>CM041786.1:3775408-4105242 GCA_023375725.1 Nephotettix cincticeps | reverse complement strand
AAAATGCATTTTAATTTTGATTTATTCCCTCAGATCTATATTTTTACAGTGACTATTATTTTTGTTATATCAAAATATTGTGTTTTAACGAACTGGTTAAATGTGTCGAGCTGGGTCGTTGCATGTATAATTTGGTTCCGTGCAAAGTAGAACACGTTGGGTGACCACGTGTCGTCAAGACTGAATTAGAGAATTTACAATAACGTATAAATTATATTTTATAATTAAGTAGTTTACCTTTAATTGTTAATTAAGTTGATAGACAATGTAATTATTTAATTATTTCAAAATTGTAATGACCTTTTTTTAAACACATTCTACCCTGAAACTCTCAGATTATGTAATTATTAATTTGTAATGTTTCTTTTCAGCATTTAAATCATGAGTGTCAAAAAATATATATATATATATTTAACATATTATCAATTACATTTTAGGGTCATTTAATGCAGTTTCCATGTATAAATGATTTTTATGCATGCATGCCTAGTTCAAGTTGTCCATTGAAATGCAATAAAATGCATGTTATTGGTGGTTAAACCTTTCGCTTGGGGTTTCTTCAAGTAAAAAAAAATAAATAACATAAATAAAACAAATAAATAGATAAAATACTGTAATGGTAAATAAAACAAAAGAATAAAATCTAAAAATAATGACACTCATGATAAAAATAAATAAAATAAATAAAACAAATAAATAGATAAAATATTGTAATGGTAAATAAAACAAAAGAATAAAATCTAAAAATAATGACACTCATGATTGTTTGTTATTATTATCCTGTGGTCAACTGATTTTGTTAGAAATGGAATGAGGATTGAAAAGCAAAAGATAAATTTAATTTACACCAATTATTTGGTTTGTTACAGTAGCTTCAAGCAATACAACGAATACGTTTTCTATCAAAACACGGAAGATTTTGGAAATACTCTTTCCTGCTTTTATTTCGCACAGTTATGTTACCCTAAGTTTTTACAAATTGTTTAGTAACCTGATAATTTTACATTTATTACATACATAAAATAAATATTTATGAAAAACCTCTATTCACATATTGTTCTTTGCCGTCTTCAATCAAGAACTGTCTAAATGTTTTATAAACAGCTGTTTACTAAAAAAAAAAGTTAACAATTACCCTTATGGAGAATAAAATGTAAACAATACAAAACCAAAACAGCTGTTTATAACCGTTTGACAGTTCTTGATTGAAGACTGCGGGGAACAATATAGAGGTTATGCATTAATATTTATTTTATGAATTAAATAAATGCAAAATTATCAGGTTACTAAACAATTTGTAAAAACTTAAGGATAACATAGCTGTGCGAAATAAAAGCAGAAAGAAGTATTTCCAAAATCTTCCGTGTTTTGATAGAAAACGTATTCGTTGTATTGCTTGAAGCCACTGTAACAAACCAATTAATTGATGTAAATCAAATTTCTCTTTTGCTTTTCAATCCTCATTCCGTTTACAACAAAATCAGTTGATCACAGGCTAATAATAACGGTATGGATAATTAAACAGTAAATGATCGGCTTTGGCTAAAAGACGTTAAACGACATCGCTCAATTGACTAACGTCGTAGCCGAGTTGTAGCGTGTCGGCCTCAAGAACTATAGGCCGCGAGTTCCATCCACATAAATGTTTTCATTGAGTAATAAATGTGTTTTAATTTTTCTAATTAATTTTTATAATACATGTCTTATCCTATACGAGCAAAGCTCGGTCACCAGGTACTTCTCCATAAGCGTAATGTTAAATTTTTAGATTTAAAACTTAATATTACAGTAAAACACGAATTTTCCTGGACATTAGACCTATCTAGAACTTATTTTCTACTCGGAAATTAGTTATTTCCAAAATTTAAAGAAATTCCTCGGTGCCGTTTTCGAGATCCGTGTGCAAATATATATATATACAAACCTTGCTCGTATTATAGTATTGGATTTAAAATCTAAAAATTTAACATTACGTTTATGGAGTATCAAATGTAAACAATACAAATCAAAACATCTGTTTATAACTGTTTGACAGTTCTTGATTGAAGATGGTGGGGAACAATATGTGAATAGAGGTTTTTCATAAATATTTTTTATGTATGTAATAAATGCAAAATTATCAGGTTACCAAACAATTTGTAAAAACTTAAGGGTAATATAACTGTGCGAAAAAAGCAGAAAAAGGTATTTCCAAAATCTTTCGTGTTTGATAGAAAACGTATTCATTGTATTGCTTGAAGCCACCGTAACAAACCAATTAATTGGTGTAAATTAAATTTCTCTTTTGCTTTTCAATCCTCATTACGTTTCTAACAAAATCAGTTGATCACAGGCTAATAATAACTGTATGGATAATTAAACAGTAAGTGATCGACTAAAACAATTGAGGTTGGCTAAAAGACCTTAAACGGCGTTGTTTTTATAACAGATGCCACAGCCTAGTGGTAGCGTGTCGGCTTAGTGAACCGAAGGTCGCGCGTTCCATCCCTGCCTAGGGCAGTACTTCTTGTTCAGTGCTATTAATTATGGTGTATTAAATTGGTTTTATTTAAACCACATAAATGTTTTCATTGAGTAATAAATGTGTTTTAATTTTTCTAATTAACTTGTATCATACATGTCTTATTCTATACGAGCAAAGCTCGGTCACCAGGTACTGAAATAATAATACCCCCGTCGCAGCACACCTGCGTACTCAGCGAATTTCCAAATCAATAATATAATAATAATATATGACAAGTTTTATAAAAATCTGTCCATAAACATGAGAATTATTTGCATATCCTCCATAACATGAACATGGGAAAGAGTGTGCAGGTTAGCTGCTGTGAGGAATACTGAAAGTAGTCATTTCTACCATAAATAATTTTTATCTTAACATTTATACCAACTTTCATCAACATCTGTCCATAATTAAAGGAGTTTGCCTATTCCCTATATGATTAATATGGGAAAAGAGTATGCAGGTTTGCTGCCATGATAAACACATAAACTATGATTTTTAAGTGTAAATAGATAGATCTCAACCACATGAAGCTAAATATCAAGTTTTATCCAAAAATATTGATTAATATGGGAAATATTAATTTTTCCCTTTCTTCCATAAGATTAACATTGGAGCCCCACAATACAACGTACTGTGTTTAGATTTTTTAATATCTCGGTAACCGTTGGAGATAGAGAAAAACTTTAAGAAACTTAATTGTGTAGGTTTTAAGCTGATTTTAATGGTGAAAGATAAAATCTAAAAATGTTTTAAATTACATATGAAAAATGCCGAAAACCCAAGTTTGGAGTACAAAACCCCCCCAAACTACCCGTTCCTATTGACCGATATGTCTGGATTACGAACTCGTCCGAGCATTTGTAGGAATACACGTCTCTACCAAATTTGGTCTCGATCGGACCATTTTTACGAGAGTTTTCGTGTTCACAGACACACACACACACACACACACACACACACACACACACACACACACATATATATATATATATATATATATATATATATAAATTTTAACGACTATTGTTTTTGGTCTCTGGGCATCTAAAGAAGAAAAAATAACATGGTCCCGGGCTTAACTCTTGCCATGAGACCTACGGTAATAGCTTCTTCCCTATGGGAAATTCGCTAAAATTGTAAGACATCTACTTATAACAAAATGCTGGTTGTTAATTTTTTTCAGAACAATAGTTTAAACGTTATGTATAGATATTTTGGTAGTTTAAAATATAGTTTCACCAAATATTACTAAAAAACTAAAATATAAAAAATAAAAGTAAATGGTGTAAAAAAGTTGGTTTACTTGAAACGAGCACAACAGATATAACCGAATGTTGAAGACGTAACAGCTACGACTTACTTTTAGCTATTACGAAACCCCAGGCTTCACGACCAAGTGAAATAAATCCATGAATTAGCATTATTTATTTAAAGTTTTTCAAATGGGTTTTCGGTGCTTAAGGACATCTGTTAAACGTGATTGTCCATCAAAATAACCCCGTTCACACCTTTTGAAGACATTACAGTTAGAATAGCTTTACAAATAACATTTTTTATGTTCCTTTTTACAACACGAAAATACTTTTCCGTCATACTTCTTGGAAAATATTTGTTTTCCATACATTTGACGAGGTTAAAACTTATTTTCATACAACCGAACGATAACAGGCACATTTCGTACTGCTGGCAGAACGTATAGTACATTCCCGCTCTAGGGTCGGTATGATCTCAATAACACCCTAGTATGGCAAAGTAACCGGCCAATCACATGCGCGGAACGCTCCAAATCTACATGAAACTAACCAATAGCATGCGCTAAGCGCTCAGTCAGCTGATAGACGGTCGCCGTTCCTACAACACTAACATCCGATTTTGCGCAATAACACTGAGGTTACCGGAAACATAAACGTTATGTTGACATTCGTCCCAACGGGAAAATCAAACATAACCTCAATGACTTTTTTATTGTATAAAAAATCTTGGGTGTAATACGAGCGCAAACTGTAATGGCCGGCCTCAAAGTTCTGGCATCAAGTTCATATGAACCTCTAGTGCGATAATGACATCGTTTGCGCTGTTGTTGCACAAATAGCTATTTCCGTCCGAAGACGAAATATAAAACAGCTGATATTCAAGTCAGCATTAAATCACAAGAAAATACTGTACATACGTTGTGTTCATCATAATCTTTATAGCAAAATTATTTTCTGTGCTTCCGATGTAGTCAAAAATACGTATTTTCCGTCCCAGGACGTAAAAGAAAGCAGTTAATGTTTTTATCACTATTAAATAATAAATCTTGATCAGCTGTTCGTTTGAAATAGGTGAAAAAAGGAGGGAATAAACTAACGAGCAAAGGTAATTTAAGGCCAATACATTGTTAAATCTTTAGTTTTTTACAATATTGAGCTTATTTTAATTTGTAAAAGACGAAGAATGTAGTTTTCATCGTCGCTCATTTTCTGACCTCGGTCGTAAAACTTTACCTTGTGTGACAAAGTGACACTTTTAAGCCGAAACTAACGTACTAACTTGACCACTTTTAAGCGAACACTTTTAAGCAAAATACTAACACTTTTAAGCGAAATATACTATTATAATCAGACCAAAAAAAATAATTAACAATCGAATATTATTTGATTTTTGAATACTTATGTATGGTATGATATAAATTTGGGGCTCATGCACTGAAAAAGAGTTATTTGTTTGATTAAAAATAGTAAAAAGAATTTTATGTAAATTAAATGTTAGAGAATCACTTAAAGAAACTTTCAAAAGTTTGCATTTACTCCCTCCCACGCATTTACATTTTGGAAACGATAATGTATAGTATTTTCAAAAGTGCATCAATAAGTGGGAGGGATGTTTATCAATACAACGCACCAACTAGTGATAAATTAAGAGTGAAACAACACAGAATAATATTTTTGAAACCACCCCAGTCAGGGATAAAACTATTTAAGGAGTTACCAAAAGAATTTAATAATGCATAAAAAGTCCCCATCATTTAAAAGCAAATTAGAAAAATATTAAATCACCAACGTGTTCTCTAAAATTAATTATAATGTCTAGTATATTTTTAAACACTTATTCAATTTTGTACGTATATTTTCTTATATACATTTAATTTTGTGTGAAACAGATTAAACTAGGTTAACATGTCTGTAATCTTCTTGATTGTGTTATTTTAATGGTTGGTCTTGAACAAAATGGATTGTTCTTTTAACATTGATAATGACAATAATTATTTTATGGTACTAAAAATTACCATATTTGTATGACAATTAAAATATTATTATTGTTGTCTTTGTGACAAGTTTAGTTTACCCTAAAATTTAAAAACTATTCCTGACATAACAGGCTGTCCACCACTGTTACCTTTGCTAAACTTATAAGATATTTGTTATCCTCTTCCACTAATTTATTTCGAGAGGCTATGTGAACCATGATGGATCAACTGTTGTAGCCTCACAACAGGAGCCTTCGCAGATGGACGTTAATTAATATATAATCCCTTACTCCTCATAAGACCATCACTCTCGCAGTAATGGGAAAGAGGGTGCATGTTTGCTGCTGTGATTTGGAACGATAAATTAAGGAAGTTTATACCATTCTCAAAAATTTTATTTTTAACATATACCAACTTTCATCAATTGTCATAAATAAAGGAGTTTTTGCCTATTTCCATATGATTAACATGGGAAAAGAGTGGCAGGTTTGCTGCCATGATAAACCATCAAAAATTTGATTTTTAAATAATATAGATCTCAACCACATGAAGCTAAATATCAAGTTTTATCCAAAAATATTCATTAATATGGGAAATATTATTTTTCCTTATCCTCCATAAGATTAACATTGGAGACCCACAATACAGCGTACTGTGTTTAGATTTTTTAATATCTAGGTAACCGCTGGAGATAGAGAAAAACTTTAAGAAACTTAATTGTGTAGTTTTTTAAGCTGATTCCAATGGTGAAATGTGAAATTAGAAATATTTAAAAATTACATGTGAAAAACGCAAAAAACCCCATTTTGGGGTACAAAACGCCCCCAAACTACCCGTTCCCATTGACCGATATGTCTGATTTACGAACTCGTCCGAGCATTTGTAGGAATACACGTCTCTACCAAATTTGGTCTCGATCGGACCATTTTTACGAGAGTTATCGTGTTCACAGACATATATATATATATAAATTTTAACCACTATTGTTTTTGGTCTCTGGGCACCTAAAGAAGAAAAAATAACATGGTCCCGGGCTTAACTCTTGCCATGAGACCTACGGTAATAGCTACTTCCCAATGGGAAATTCGCTAAAACACTCTAATTTTCTTGAACGTCTCCAAGATTTACGAAAGTTGAAAAAAATATAGTTTCCATAGGTCTAAGATCCTCCTCAATTAGATTAGATTATTGAAATGACGACCATACGGACGACCATGTAGGATGGCAACTAAGGGACCTACACTTTAAACGGGGAATCAAAACCATGGCATCTGAATTAAGAATTGGTCTAATTATGAGGATGGTCTTTGTGGATTAACGTAGTATTCAATAGTGCATATATTAATCCACATAAAAGAACACTACACCCACTGACTATTCATAGTCATATTTGTAAGACACCGACTGAAATATATTGATTTTACTTCCCTTTGTGATATAACTTAGACCATGAATATTTCCAGTCCCTCCAAACAGCTGTCCTTATAACCATATGACGATACCTTTTCAAATTTTAGTCTGACGGATTGATACCCCCCTCCGTGCTAGGACATATCTATGTCTAAACATGTTTGTATTTACTTCCCTGTGGGAAACAGGTTAGATCATGGATATGTCTAGAGGGAATGATTGCATTTCATCTAAACAGCTGTTCTTATTCTTTTATGTTTAAAACTCAATATAATATTTCTTGTAGTTTCTATGGAAACCTGTTACATGTTTTTAATCTTAAAAATCACCCCCCTCCCAAGAGCTAAGACAAATCCATGTCAACTAAGTTACTTTAGGGTGAATATGAGTTAAGTGTGAGTGTCATTAATGTAATGGATCTGTAGCTTAGCTACTGACAAACACCAGCTGATTCATTTGTCAGAACCTTTTATAGCAGCCCAAAGGCATCTTGACGGATTTAAGTACATGCGATCTACACCCTGATATTTTGACATGGATGTCATAACTCTGGGTAGGGGTGTGTTGATAATCCGTCAGACCAAAATTTGAAACGGCGACATCATACAGTTGTAATGACATCTGTTTAGTTAGAGGAACTGAAAACCTTTAGACATATCCATGATTTTAGCTATTTCCAAAGGGAAGTAAGTAAAATATATATTTCTAAGCGCAAATGTTCAGAATCAGGGAATACGTCACCTACATACCGGAAGTCACGTAACAAAGGACAAACAGTAAACAAAATGTCGAACTAAAAGTCACTGGAGCTTTCTATTACTATATTTTCAACTCTGAAAAGCTCTAATGTTCAAAATTTTTAAATTTTGATAAAAATCCCAAACTATTTTGTTGAATCGGACACTTGTTCTCATCAATGCGTAATTAAATTATTGACCAGCTTCACTTTTATTTGGTGCCGTAGGCTTAAATTAGATTAGTAAAAAAAAGAGTGAAAGTGAACATAAAAATTGTACAATCGTCGAGAAACGACTGCATTATAAATGCATGTAGAAGGATTAACCACGGTAAGACAAGATGATAGTGACGGTATATTGTTAGCTAACGCGAGTGTCATCAACAGACTGGTGTCGATCTGCTAGTCAGCGATGTTGCTGTGGGTCGCTTTGATGACGTTGTTACTAGGGGTAGTAGCCGTCCGTCCTTGGGGGTGAGTTCCTGATAAGAACCTGACCTACTCTTTGGATATTTTAAGCTGAATTTGATAGAAAACATGTCAGTCCAGCTACTTGGAATACACGAATTGTGGTAATTATGAGCGGTGGTCAGTGGATGTGATATTTGAAAACTTAGACGATAGTAATTTATTTCTCGTTTTAGGCCCTACGATCTTATTCGTAGATAGAGCTTAAACGGTACTGTATTGCTATTGTTGTTTAAAATTTGCAATACTTTTAACTGAAATGGTGACGAAACAAGATAGGCATTTTAAAGTATGATTGAGAAATAAGTGTTACATGATTGTGGCGCGATCTTGTAGTCTTGTTACTGACTAATGTTGAGGTGACGAATTGTGAATAGTTATGAGCGTTGGTCAGTGGATGTGTCATTCTCTGGTGTGTATTAACGTCCACACAATTAAATATAGTAACTACGTTCATCAGTTAAGATCATCCTCATAAATAATAATAATTAATGCCTTTATTGTTCAAGCGATTTTATGTAAATACAACTTTTCAAAACAACTTTCGTCAACACAATTAAAAACGAAAAATACAAGTTTGGTCTTAATCTAGTCATTCAAAATACATTTTATTTTCATTTTAAAAATCGAAACACAAAGGTCTTTGAGGCTCGCCGGGAGTCCATTATACAACGCCGGACCGAAATAGGCAAAGCCCTTCCTGCCAACCTCGCGACTTATACTCGGGAAATGGAGGAGCCTGTTCTGTCGGGTGCCACGCAAAGCGGCATCACGCCGAAGGGAGAGTTTCTCACAGAGGTACAGAGGTTTTCCAACAATTAAAGATTTGTGAACCAAACAGCATTCCAGCACTCTGCATATGACATCCATGAGGGTAGGTTCAGGGCTTCCCTGAAAGGTGACACAGGTAGTGGAATAGGGGAAAGGGAGCAGGCTGGTTACATAGGATATGTAAGAGGTTGGTCTATACCTTTAAAAGGAAGAAAATTGTCAAATAACATATAAATTTAAAAGTACTGTAGCAGCTAAGAAATGGAGCCGACTGACCCACGTGTGGTGCCTGGTCGCTTCACAGGTGATCTTTGGATTATAAGCGGGTATTATGAACAACTGAGCCACCCTGCCAGTGCAAGAACATTCATATTTACCCTAATCTTTGTTGCAGGTCTGGCACTTGCACGTACGACCCGTTTTTCCTGGAAGGCACATGCGCCTCTCCCTACCAAGACCTGGCGGCAAAGTTGATAAAGGACGCTTTCTTGTCACTAGCGGAGGCCGACTGTGAGCTGGCCAATCCGTGCGCCTACCCAAACCACAGTCCCAGGGACTTGGAAGAGTACGACTTCATCGTAGTCGGCGCTGGATCCGCGGGCTCCGTGGTGGCCAACAGACTTACCGAGGTGTCCGACTGGACGGTGCTGCTACTGGAGGCTGGAGACGATCCGCCCAAGACGTCGACGGTTCCGGCCCTCAGAGTAAGCCTGCGAGACACAGATATGGACTGGCAGTTCAAAACCAAACCTGGAGAGTCCTGCCTGGGAACAGTAGACAAACAGTGTAAGTGGCCAAAGGGGAAGGCGCTGGGTGGAACCAGCTCGTTGAACTACATGGTTTACGTGAGAGGGAGTCGCAAAGACTACGACGGATGGGAATCCAAAGGAATCTTCGGCTGGGGATATGAAAACGTTCTAAAGTATTTCAAGAAATCTGAAGACATGAGATCAGAAGACTTGAAAAATACTGAAGACTTTTCACTGTACCATGGAACTGGAGGGCCTTTAAAAATTGAGGATTATAATTCAAAAAATTACGACTCATTAATAAAAGTAATGAAAGCAGGATTTGCGGAACTCGGGTATCCCTACAACCCTGATTTGAATGGAAGATTTCAATCGGGGTTTGGTAAGCAAAGAGGAACTTTGGAAGACGGGAGAAGGTGTAGTACAGCTAAAGCGTTCTTGGCACCATTGAAGGGAAGGGGTAACTTTAAGCTATCGAAGCGTAGTTTGGTAACCAAGATATTAATCGATGAAATTAGTAAGGTCGCTTACGGAGTCGAGTTCCTTAATGAAGAAGGGGAACTTGTTTCAGTGTTGGCCAGAAAGGAAGTGATACTGTCAGCAGGGTCCGTTAACAGCCCTAAGATCCTGATGTTGTCCGGAGTGGGTCCAAGAGAACATTTGGAGGAACACGGTATAAGAGTGATATCGGACTTGCCGGTAGGGGAGAATCTACAAGACCATTACTACACTTCGGGATTCATAATCGCTTTAGAGTTTAAAGTCCCCGAGGAAAACGTTACGAAAAACATTATTAACTTCCTCTTGAAGGATACTAAAAACTCTTTTTCTGAAATTCCATACACTCTTGCAATGACCTTAAGCCCAGGTGAGATCGACTACCCTGACGTTCATGTGTCTTTCGCCTTCAGTAATAAAAACTCGTCACAACTACGGCCCAGTTTAAGCATATCAGGGTATAACGATGAAATTAAACAAGGCTTTTTGGATGTGAACAAAAAATCATCTACTCTTTTGATGTCACCGTATCTTTTTAACGTGAAGAGTAGAGGAAGTATCCGGCTTAAAAGTAAAGACTGTCGGGAATATCCTGAGATAAATGCAGGATACTTCTCGGACCCCCGTGACTTCGACCTCTTGATCGTCGCCATCCGCAACCTCCGCCGTCTCTCGGACACCGAGCCCTTCAGATCCCTGGGAGCCACGTTCCACCTGGTGCCGCTGCGGAGTTGCTCCAGATACCCCCCGGACTCTCGGCCCTTCTGGGAGTGCTACCTGCGACACATGGTGCTCACCGGATGCCACCCTGTGGGCTCATGCAGCATGGGACCCTCGGGCAGCCCGGAAGCCGTGGTCGACCCTCGACTCCGGGTACAGGGCGTGTCCCGCCTCCGAGTTATCGACGCGTCCACCATGCCCAATGTGCCTAGGGGCAACACTAACGCCCCAACCATCATGATAGGGGAAAAGGGTTCCGATCTCATCAAGGAGGAGTGGCTTGGTTCCGAATGTGACGAATACAACCAACTAGCCGACTAGAACTTGGTCTACCTAAGCTAACCCTCTAACGATTCAGACTATTTTCATTCATTTCTCTCACCTTGCTACTATAACCAAGCTTTCTTCCTGTTCAAGGGACTAACAATTTGCAAATCGTATAACAATGATATTTCCATCAATCCTTTAGAGTTTACTGACAAGAATTTGCACAGCTACTGTAAAAAATATTATGGAATATCTTTTTTGAACATTAAATCCAGAATCGGGGTTAATCGTCCTGCTTAATCTTCAGCTCAGAAGAGATCCTGCCAGACCTTTCTTCAGTGTTCCTCGCGATTTGTTTTAAGATTTGCTTCTACAAGCAGTACTAATTTCCCCAAAAAAATTGTGTGGATATAGAATTGAGGGCTAGACTAGTCCTACTCTTCTCTAGCACAATACAATAGTATGCTGCAGGTCACTGTGCAATGTTAGCCATTTCCAATGTAATTAATGCAATTCATGCAAGACAAAGAGCGTATTACCAGCTCATTGTTCTCGTCAACCGTCCACTTCGGAGGGATCCTGGTACTGACTAATCGGATAATCAGATACAATCGAACCTTGATATTGTTCATACTATTAAGAGTGTAATCTAGGGTCCACTGCACCCTTCCACCCCAGCTGGTCACCATTTTTAGGTTGGCCCTCCCACCACTGTACCACACATGTTCAAGCCTAATTGGGATTTTTGTGATCGGGTCTGGACCCGAGTACTTCCGATTCCAAATCCCAAAACCAGAGGACATTACACTGACAGACAAAGCGAATTGGCGTATAGGGTATCTTCTAGTAGTATTATAAAGCACTACTCGAGCTAAAGGTTCCAACTTCCCTCCATAGATGGCAGATGTCGGACGCGCAGCCCCAAAACAATGACGTATTGCGTACGTCTAATGGTGGTTGGTTAAATCTAATAACTGTGTACTGGACGTGTTGACCTGGTTTAGTGGGTGATTGAATATTATAAACGGTGCTTGTGTTGTGTCTGGATTTGAGTATTCAAAGCGCGATCACATCACATCCAATAATTCGAGGGTTTGATTTATTTTGGCGTTAATTAGCTTTAGATACTGTGTTTGATCTGTGTTGTGTTAAATACAGGATGGTTAAGACATTTGCTCAAGTTCACTTTATTTTACCTATATTTTTTATTCCACCATAAGGCAGTTGAAAAATATTTTGCAATCAAATCATTGTTTTTACTTTCTAATCTGTATGTTTTGTACATGGAGAAAAAAGAATTTACTTCAAAAATATTCCATTTTGAAGGTATAAATACCCAAATTTATATTTTTGGACTTATGTCTATCTTCCGGAATGTCGAGTAAATCTGTTTTTGGACTTAGTGGCAAAAAATTAACCCCGGTAAAATCGGTTTAAAAACAAATTAATTATGAACTGGTTGAAAGACAAAGGGTTATGGAAAAAATAAGCATTTACGATCAGTGGTAAAAACAGTACGTAATCTAGTTGTGGCCAATACTATTTATAAGAAATAAACACTGTTTTTCCTTGTTTTCTACTTTTTTATCGAAAATTGGCAAACAACATAGGGTCGCATTATCCAAATAAAACTACTAAAAATATATCTCAGGGGGATAAGGGGGGCACCCCCAACAAAAAAACTCTTTAAAAAGGTTATGTAAAATATTTTTGATGAATATTTTCTGAACGATTACTTTTCATAAGGTATACAAACGAAAAAGAATACAAAAGAATGAATATTTAAATATTAGGCAGTTCAATAATGGTGTTTATTTTATATACAGTACAAATTATTGCTTATACTTTCCAGAAAGTAATTTGTAATAAATAATTTAGAAGCATAATCAAACATTTTTCCGTTTGGCATTGCTGAAAAATTCATAATTTTATCAGTCACGCCCTGAAAAACATATACTAAACACCCTCTTTTGTAAACTCAGAAATATTTAGTCTCATTTGTACTCATTATTTTCAACTTAAAAATGTTTAAATGAGAAAATTATCTTAAATTGAATTTTTGATTTTACAAATGCCACGTATGTCAAATTATACTCTTAGTTTGATAAATCTCTTTTTTTATTGTGCGTAATAAAATACAAAGAGTTGGTTTGTGTGAAATATTGACAGTTCCTGACAGCTTTTGCTGTTTATTGACAATATACAACATCTGGTCCCGATGGCCAGAAAGGCAGAAGACCTTTCACTTTTTATTTCCAGTCCAGTATTTTATCGAAATCTTTAGGATCCATACAATTTCATTTAAATCTAATGCAGTAATACAAAACTAATAACTAACTAATAAACTTATAGCTCGAAATGTAGTAATATGAAAAAATATTTAAATTTAAACTGCTGTAATAATTTTTCATGTTCTAAAATCGTTCTTAAATTAATTGGTTTTAAATTTTTGAAAGGAAACATTTTTGTATTTACTTCCCTGTGAGAAATAGGTTAGATCATGGATATGTCTAAAGAGAATGTTTTCAGTTCATCTTAACAGCTGTGCTTGTAACAAAACTATGACGTTTCTAACCAAATGACGTCACTGTTTCAATTTTTGGTCTCACGAATTGTCAATGACCCCCCCCCGAGCTAAGACATATCCTTGTCAAAAGTGTGGATAGCAGATTCTACATGCATGGCCCAAGTTTCAAAAAGGGTAATCTATACTGTTGGCTATCAAACAATGAATCGCTTAAGTTCCACTACTTGCATTTGTTTATGGAGAGAGAATAATATCTCTATGATGCCTCTATAATATTTCAATAATGTATCTCTGATGCCACTATAATTCCTCAATTAATGCATCTAATGTATCTATGATGCCACCACAATACCTCGATAATCACTGATGTTCTCATTGGATTCTATTAAAACTCTTATTTGAAATATCCACAGCCAATTATAGCTCTAAGCTGTATTTTACCAGTGAATAGAGATTTATCTATTACCAATTTATCTATTCTCCATAAGACTTACATGGGCAATGTGTACGTAGGTTTCCTGCCAAAAGAAACGTTAAAAATTAGAATTTTATTGATTCAATAATAAAACTTAACTAGATGGACTTGCATACAAAATTTTGGAAGAATATTTAAGTAAGTAAGTGAGTTATTGATTTTTAGTTATCCTCCATGAGATTAACGTTAGACAACGTACTTTCCCATAGGAAATTTGCTAAAAAATACAAACAGAGAGTAATTTTTAAAAACTCAGACGTTAGAATTGCCCAATACATGAGGTTGAGATAACTTATAGAAAAGAAATGTTTCACGTATTTTTAAAAAATTTATGAAAATACTTGTGTTATGTAATGCTAAATTATTAAACCGATTGAAAGATAAACTTTAATAGATGTTTTCTGAATCCAGAAGAGAAAATCAAACTACGTTGATAAGATAAACAATTTCATTGGAGGCTCAGGCGACTGACCCATTACATTCAATTATCCAAGACAAACTGATTTCCTTAATTGCATTCCGATTGAATACTCTCAACGCCGCTTCGATTTCTTAACTCGCTACCAACTTTAAAGTTTAATCATTCAATAGCTTCTATACTTTGTGAAAGTCTAATACTTGGACTGACTTACTGACTAACCGAAGTTTTCTTTAGAGTTAGTTTTAGGTCGATTGAATGATAGATTGTTTTCGGTCATTTAAACTGTAACGTAAAAGAAGTATTAGATTCAAACTTACAATACCCCCGTCGCAACAGACCTGCGTACTCAGCAAATTTATAAATCAATAGTATAATAATAATAGTATATGACATAAGTTTCATCAACATCTGTCCATAAATAAAGGAGTTTGTCTACTCTCCATATGATTAACATGGGAAAAGAGTATGCAGGTTAGCTGCTGTGAGGAAAACTGAAAGGAGGCATTTCTAGCATAAACAATTTTTTTACTATTTAGACCAAGTTTCATCAATATATGTGCATAAATAAAGGAGTTTACCTAATCTATATATGATTAACATGGGAAAAGAGTATGCAGGTTAGCTGACATGATAAACACATAAACTATGATTTTTTATCATAAATGGGTGGATCTGAACTCAAGCTAAATATCAATTTTCATCCAAAAATAAAATTGATAAGTGAAATATTAATACTATACCTAAAAACGGAAAAACATAGTTCAGGGATTAAGTCTTACCATGAGACCTACAGTAATTGCTTCTTCCCTATGGGAAATTTTCTAAAAGCACACGATGATAATAATAATTTTGTGAATTTACTTTTACTTTCTCCCCTTATACGTAGTATATGGAGAAAGTATTGTTTTCGTCAAAATTTTCGAATTTGAGGCAGATGGATATATCCGTTTTGCCTGAATCCAAAAATTTTTCATGTCTGTCGTCCGTGTGACATGTGTGTCCGCTGTGGGGGGGGTGTGTGTCATGTGTACAACAGCTGCCGTTTATTTTAGATTGAAAACATTATTTTTACTCACATATCTCATGATCTTTGATTTTTACAGGGAAGTATAAAAAACAAAAAGTGAAAAATGATCAAATTTCTCAAAAAGGCTCTAGTTTTTATTAAAATTTGACAGTTTATAGTGCAGAGCACTAAATATTTGACAAGTATTGTAAAAAACTTTCAAAAGTTATGGGCTTTTGAATGTCGAAAAATAAATTTTTATATTTCAGCGAAAAACAATAAAAGTAGAGTATAACTTGACTGGTACCATTGATACTTAAAAAACTAAACAAATTAGTATCTAGAATTATTTCTGACTAGGTTCCAGAGAAAAGTAAATTTACTGTCCATGATAAACACAGTACGTTGTTGAAGCGTCCAATGTTATTCTTATGAGATATTTAATCAATTTCTTTAATTTTTTTTAACGTCATGAACTGGTATGAAGTGTAAGGTCAAATCACAAAAGAACCAACTCATAAAAGCTTGGTAATTCATGGGGGGGTGTTTCATACAATTCAAACAATTAATTTAACTTTGTCTCTCTTGTTTTTATTTTCAGAAATGGGATGATTATTTTTGAAACAATAAATTATTAAATGATATTTATTTAGATGAACTTTGGAGAACATGATAGTTTTATTATAGATTGTCTTTCTTGAACTTACTTAAGGGAGAAAGTATGTGTCAGTTCGCTGGTACCGTTTATTTTAATTAATAAGGCTCATAGTGAACATATCCATACGAGGATGAATGAACTTAGAAACCCTCAACGTGATCTGTGACGTATTACTTGCATATCAGAGCCAAAAATTAACATAAAAATTATAAAGGACAGAAAGAGCTCGATCCCTGGCCGGAAAAGAATAATATGTATCATAATTCCAAACAATGCACAGACAACACTCAAATGTATTGACATATATATGTCTCCGCTATGGGGGGGGGGCAATTAGCGACACCAAAATTTGAACTGAAAACAGCTGTTTAGCTGAATTGAAAACATTCTCTTTAGACACATCCATGATCTAACCTGTTTCCCACAGGGAAGTAAATACAAACAAAAAGTGAAATCGGTAAATGATCAAGAGTATTGGACCAAAAAGGGATGTAGTTTTAAAATAATAATTCCAAGTTTGGGGTACTTTTTGGAGGAGAGGTGGTTTAATGGATCCTAAAAACGTATCCACACGTACTACTGAAAACTTAAATTTGATAATTTTGAAAACTTGTAAATTTATTTCTCCTTAGAGGTCCTACGATCGCTTTGGTGGGTAGAGCAACAATACTGTATTATCATTTATTGTTTAAATTTTTCGATACTTTTAACTCAAATGGCAACAAACCAAGGTAGGCACTTTCTGCCAAGTATGATTGAGAAATAAGTGTTAGATGATTGTGGTGCGATTGTGGTAGTCTTGTTACTGATCACGAATTGTGGATAGTTATGAGCGATGGTCAGTGGATGTGATATTCTCTAGTGTGGATTAACGTCAGCAACTGTGGTGTGGAATTGAAGACAGCAACTACGATAATCAGTAAAGACCATCCTCATAATTAATTAGACCAGTTCGTAATTCAGAGGCGGTGATTCGGAATCCACGTTAAAATGTACGTCTTAATGTCATTGGCTGTTGGGCTATTAATTAACAGTCCTGACTTCAATACTACAAGATTGCACCACAATAATCTAACACTCATTTCTCATTCATACTTTAATTTGTTTCCTACAGTTAAAAATGAACACATCAATGTGACACACCAAACTGACAGTGCGCTTTAGCCAGCGATTTTAATTAATAAAGTATTATCAGTTTAGTTTTTCTGGTTCAAAAAGTTTAGATTGTTTGTCAAATCTATTGTAGTAACATTGTATCCGATCTGAGGCAACTCCGGTGTTATATCCTAGAATCATTAATCTACTGCTAACATTTATGGCAGAAGTTGAAACATTCCCAATTAGGCTCCAATCCACGTTTTGTACATTTAAGCCCATAACAGTGTTATTTATTTGCAATCGTATCCGAATACTCCCTAATAACTTCTTCTGTCGAGTGTAGTTTTCATTTACTCAGTAAACAATGCCAGTTCAGCTGTAGTAATTGTACAGACATATGTGAAAAATGTTTAAATTACAACTATTTATACTTTATACTTTACTTTATACTTTTAACTGAAATGGCGACCTACCCAGGTAGGTATTTTAAGCCAAGTATGAATGAGGAATGAATGTAGGATGATTGTGGCGCGATCTTGTAGTCTTGTTACTGACTAAGGCTGACATGTTCCTTAGACAGGACTGTTAATTAATAGCCCAACAGCCGATGGCAACTAATGAACCTACAGTTTAACGTGGAATCCGAACCTCGGCCTCTGAATTACGAATTGGTCTAATTAGAGGACAGTCTTTGTGGATTAACGTAGTATTCATTAGTGCGGACGCTAATCCACACAAGAGAACACTACATCCACCGACCATTTCTCACAACTATCCACAATTCGTGACCTCCAAGTAGCTGGATCACAGGACGTCGCCACCGTCCCAGTCGAGTTTGTATCGTATTGTATTGAGTACAGACAAAACTACATTGGAACCAACCCATAAACTCTAAATTAACTCAAGCTTATGTTCGTCTTTTTATTTTATCCTGTTAGTAAATAGAAGATTATTCTTGAAATCAACAACACTGCTTGTATTTTATAAAACTATTCTGTGACCCTTTATAATGTATGCCTGTCCAGTTTGGGGAAAGTGTGTATAAATAAACGGTATCGGTGGACTAAAATATACTCTCCCTCTTAATTAAGTTCAAAAAAATTCAACCTTCTTTAAAGTTTGTATAAATATCATTTAAAATTTATTTTTCAAAAATAATCATCCAATTTCTTAAACTAGCAGTATGAGAAATAAATCAGACAGACATCAGTCCGAAAACCACTTTTTATATTTTAGATTTAGATTCTCAACTCCAATTTGAAAATTTTTCTAAAAGGGAAAAGTAAAAAGTTAATCTTAATAAAATTTAAACTTCCTTAAAGGAATTTTTGAGGATTGCTTCAAATAGACCAATTGAAAACTATTAAAATTATGAAAAATACTAATTTCTTTAAAACGGCTCCAATTATTTTGATTCTAATGGTAACTTAATTATATATTATTTACTATTACATTTGTTAAACTCAAATCTATAAGTTTACAATTTAAAAAAATATGTTATTTAGCTTAACTACGGGTAAATAATCAAAACGGATGAGGACATCAGTAATCAGCGCTATCTAGAGCCCAGAGAACCCTCGAAAGTGTTTTGCCCTACTTCCATTTACACGAAACAAGCCAAATTTAATTATAACTTTCATCTAATTCTGTTTTTATCACTAAATTTCGTTTTTATACGAGAATTGTGTTATCTAGCTTACACGCTTGGTTTCTCAGCATCTATAAATCTCTACGAACTGTATTTTCGAGCTGAATTTCTCACGGTAAGTTTACACTAAACGATCACCAAGAAACATGTAAAAGTATTATATCACAGTTAATATTTTGTAAGCAACTCCATTTTTAAGTGTAGAAAAATATCACCAATTTACGGTCATATTTTCCAACGGGTTTATTTTCAATCCAAAAAAAACACTATGAATTTTCACTTTCTTCCCATATGCATAGCGTATGGAGAAAGTTTTATTAATATTTTTGAATTTGAGTTCAGAGAGGAAACATCTGTTTTAAGATTCTCTGAAACTAAGAATTTACTAAAAACTAGTTTTAGGACTGATATTTAACTATGTATCGACCCCAGGTCCAAATAGATAGTTCAAACTTGCTCAACTTTTCCTTTTTGAGTTTGTTTATTTTTAAAAATTTTAAATGTATATTTAATATTTTTAAAATTCACCTCCCAAAGATATCGATTAAATCAGATTTATCGTGGTCCATGTTTATATAAAACCACCCGTTTGTCTCAAAGATACGGTTCAAAATTTGTGGGGTTTTGAATGTAAAGATTAATCATTTTTATTAAAAAACTATAAAATAATTTTCCTATTACCATTAAAAACAGCTCAAGAAGTAACAATTTAGTGCCTTGGACGGTTCTACAACATACAGCTCCAGAGAAACGTTAAGTTTGCCATCTACGTTAAACACAGACTGGGATGGTGGCGTGTCCTGTAATCCAGCTACTTGGAGGTCACGAATCGTGGATAGCTGTGATAGTCGATGGATGTAGTGTTCTCTTGTGTGGATTAACGTCAAAAATAGATAAATTTGTATAACTCGCGTAGTTATTAAGATAATTTTATAAAATTTTGCATGTGCTTTAGCTTAGTAAACAGCCTTATTACAAGCACTTCACTATGTATAACGACCCTTATTGCAGCAAACCTGCATACTCAGTACTATTCGATTTTGGATGATGAGAATAACAGAAGTTATATGACAGTCGCCCTCACGCTAGCGTGCTGCGATCTCTTTCTATTGATTAAACACCACAAAAAATATCAGCTGGCCGAGTCAGCAACAAAGCAAATACGGATAACTCCGACATGATATGGAAGGGCCAAGGGCTTACTATCAGAAAAGGTGTTCTTTTTGCGACCTGTATGGTTCAGTGTTAAAAAAACAAAATAATCTATATAATGACAAAATTATCAACACGAAATCGGTAAAATCAATCAAAAGAATAAAAATATACAGCTCAATAATTTAGTATAGTAGGCCCATCCTTTGTACGGGTTGTAGGATTCAGTAAAAGAATAAAGATTAAACCTCCAAAATCCAAAATCAAACCTGAGATCCAAAATGTAAACCTGAATTCCTAAACAAATTAATTAGTACAAAGAAAATAAATCAATACCCAGCTTAATTATACTGCCTTACTTTACCATTAAATAGATTAAAACATTTATACCATTATAAAAGTTTGTTATAAAGTAGTTATAACTTTTAATATCGTATGATTTCTAAATGGGTTTAAAATCATAGACCAATATAACTAACTAATATTAATTTTAGTTTGACCGCTGTTTGCTTTCTTACTTTTAAATCATTAACTACAAAGACAGCTGATTATTACCAGTAGGTGATTCATTGAAAACTGAAACCAAAATGCCACTATTATTGCGTAAAAAAGTGCGTTTTTAAATGCTCGTTAATTACTTTTTAAGGGGCAGCGGACAATTTCAAGCATTGAAAACCCTTCTCTGGAATGTAGAGAATGTATGAAATAAGTTTTATTGTTATCACTTCTGCCGTCTTTTCGGAGAAGACGGCGTAAAATACCTCCTGGAGCGTGACAGACCCACAGACATGTTTCGACTTCTCTAACGTATGAAACGTAAAACTAACTAAAAAGTTAATAACTCTGAGCAAAGTACAGACAAAACTCTAATTTTATTTATATAGCTTAATTTCAAATTGGATTAAATTGCAAAATTACTACGGATTAGTAATTTCTTTTAACAATGTAACATTTTTAATATATTGTAAGTTTAAAATCGATGTGTAATGTAAACAAACTAATATTGTGCGAGAGCGAGGCATTAGTATAGCGTGTGGCGGCGGCCGTATCTCCAGCCCTATGCACACTTTATGTCTAACTGCAATGCTGCAGACGTTAATTGCTCAAGTTGAGCAGTTCCGAGAGTTTTAAACGAGTTTGTGTCATACTGTGTACTGTACCATGTACACGTGAAATGTTGCTGCTGTAGCGTAGTATCGACTGCACCAACAGATATTTTGATACTTTTTTATTCTATTTCGTTTGCTGTCGAAACTGATTTAACGTTCCGAGTTTTGTTTATAGATATAAGTACCTGGTGAGCGAGCTTTGCTCGGATAGAATAAGACATGTATTTTACAAGTTAATTAGCAAAATTAAAACAAATTTACTGCTCAATGAAAACATTTATGTGGTTTAAATAAAACCGTTTTCACACCCCTTAATTAATATGACATAAATACTGAACAAAAATATAGCCCTAGGGTGGGGATCGATCACGCGGCCTAAAGTACGTGAGATCTGAGCGCTACTAACTGAGCTACGGCGTCGGCCATGTTCGCGTCGTCGTTTAAGAGTTTTTGGCCAACCTCAATTGCTTTAGCTAATCTTATACTGAATTTAAATGTCCATACAGTTTGTTATTATTATCCTGTGATCAACTGATTTTGCTAGAAAAGGAATGAGGATTGAAAAGCAAAAGATAAATTTAATTTACACCAGTTAATTGGTTTGTTACAGTGGCTTCAAGCAATAGAATGAATACGTTTTCTTTCAAAACACAAAAAATTTTGGAAATAATTTTCTCTGCTTTTATTTAGCACAGTTATTTTACCCTTAGTTTTTACAAATTGTTTAGTAATTTGATAATTTTTCATTTATTACATACATAAAATAAATATTAATGCAAAACCTCTATTCACATATTGTTTGCCAACATCTTCAATCGACAACTGTCAAACGGTTATAAACAGCGGTTATGGTTTGTATTGTTTACATTTGATTGTCCATAAGCGTAATGTTAAATTTTTAGATTTTAAACTTAATAATACAAGAAAACACGAATTTTCCTGGACATTAGACCTTTCTAGAACTTATTTTCTACTCGGTAATTAGTTATTTCCAAAATTTAAAGAAATTCCTTAGTGCCGTTTTCGAGATCCGTGTGCAAATATATTTATATATATATATATATAAATACACACCTTGCTCGTATTATAGTATTGAATACTAGTTTATTCCTTTCATAAAAACGTTTTGTAAAAGATTTTTAAGGAGTTTAAGAAACTGAAAGAAGATTTTATTTCCTTCCACCTACTATGTAAAGCCGTACTTTACTCTTTGGAATAGAGTACTAAAGTAATACTTTTAGTCCCATGGGAGGAAAAGAATGTATTTTTACCCAAGGGAGTAAAAGTAATCTTATAAGAATGACATGGGAGAAATCTGGCATACTCTGTTATGAATTGTCAGAAACAATGTCAGCTGGCAGTAGTAATTAATTCTTGGACGATCAGCTGATAGTTCCGTTGACCGCTTTGAGGTTATGTTACCCAACTTGGAAATTGACAGTAATTGAAATTAGTTGATAGTCGTTAATTTGTAACTTGTGTTACTTTTATGTGTAAATAGAAAAATATTGTGTTTGTATCATGCGATTAAAGTCCTTTTTGTCCCTCAGTAAATTGTCTTTAATGAAATTTTCCTACTGAAATTGATTTTACAGATATGGATGGGCATCTCTACTTTTGACTAACCCTGTATATAGCAGCCGTTACGTCTTTGACGTAGGGCAAAATTCAAATTACTGAATTGTTTAAATTTAAGCTAATATCTAAAAAAAACTACGAAAAGATACGAAGAAACTCGATATTTTTTACATAGATTATGTAAAAATTAAAAATCCACAATATTTGGTATACAAACCCCTTTGGATAGAATGATATGCCTGATGATTTGAGATAAACTCCACAAATTATGCTCAAAAGAACCAAATTTTTATGTAAACAATATACAAAATTATATAAATAAATGCAAATAATAAAATTACATATAAAAAATGTTTTTGCAAAAAGGTTTCACGTGAAGAACGAACCCGGCGTGGGTTTCCAAAACAAAAAGAAGAAGTGTAAAAATAATCCAATGGAAGATCAGGACGGAGTTAGCTTGCGAATCCAATGTAATGAGTCTACAGAACAAGAAGCGAACGGTGCCAATAAAGTCCGCTAAGCTCTTGCTTAGCTCACACCACTTCCTTGTCGTATAATTCTCAAACGTAAACTGCACCAATTTTGGGTGGAAATCTCATTCGATGTTCTCATTAGATTTTCTGTTCGATAATCTATACAAATAAAATTAGAATTTGTCTCCAAAGGCTTGGAATTTATGGTTGTTTTCACGTTTTATTTAAAACGTAATGAGTTTTTTTCAATTCCAATCCATGTGTCTGTAACGCTTAACAATGTGTTAATTCTTAGCAGGTTTTTATTTACTTTAAACTGACCCAGAGTCTAAAATAAAGTTATGTGCTCTCAAAAACCCAGTTTTGGGCGAAACTAGCAATATTTTGACATGGATATGTCTTAGCTCTGGGGGTGTTGGCAATTTGTAAGATGAAAATATGAAACAGGTTTCTATAGAAATTATTATCGAATTGTATCGAATTTTTAATATATACGAATAAAAACTGCTGTTTAGAAAGAACTGAAAACATTCACTTTAGACATATCCATGATATAACCTATCCCCCACGGGGAATTAAATACAAACATTTTGACATGGATATGTCGTTGCTCTGAGGGGTTGTTGGTGATTTTTAAGATGGAAAATATGTAACAGGTTTCCATAGAAACTACCAGAATTGTGTTGAATTTTTAATAAAAAAGAATAAGAAAAAGGTATAAATGTTAAAAATAAAAATTGTTTATGGTATAAATACCTACTTTCAGTGTTCCTCACAGCAGCAAATCTGCACTCTCTTTACCATGTTATCTTATGGAGAATAGGCAAATAATTCTCATTTTTATGGACAGATTTTTATAAAGCTCGTCATATATAATTATTATTATTATATTATTGATTTGGAAATTCGCTGAGTACGCAGGTCTGCTGCGACAGGGGTATTTATATATCAAAAATATATAATATTGTATAAATAAAACTTAGATTTTAGTGAAAATTTCCACAAAATAAAGAAGAAAAAAATTTATTTTTTTAATTTTTTAAAACGTTTTTTTCAAATTAAATATAAAAGTTTTCATTTTTTATTTGAAAATTTAGATAATAAAAAAAAATTAAAAGGGTAAAGAAAAATTTGAACTAATATATATAATTTTTTTTTATTTATAAATTACGTGAAAATTTCATACTGGTTTTTTAAAAGAAAAAAACATATATATTAACCATTTTTTTATAGACAAAAAAATATATATAAAAAAATACATAACGTGTTTATTTATATAAAAATGTATGATATTTACTATTTTATTTGAAATACTACATTTACCTGTTTATTTTATTTAATAGTATATATTTTATTTTAATATAATACTTTAGTTTTTATAAATTTTTTTTATACATATTATATATTTATTTATATTTTAATTTTTTTGCATTTTTATAATCTGATTTTTTTATATAACATACAGTAATTAAATCAAACAAAAATTTTCTGTATCGATTCACTCAATATAAAAATTGTCTTAGTTTTTTAGTGAAATAAATGGTATTTTACGACAAAACTTTGATTATAGAAAGTTTCAAGTGAGCAGAACTTTCAGTTGACTTATTATGATTTGCTGTAATGTTAGGGACCAAGTTGTGCTTACCTGAGTTTATGAGAGAACTTTTACCACTGGTCTCTTTAGGGAGGCCATTTAAAATAATTATAAACTTTAAAAGCAGGGAAACGAGAGTGCATTCAAAAAATTGTAGGAAGGACCACCAGTTTGGAGTGTTTCGCCCAAATGGGCTTTTTTGACCTTGATTTTTTCTAAACAAAATTTTATAAATTAATGACGTAAATAGATTGACTACCATAAAATAAATTAATGATTATGAGTTTGAACTAAAGACATTAACAAATTTATTGCAAAAAACACACCTCGTAGCAGCAAACCTAGCATACCGGTACTAAACGGATTTCCATTGATTTAGAAATAATTTATATGACACAAACTAAGCTTAGTTAAAAAGATTACTCATCAAAAATTTTTATCTTATTTACTTATTTTCTCTAAAAATTACGTGGGAAATTACGTTTGGGAGCGTTTCATAACTACCAGGTTTCATATCTACCAGGTCCCTAAAAACGTAATAAATATTTTCAATATCATTACTTATATGTTCACTTCTACCAGGTCTATTTAAAATAATAAGCAAATCAGAACTCCCAGGTATCATATCTACTAGGTCTTCAAAATAATTTAAATTGAGCGCATCACAACTACCAGGTGTACAGCCTGGGACAAGAGAGGCTGTTTACAACGCGGATTGCCTAGTTCACATTGCAGGCACTTGGGCGAACGCATCCAACTCAAACTTGCGGCGGTAATAGAATCATCATACATCACCTTCCTGGCTTTAAACAAAAACTTAAGACTGTAAATTAATTCAGTATGTTTATTATTACTATATACAAGCCTGTTAATAATTAAAATTTTTGTTAATATTCAAAAGGAACTATCATACTTTTAGCGCTTTTCAGAAAACGTGTTTATGGTGCAATTTATACAAATTATTTTAATTTTTAGAAGCAAATATTTATTTTTAAACTAGCTGTAAGCCCAGTTTAGATAGATTGTTGTCCGAACAGTTATAAAAATCTTAATATGCTTTCCGTGGTTAAACTGTAAAAATATTTCAAACGGAAGAGTGCAAAAATAATCAGTTACTTACTTATTTTTATAGTATACATGTTTTTGAGTAATAAAATAGCCAATATTAACTAACTAATAATTTATTATCAGCGATAATGATAATAGACCACAATTTTTTAATAGACTATGAGTAGTGGCAGTATAATTTGTCTTACAACCGAATCGGCACGTTTTCCCCATGTTATTCTTATGGGGATTATTTTTGGACAGATTGAACAATTTTAAAAAACTGTGACCCTTATTCATATCCAATCTACTGTCTGATATTATACCACACCATTTTTATGAAAATAAAACCAAATCTCGCAATACGTTTTCTACGTACTTAAGTACATTTATTAGTACTTATGTAATTTCTTTATACGTAAAATTTAATAAAGTATATATTTGGAACAGATTTAAAATAAATCATCAACGTAAGCAAGCCAATATTGATTTTAATTTCATAGCTTTTGGCCATTTCTTTCTATTAAATCACTTTTATAGATCACATTTTATAAAAAACTGTTATAAAACTTTAAAAAATATGTCTAATACTGCTCATAAAATTTAATAATTTAATAAAACATGGAAATTAAAATCACCACACTTTGGCATATTTCGATGTAACTAACCTTACAGTTACGTGTTACGTGAGTTTGAGGTTAGGTTTAACCTCTCTCACTATTGTTACCACTAATGAGCTCTAACCAAAACTAAAGTACAATATTATCTGTCAATAATTTGTACTAGGAAACTTCTGTCACTGAATTCTGTTAAATTCAACTTAAGCGTTTTTAAGGAATCAATTATTTTCAAACCATCCAATTGGTTCTAAATTAAGAAACCAACTTAATTCAAGCATCTGAATAAATTTTCATTTTCAGGTGGTTGTATCTCCATTCCACCAACAAATTTTATAAATAAGTAGCTTAAGTTTAAACAATAACACATCAAAGTTTTAGTTACTACTTGAAAATACTTCGGCAAATAAAATGGTTTTATTTGAATAATCTTTTTTAACCAAGTAAAACTGGATGTTAAAACTTTTAATTGGTTGTCAAGATTGCAATACAGAAGAATATGTTTTACTTCACACAACGAACAATATGTTGTGTAAGGCCGGCACACTGATGCAGCATTTCACCTAAAGCATTGTTGCATGGAAAAATGTTTCGCTTCGTACAAGCACCCAGCGAATGCAAAAAATACACGGGGGGCTAGTACTCGCATTGAAATACACTGGGCGCTAGTACTCACATTGATATACACGGGGTGCTAGTACTCGCATTAAAATACACGGGATGCTAGTACTCGCAATGAAATACACAGGGCGCTAGTACTCACATTGATATACGCGGGGTGCTAGTACTCGCATTAAAATACACGGGATGCTAGTACTCGCATTGAAATACACTGGGCGCTAGTACTCACATTGATATACACGGGGTGCTAGTACTCGCATTAAAATACACGGGATGCTAGTACTCGCAATGAAATACACAGGGCGCTAGTACTCACATTGATAGTACTCGCATTAAAATACACGGGATGCTAGTACTCGCATTGAAATACACTGGGCGCTAGTACTCACATTGATATACACGGGGTGCTAGTACTCGCATTAAAATACACGGGATGCTAGTACTCGCATTGAAATACACAGGGCGCTAGTACTAGCATTGAAAAACACGGGGCGCTAGTGAACCCAGTGAACCATTTTGTTGCGCAACACTTGCTTCAGGTGAAATGCTGCTTCAGTGTGCGGCCGGCCTATAGGAATAAAAAAATCATTGATTAATAAATATAAGGAATAAATATATTTATTGACTAAAATATTGAACATTTAAATATAATTGAGCAAAAAATAAGCAAGATACACATTCACTTAAAACATGTTAATAATTAAATTTTAAAATATTGCAATAGTTCAGAATATCAGATATTCAATTATTCTTAGTATTTTTCGTTGACTCTTCCATTAATGATATTCACATGTTCTAGTTAAGGCACACTTTCTACTCCACAACAACATGAAGTGCAGGTGCATCATGGTTTACTTGTGCAGGAACCTGAAACAACAACCTTTTTACTGCCCATCCACCACATAATTTATGATATAGGGCCTAATATTATATAAAAATGAAGGCATTAATTCAACAAGTGTTATATCTTATATCTTATAATCAAACATCTTGGACTATATAATCGCAAAACAACATACTATGTCGTTTAGGGATTATATAGGTATTATATGTTATGAATTATAATAACATATTATGTTGTTATAATGTTTTTCCACAATATCTATATAAATAAAATTAGAGTTTTGTCTGTAAATTGCTCAGAATTATTCATTTTTTAGTTATTTTTAATTTCATGCCTTAGAGAAGCCGAAACCGGTCTTATCTCAATTTTTATCTGTTTGTCAGAAAAAAACGGGATAACTGATAACAATGAAACTTATTTCATGTATTCTCTACATTCCAGAGGAGGTTTATAAATGCTTGAAATCGCCCGCCGCCTCTTGAATAGTAAATAACGAGCATTTAAAAACCCACTTTTACGCGATATCACTCGCATTTTGATTCAGTTTTCAATGAATAACCTACTGGTAATAATCAGCTGTCTTTATAGTTTGAAGATTTAATAGAAATAAAAACAATCAGCTGTCAAACCAATATTAGTTAGTTTATATTGGTCATTGATTTAAACCCATTTTGAAATCATACTATATTAAAAAGATATTTTAATTTTTAATCAACTTATAAAATACATGGCTTATTCTATCCGAGGAAAGCTCGGTCACCAAGTACTTTAATTCCTAACGTTCGAGGGTCGTGTTGTGAAGGAAGTTCTAGCAGCATTGTTGTATTGTTGAGGCTCGGTGTGGTGCTTCTCGCATTTTCCAGGCGCTTCGCACGCTGTTTTTGACGCCGCTAAAGAACCTTCGGGAACATTCCCGTAACATTTTTGTTCGGTTTTAGATGTTACGACTTGCTACTTGTATTGATTGGTCTTGGTCATTGATTTAAACCCATTTTGAAATCATACTATATTAAAAAGTTATTTTAACTAATATACGTATAACTAATTATGATAATTGTATAAATGTTCTAATCTATTTAATTGTAAAGTAATGCTAAATAATAAAGCTGGGTATCGATTTATTTTCTTTGTATTGATTTGTTTAGGATTTCAGGTTTACATTTTGGTATGATTATCTTTCTTCTTCATTAAACTGAATCCTACAACCCGTACAAAGAACGGGCTTACTGCTAGTTATTAATAAAAGTATTTTTCTTAAATTAAAATCTTTTTCATTGGTCCTTTGAGAATTATAAAAGTTCCACAGTAAACTATTATGTTTACGGTTAACAACAGACCAAAAGACAATCCACTAGCGAATAATTGAGTAAATATTTAAAATACTATACCTACATTATTATGCTTGAGATTTTTCTCCATATAACATCTCGGTTACTCCTTTGGCAGCAAAGATTTCAATCCAGTAACCGTCCGGGTCCAAAATAAAAGCAACTGATTTCATTTTTCCTAAAATGAACAAATCAAATGTTAAGAGTTAAAAGCACACTAATGATGTGAACTATTTATTTACTTTTAGGATATATAATTCATAATATTTTTTTCTACTCTAGGCCTAAGGAGCAGCAAAAATACCTGATGGTTTTTGAGTACCCAGAGTCTGACCCATAGTTGATGGGAAGTGACCCATTCTCAAAACTGTCTTATGCCATTTTAATTGCCATGGAGCAGTGTCCCTGTGAGTATAGGAGTAATTTGTTGTCTAGAAATTTTGTTTCAAGTGAAGATTCTTTCGTTACCACTGAGGAGGAGTTTCACACACAATTTAAGGCTGGTCGTACAGGACAGATGATATTCCACACTAGTACAATTTTAGAACTGAAGAATTTTAGAAAAGAATAATTCTCAAGGCAATAGAATCCTGCAGCTTCAACTACAAGATTGTGTGGGACTGCCGCAACACATTGTCTATTCTTGGAAGCCAAAACAAGGTTAACCCATGCTGGGTTCCAGACCAGTCAGGTATTGTGGGCATCGAAACAGCAGACCGTCCTCAAACGGTGGCGCATACACACCAATCATGGGCCCTAAACTTCTGTGGTATCTCCAGGGGATATGCGGATCATGAGACGATCGCCTTCCTCTTCTGAGAGTGAGTAAATTGTCCCTCGGCTCTCCCTCCTCAAGGATTGCAGAAGATCTTCTACGTTTAAGTAGGTCGGAACTCAGAATATTTGTAGGTCTCATCATGAATCATGGACACATGAGGAAACATCTTGCACATATGGGACTGTACACCAAAGACCCAGTTTGCAGGAAGTGTGGGTAGTCTGAAGAGGCTGGCGATCATCTGCAGTACGACTGCATTGGGCTTACTGAGAGGGAGGGCTGCTACTCTTGGCAACATGTAGAGGGCTAGTAACCTTCCTCGGAATGAGCTAATCAAGAAGCTCCTAAGACTGGACAGACCTAGAGACTCTAAGCAGGGGGTTGATAAAAATCCAAATGGCTGATGTGCCAGGGGACATATTTTCTGTCCCTTCCTCATCACACCTCCTACCCATGTTAGACTGTAGGCATCCAAAATCCGTCAGTAATTTTTGCTGCTCCCTAAATCTAAAAATCAGACTAAGTTCAAGTTGAATATCACTTATACTACATGTAGCCACGTCATATTGTTTTTTACCATCAGTCAGTTTCTTCTTAAACGGGACTCCAAGTTTTTCAAACCTCTCACAAGCAGCCTTGACATCTGGCACGCATAAGCCGATATGACCTAGAAGCAGAACGAAATCTAAAGTTACACATTTAACAAAGTTAAAAGTTAAATTTATTGAGATTTGTTTAAGATCCAGACAGAGTTATGATAATCCAAAAAAAAGCAGTCAGAGCGATATATGGGAAAAATTAATTGGAACTCTGCAAGCCTCTCTTTATGGAGCTTACTGTACATCCCTTTACTTACTTACATCCCCCTATTACATCCTTACTGTAATCTTTCTATACATCCTTGAAACAGTGGTTCTCGTAAAAAAATCCCCACCAGCACATAAACAAAATTAGCACAAATACAACACACGCACCAAAAACAATTTCAACCTCCCCCAACACAGATTACAAAAACCCAGTAACACCCCAAGATATATGGGCTCATTGTTTTTTAATTTATTACCAAACAGCATTAAATCAATAGCCAACTACAAAACTTTTTACCACAAATTAAAACAATACTTGACAAGTAGACTATATCATAACATAAATTAATACATTGAAGAACATACATTTCAACACTTAAAGTAGGCCCAAAACAGAGCTCACTTAGCGAAGACCTCAGACTGAAGGGAAGAATTTAGACGATTTCCTAATCAACCGATTGTGGCAAAGACATCGGAAGTCAAAGTAAAGTAGGTAGAAACTAATTTTTACCAATTTCTATTTAGAATCTCAATTTCAAGTATTTTAAAACTTATTACATTTTAGTCCTTTCAAAAACACATAAAGACTATGGGTAAAATAAAATAATTCTATACATAGAATGCTACTAACCAATATTTTACAATATTAAACCTTCGCACGCAGAAAACGGATACATCCGTTTCACTGACTTCGACCCAATCATTGAATCAATCAGTAAACAACGTTCGTCACTATCTGAGTATAGTTGTAGTTCACCAAACCTCCGCTAGAGTGCAGGCTAGAGAGCTTCTGGGTTGTTTATTTATAGATACATAAAGCATAGAATCTGAGCATTAGGTCACGTGAATTCAGCCCCGCTTGTCGAACAGTACATTTCAGTTGCTGCTTCTACTGCACTGAACACGGATAAATCCATTGGCCATTTTACAACTATTGACGCGTCTGTGGCAGGTGGATTTTCGTTTTGCAATTGAGATTAAACGATTATTGTATTGATTTGTCTTCAATTTTCTTTAGTTTAGTTGTAGTTAATTGATTATTTAGATATTTTTACTTACTCTTACTTACTCCCTTGATTTCAGCTAGCAGTACTACATCATCAGCAACAGCCAGTGTACTGATTTTCTTACCTATTTTAATGCCATGTAGATACTTTTAGTGAAATAAAAATTGCTTTTGTCATTAAAATGTTTTACATGAGTAATTTCTTATGAACAAATAAAAAACATTTCTTTTACGGTTTTTCTATTTACTTTTACGTTATAAATCAGAAATGGAAATTAGCTTTAAGAAAATAAAAATAAAAAACCTTAAGATAAAATAGCGTTTAGAGGTTTTTCCACATGTTTCCATGAAGGGTTAATACCAAGTATATAAGTGCTGAGGAAAGAAGTCACTAAAGCTCCAATACTACTGACTACTATGGTATTGTAAAGTAATATCAAAAGTCGTAAAACTGGTTTTAAATTATTAACTTACCAAATCCTCTGGGGTCTTCGTTTCCACTATGATATTTACAATCTGGATCATTCTCCGTACCCCAATTGCTGAAATTATTAAAATCTAGATTACAAATCAATGTTAAATTTTCTGATAAAATTTTGGTTTGAAGAAATAGTTATAAATTTATCATCAAAACTAGGAGAATCAGCCTCCAACAACCATTTTGAACAGTGGATGGTTTACTGAAAACCTTGTACCATTTTTTTTGTAATTATGACAATATGTATTTTTATTTTATTTATCGTTTTGGCACTATCAAAATATCCTTTTCACCTAAGTTAATTGTTTATTATTCTGAAAAGCATGATTTAAAATTTTTTATTTTTCTCTACAGTATGTTCGTGAAGAGCTGTTAAGTATCCTTAATCTATGAAACTTTGAGATTGTCTAGTAACGGTGGTTTTAAGAGGTAAAAAAGTTGAATTTATGAAAGTTGTGAAACTTCTTTGATGGTTATGTTTCCCATTAGGCCTGCATAAAACATTTTTAAGCTTATGCTAATAATAACCACAGAGAAATACTTAATGGTAAGTAATATGTTAGTCATACTTTATTGCAAGGTTAAATATGTTAAACAGAAACCGTTCTTTATTTATTTATTTTAAATATTTGGATGTATTTACAAAATGTTGTCTACTTTTTAATAGATCTTCTACAATAATGTCTTGGGTATTGCATTATTAAAGTTACACTGTATGTAAACAAAATTTAATTTAAAAAACTATAATTAATTTAGAGTGATTTATTGATTAACTTTCTGTCATCACATACTGGGTTAACTCAATTGTAGCTTTCCTTGAAAATGTCCAAGCAGTTCGTTCTTTGGGATCTGATGGCGGTGATTCAATCTCATAGCCCAAAAAGTAGAGTGAAAATTTCATTTCTGGGAAATCAAGTTTTTGTAGCAGGCTCATGCCAAGAACTTTGGTATAAAAAGGTAGTGATTTCCTTGGGTCTTTTATGCGATACATAGTTTGCTGCATTATAAAATCCTGAAACCAAAATATGCATTGAAAACTAGAAGTGACACTGGGTTAGATTTGATTAGATTATTGAAATGGAAACCATACCACAAGGTAGGTATTGTAAGCCAAGTAAAGTATGAATGAGGATTGAGTGTAAGATGATTGTGGCCTAATCTTCTAGTCTTGTTACTGACTAAGGCTAACATGTTCCTTAGACAGGACTGTTAATTAATAGCCCAACAGCCGATGGCAAGAGTTATGGCATTGGGACTACTCTATTCCTGAAAAATCATGTCAGGAAATATTCAATAAAATATTCAGAAAATAATATCAGCAATATTTTACTATTAGGAGCAGTTTTACAATTAGCTGAAGAAGGCTTAAATATACGAAATGGAATAATCAGCTGTGACATTGATTGCATCGACAGTAGGCTAAATTATAAAGTTTAGTAGGAGAATTGTAGTATAGTGCAGGTTATTGAAGTATTACAAACATAAATTCAACCTAGTTCTTTTATATTACACTTTTATTACACAAAATTATTTAGGCCTATGGTTCTATGCAGGACATTGCTATGCTCTCCGGGATCAGAAGGAAGAACATGAATTGCAATAGCGCCAACCAAATATTATATGGCATCTAGGTCTATAAAAGATTCTGCTGGCGTGACAAATCTTAAAGATCCTGCTCCCGATCTTTAAGTAATTTATTTGTTAAATTAACAATTAGTTGGACTTTCCCAACGCGTCTTGTGTTTAAAATAGTTTTAAACACTGGTACGAGGATGCTTTTATAAGTGAACTGGATTCAATTGGATGGTGAAACCACAATTTTAGTGTAATTTTTAGAACACAAGGCTGACGTATCAAGTTTCGAGCATGCATCCGTCGAGTACTAGGAGTAGAAGAACCTAAACCCGACACTGTTCATGATAGGCTAAATAAAAGAAAGATATAGGCCTACTACACATTTGACCCGAAGAAGATAAGAAAAACTGCTTACATTTGCTATTGACGTAAAAAAAATGTTTGCCACAAGTGTACAACAAAATATTGCAATGAATGTAGATCTAAGTTATAAGCTGAAACTAGCTGTAAACCGACTGTCTCAATTTTAATGATAATAAGTTTTTTTATAAGTAGCCTATCATTATTTTTTTATATTCATCATATCCTATGGAATGGAAAAGTACCAATAACTAAACATTTTTTCAAATTTATCAATACGTATTTATGGTTTTAGAAAATGTTTACATTTTACATCAGATTTCGCAATGTCCAAGTTTTTAAAATTTTATACATCTATTATATGTACTCAATAAACGTAATTTAATATTATTCACATAGTAAACATTTCAAATAACTTATTAGATTAGTAAAACGATTTCCAACAGTAAAAAGTAGGCTAATTTTAAATGTTTTTTCAAAAAGGCGGTCTGTGAAACTGCACCAAGGACGTAAAGGGTTAATGCAGCCCAGTGCATCATGACAGGCTTTGATTTTCTTTAGTGGCAATCAACTTAAATTAGCTGCGGTAAATAATTCCTGGTAAGCACCTTTTGGCATTGTGGATTAATACAATTTGTCAAATTGGCCCTTCTTTAAGTTAACGAAATAGTTTGGTGAGTCAGTAGCAACATAAGACTCCGGACCTTGATAAGGATGGTAAAGAAGTATGCAACCCTCTGCAAATTAACAAATGTTGTTTTGGTCTGATAGAGCTTTATTTGATAATATTACCTTGGTGTCTGCATCTGGTTTATGACACAAATCTTTAGCTTCGGCATCTGACAGGCCCGTTGTATCACCCATGATAAAACCTTTAAGCGAAAGGAACCTGAAAATCTTATGGATTCTTGTTTTTATACTAATACACCAAATAAATTATATTAAACTAAGGCTTTTCCACAAATTTCACTAAACTAAGACTCCTACAAGAAAGGGAATTTACTAATTATGAGATTGAGGTTATGTATTATGTAATTACAACAGGTGTGCTAGATTTCAAAGACATCTAATATCTTTTTCTATTACAGACTTTGGTCATGGATGATAAACTTTATATTTTATAAACAAAGCTATGGTATAGAAACCATGAAATTACTTAAGCATTTTTTCGTACGTGTTTGACAAAATAATTTAGAAATTTTTTAATCGATTCACAATATCTATGTATATTATATAATTATGTCTAGTTTGTACCGGTGTTAGGATTTGCTTACAAATTTGTCATATAAAAGTCTAAATTCAGGAGAGGAACCATTTACCCGATTAAGAGATATTTTGTATTTGGATGTGTAAAAGTGGTACGGTGTTTGGCCAGAGACCATAGACGGTTAGTTAGTACCAGAAATTAATGATAGTGAAGTCCTTTATAATCCGTTCCTCTCCGGTTATTATCCTCATTATGCCATGAAGAACCACGGTGAACATTTTGAGCAGATCTAAATTAAATACTGTATATTTTTCTTTTTTTTTAATCTCCTAAATTTCTTTTTTTCTACAATATACAAAACGAATATGAAATGTTATGCTTTAGATAGGATTTATAAAAGGACCTCTAATATGCACAATGTTTCTTCTTTCATTAATGCCTTCAAATTGATGAACAAGTTATAGGTTGTTATATAACAAAATTTAGACTTGCTGATAACCTTAAACCCCTTTTGTGGGAGTGGGGGTGAAAATGTTAATACATTAAAAACTTCCTTTTTGACGATTTAAACAGAAACAGTGACGGCCCTGCATATAAACATTCCCTTAGGGTAATATTTTTATCTCCATTAATAAAAAAATAACAGGGGGTGGAACTATTGAGACTAACTCTGTACAATAGGACAAATAATTGTACCTATAGATGAGATACTGTAGTATTGATGACATGTCGAATGTTAATAATTTTAGTTATAATATCAAGTTTAAATTACAATCGCAACTAAAAGATAACAATAGTAATTAATGCTGATTAGTAATGACAATTTAGAATATAAAGCTTTTTTTCAATTAATTGTCTGATTCAATGCACAAGATACTTAGGTAAAACTTTTTAACTACTTATTGTAGTACAGTATATAGTGTAGTATGTGTATTTCATGTCACCCATTCATAATTTAGTATTATGTTTGACTATGATAATATTGTTAATTATGTTGTAAAAATAATTACTATATTATGTTCATCTCATATTATGTTTACCATTTTATCACACCATCCTCAGAAAGTAATCCTCCCTATCTATATATTTTTCTGTATAATTTCCCATCAAATAGATTTATTACATAATCATTTTCAGCCTACACCAATATAGCACAGTAGCACAACAATTAAATCTACACATCTCTTAATAGGCATTGTCCTGTATTCCAGCTACTTGGTGGTCAAAAATGTGGATAGTTGTGAGTGATGGTCAGAGGGTGTAGCTCCACTTCACACATAAGATGAAAGTATGGGTGTAGCTAAAATCCACACATTCTTGTTTGTATTCACGTCCACACTATTGAATTCAATATTAACCCGTAAAGATAATCCTCATAATTAGACCAGTTTATTCAGAGGCAGTGGTTCGGATTCCACGTTAACCTGTAGGTCCCTTAGATGCCATCGGCTGTAGGGGTATTAATTAACAGTCCTGTTTAAGGAACATGTCAGCCTTGGTCAGTAACAAGACTTCAAGATCGCTTCACAATCATCTTATAGTCAATCCTCATTCATACTTGGCTTATAATACCCTTGTGGTAGGGCCACACTTCAATAATCTGATCTATTTTATATGTATATAGTTTATGTAAAAGAATTGCAATTTACCAAAATTGGATATAATTCAAAATTAGTCCTTGGGTCTATAAATTTAGTGAATAGTGAATATGTGGTATTTTAACCACGTGTTTCAACAATGAAGGACTTACACCAGGAGAGATAAGAGCTACACCAGCCAAGGGAGGGACAAGTCATGTTGCTGCATCTCCAGTGTTAAATTTTAATTATTTGAAGGACCCAGATCCTAAGTGTATCCATCCACAGTAATAATTATTAACAGAGGCTCACAAATATCATTAATTTGTACCCTTTAGTTTGAACTCCCTTATAGTATGAGCCGACAAATTTGTACTGACAACTTATATCAAACATAAATCAAACTCGCATATCTAAATTTCATAAAATATTATTTAACCAATAATTAACTTCGGTGTCAATTGGACTTTCCTTATGGATAAACGCTAAATTCCAAGCATTGTTATAATTCGATGAAATATTAATTAAATTTTGACAGTTTATTTTTTATTTCATGTTACTCAAGGCAGCACGTAGTGCCACACCATGAGTTAAGAATACTCACTCATTAGGGATTATTAATATAATACTAAATTTTCATTTTAAAACATTTAAGTAATAGGCTTTGTCGTCCAACGTATAGTTTTTGTTACAAATGGTCGGTGGGTGTAGTGTTCTCTTGTGTGGATTAACGTCTGCACTATTGAATACTACGTTAATCCACAAAGACCATCCTCACGATTAGACCGATTCGTAATTCAGCAGTGGTCAGATTCCACATAAAACTGTAGGTCTCTTAGTTGCCATCGGCTGTTGGGCTATTAATTTACAGTCTTATCTAAGGAACATGTCAGCCTTAGTCAGTAACAAGATCACGCCACAATCATCATAATACACTAAATCCTCATTCATACTCAGCTTAAAATACCTACCTTGTTGTATGGTCACCATTTCAATAATATAATCTAATATATATATTTTTTTTTCACTATTACTTCATCAAATAGGGCTACAAATATAATTATCTATAAATAAGTCAACCGAGTACCCTTAGAAAACAATTTAATTATTCCTTTGACATGTTTCGGGAATCATCCCACATCAAGAAGTACAAATGTTTAACCTATATACATATACAGTGCAATTCGGTTATTGCGGCCTCGGCCATAACGTCAACTCGGATATAACGTCATTTATTTTTAGATCCCGCCAAACTATATGTATTTACATAGGAAAAACCTCGGATATATCGTCAGTAAATTCTCAAACCTCGTATATAACGTCAAGAAAATCGGGCCGAGATGAAGGCAACATATAGCTAAATAGAGAAAGTTCGGTCGGTGGTGCAACGTGAGGGCTACGGCTATTGTTTAGCTACATTCTATTTTTAGAAACGGCATTTTATTGCTGTCTTACCGCTAACCACCCCAACCCCCTCCCCTACCCTATATCCGCTGTCGCCGGTCATCAAGGTCAGTGTCAGTGACTCACGTCGTATCAAAGCACTGTGATGCCGTTCGTACGTACCTACAGTTCGTGTAGATATCGTTAGTTCAGTGTATGTCTTTTACAGTTTGTTTTTCGTTATTTTAATTTACGAATACAGTATTGGTAAAAATAATGGCAAGTGTTAAGAGAAAGGTTTTCTGAAGAAAAGGTGTGAGTTATAAGAGCGTGTGAGAAGTGACGTAAGATAGCAGACGTGTGTTCGGGCTTGTTTTTTAAAATCGAACCAACAGTTGAATTCACCAAGCCGAACTTCATTGCAATATTTTCAAATTCGATTTTTTATATAGTAGAGTAGTCAGTCAGTCATAAACATAAACTTACGGTGTATTTCAAATTACCTTCATTAAATGTCGTAATTTCATGTAAAAAATGTGTTTCCCTATTTTACCTCGGTTTTAAACTAAAATTATGTAACCTCTTTTATAGCGTCACTCGGATATAGCGTCATTAATTGTGTGGTCCCTTCAATGACGTTATAACCAAGTTCCACTGTATATATATTTGATCTACGTAGTTCACTTTTAAGGATTACTGTTATATAAAGTATAGTTAAAAAATTAACTGAGTATCCTTGAGAAACATTTTTTTATTTCAACAACATGTTTCAACCTTCGAAATGGCCTTTAAAGGTTGAAACATGTCGTTGAAATAAAAAAATGTTTCTCAAGGATACTCAGTTAATTTTTTTAACTATACTTTATATATATATATATTTTTTTTTATGGTTTTAGAATGAAGGAACAAATGATTTCATAAATACAGTGTAGGTAAGAAATAGAACAATTTTTCATATAGAAAATGAATTTTACTCAATAAATCTACTATACAGTTAAATTTACACACCAAGATGAAAAAGCATTTACTTTTTGTCTGATTGGTACTTTATCGATGGGTCAGAGAAGACATGGAGTGAATCATCAAATATCTCCTCTGCCAAAGGATCCTCCAGGTCTTCCGGGTAAAAAGTAGGGAACGCTGCAGGTTTCTCTTTCAGTTTTCTGTAAAAATGATACTTGACTGAAATACACGATTACAGGATTGGATTTGGAAGGAACCTGTACCTTTTATGAGATCCAAAACTACAAAATATAAAATAGAGTTTTATAACATCCGATTTCTCAAGTTCCAAAAATACGTTGTGTTTTAAAACCCTGTACTTTGCTTACTAACCAGACTATAGTTTAGGGACTTATGAAATTGGATTTTACTTACTTACCAGATACTCTTCTCCGCAGTCGTTACAGACCGAGGAATCATCAGTTGGATTTGTTGTGTGTCAGTGTGATAGTGAGATTATCTTATTGAAATTTTTTATTGTTTTTGATGGTTTTTAATTTTTCCTTATCTATGTGGTTCTAAATTGTAATTTAAAATTTTTCTTAGGTTATATTTATAACAATCACTTCTTAAGGGAGGTTCAGTTTTAGTAGTTTAAGATTTATAAAGGTTTTTTAAGAATTAAACTGTCGGAGTTTCGTTTGAAATGAAGTAAGGTTTACAATATTCCTTTGGGTATGGTGCTTCAATTGATCTGATAGCTCTTTTTTGCAGTAGCAGTATTTTTTGAGTCAGTTAGTTTGCTACTTCTCTCCAAGCTATTATACTGTGTCTAAGATTAGTTTCAAATAGAGCAAAGTATGCTATTTATTTCAAGGCGAATCTTGTGAAACACAAAATTGTAATTATGATGTTTTATAAATTTTCAATCCCTTCAATTCTAGAGATGCAATAACAATCACAATTTGAATCTTATGATACTACTGTTTTTAATTAAAACTTAATAACTGACAATTAATTTAAATTTAATATTTCAAAAGATTAAATTTTACAAGTTTCAAAAGTACACTCTGTACATCTCTAAAAAATTCTCTCTACAAAACATTACTAGTGATTAAATGAATAAAAAGCAACATTAAATTAATGCCAATCATGAAAAACAGCTTATTGCTAGAAGGCCAGATGATTAGGGTCAAATTTATTCACCTGAGAGGCAGAACTGTGTCATAAATGTAAACAAGACCGTTGACAGGTCCTGGTACTCCAGTACCGTGCAGGTACAGCACATTGTACTTGGTGTTGATCCGCACTATCTGCAATAAATTTGTTCATTATCAGTAATCACTAGCAGATGATTTTTTTACTAATCCTAATGCTTAAACCCATACAGAAACTCTTACTTAACACCCCATGGACCATCAGATCTCTTATCAGCTGCCTTTACGCCTTGACTGCGTTAGAGGTTACATTGCAGAGTGAAGCTGTTGTCTTTCTTCAACAATAACTTGGCTAACTTCGATACATATTAATAACTTTAAAAAAAATTAAATACTGTACCTACTACCTAGAGTACGGTCACTTTCAAATCAATCCCACTTTTGACGGAGATATTGGAATTTCCTGTCGAAACGCAAAGCAGTAAATATCTATGTTTTCAATCATAACAAATTTAATTCGATTTTGAATAATCGAGGGTTGTATGCCTTTACGTCGAATTATAGAGGTGCAGCGATTGCATTATTTCGAATTACAGAGATTTTTGGGCAATAGCTTTGAATTTTAGAGGTATTTTAACAGCGAAAAATACCGATAAAATTTGACTTATCGAGGTATTTCTTTAACAAAGATTTTGAATAATTTAGGTTCGATTGATACAGTTTCCACTTTAGTTGTAATTCTCAAATTTGATACCGGTCTAAGTTTATGCTGTAATAATTTTTAAATTTGAGTGTGGTTGAGCTGGCTGGTACAATTAAGTCTGAAATTTACGGACTAAACCGTAAAATACAACAAAGTGTTTACTATTGTTTAAATTTTTACCTTTTGACCTCTAAGCGTCCTCCAGCGATTGCCCATATGTCCTGGCAACTTTGTCCCGGGCCAGATACGAGCCTTCTCCCCTCCTCCTCCAGTGTTACCTCCCCTCCTGTGGGTCTTGGTCTGTCCGTGTGTCGCTGGCATCCCTTTGAACCCCCACCTCCGCATTACACCTTCAAATCCACGGAATACACTGGAAAACCACTCTTCATTACTCACTTATCTTTATACAATCCAAAATCATCCCACTAATTTCTCATTCATAACTTGGTTTAAAATACTTGGGTAGGTCTCTATTTCAGAAAGGTAATATATTGCAATATCCAATGATTATAAAATAATATCAGGAAATATACCATTATTCATTATATATTGAAAACTATTTTTTATACTAGGTTAATTTAATGTTTAATAAAAAACTCATATGACCCAAAAGTAAAAGTTTATATAAAATCACATTTTTTTCTTTCCTAAACATCACATCCACAGTATTATTTTGTAGGCCTACAGCCTTGAACAGCCTCATCTAATTTCAATTCCCCCAAACAAAATATGTCATAGCTATATCTCACGTTTTCCCTCGTATGTCCACAAAATCTCCAACACTAAAGTGATTGGCGTAGAGTGGAGTGCCTGGCTGAATGACAGCTTCTGGCGAGATGAAAAATCGACACAGTGCATTCTTAGGAAGAAGTCCAGCTTTAGCAAACAGGCCACAATATTCTCGTGTATACTGAAAAAATAATCAAAATTAAAACATACTAGGCAAAACCAAACCTTAAAAAATAACTACAATCAATTCTTATAAAATAAGTCCTTTACGTTTTACTGAGCAACACATTGAATGACATTAAATGTCTAATGTGTCTAATGTACTAAAAAAATTATACTTAATGTCTTCGGGTAAACATGTGTATAGGCTTCAGTCAAAGACACGAATCACAGTACGACAGAAGTGCACTAACCTTCTGTGGGTCCCCACTCTCTGCTCCAACCATCAAAATTCCATATCTGCTACCTTCTCTATATTTAATTTCTCTTTTATCTTTGACTTCCTCTGGCGGAATGTAGCTGACAACATGATTGTCCACAATCTGAAAGAATGTTAAAATACAAATAAAAAAACTGCTTCAAATAATAAACTAATTTTCTTCTTTCCTTTAAAAAAATACCTCAACCACCTCTGGCCATAAGGTGGCTTCTCATAATCTGACAGGAAATATGCACCCTGTCCCCGTAAACCAGTCATGATTGACTATCTGTGCCGGCAAGTTTTCTGTAGTTGCCATGTCAGTAGCTTTTTTTGGCTATTTTTTATAACAGGGGTTTGAAATTGACTTTAATATGACATATAGGCTACTAACAAAATATATAAAAGAACATTAGTCCAGGTAAAAAAACTATTTAGGTTTTAATATATGTAATATTTATAGGTCTGAGGATCTAGACAATATGAAAACTATAGCTTTGTTCAAAAACCAAATTGTGATAAAACTCGGTACCGTATATATTATGATCTGTGTAGTATGGGCTACTATGTTGAAACTCAAAATTATTTTGTTTCTTGTAGCAGCAAAACTACTTAATCATTCCTCATTTCATTCTCTTGGTAGAAAAGTAAATAAACATAACCTCCATATATGACCTCCATATATCAACTGGCTAGCAAAAAAGTCCGACAGGCTGGCACACTTTTTTAGTGAGATACTACCTGACTTGATAATAATTACAGAGCATGGCCTAACTCAGGAAACAATTGAAGACACGTATAGAAGGCTACTCACTCATAGGGGGTTTCATACGTAAGAACCACAGGAAGGGAGGAGTCATAGGTTATGCAAAAAAAGAACTGGAGGGATGCATAGACCTTCTAAAAGTAAGTGGGATGGATACTGAGATGATATGTGAAACTGCCCTATATGAAATAAAAATTAAAAAGAGCACAACTAGAGTGATGGGTGTCTATAGACCTCCAAACGCAAACCTGGACCAAGAAATAGACATTCTACGTGACCAGCTACACAGCACAATTAGCAATAATAAACCAACTATTATTGTGGGGGACATAAATGTAAACAACATCGAGGATGATAATAACGATATAAAGCTATAAGAACTCCTGACATCTTTTAACCTAAAAAGATTAACACTACCACCAACAAGAATTACACCTACATCAAGAAGACACAGCGCAAACAATTACAATAAAACTAACAGAACACATGCCAACCCAGCCAAAAGAAATGAAAAGAACCTTTACAAACAGAACACTAAACATCTTCAAACTAAGACTCCAGGAACAAAACTGGGACAGCGTTTACCAAACAGAAAATGCAAATGAAGCCTTTAACAACTTTCATACAATCATGCAAATGACACTTGACAAAACCTGCCCCCTTAGAAAAACTAAGAATAAAGCGAACAGAAGGAAACCCTACTGGTGCATTCATCAAATGCACCAGACTTAAAAAACTATATACACAAGCCCTCGAAAAAGAACTATGCTAAGAGCGACCTGAAGATAAAGTCAAAACTGCATCAAAGAAAAAACAGTATGACCAAAGAATTAAAGCCCTGAAGAAAAAACAAACATCTGATATCATTAATGGCTCTGAAAACAAGTCCAAGGCACTTTGGAAAATAATTAACAATGAGAGGAGGGAAAAGCTTAGGGCAGGGAACCAATGGAAGCTCCACACAGAACAGGAAACAATAGAAAAAGCCCACGTGATAGCCAACCACTTCAATAACTTCTTTGCTGCTAAAGACGAAAAAACTCTCTAGGACAACAAAGTGCAAATAAACAACACAATAGCACCCACACCCCAATCAACTAAACAAGAGCTGCTCTTTCAAAATGCTAAAACAGCCGAAATACAAAAAGCAATAGACTCCTTAAAACCGAAAACATCATCTGTAATTGATGAAATATCAGGAAAATTAGTTAAAATATGCAAAAACGAACTAACTCACCCACTGACAGACTTGGTAAACAAATCACTCCAACAAGGTATCTTCCCATCAAAATTAAAAACAGCAAAGTATACCCAAAATATAAAAAAATGTCCAGTCACAGACACCAACAGCTATCGACCAATCTCCCTCATACCAACATTTTCAAAAATTTTTGAAAAAATCGTACTTCAAAGGCTTATTAGTCACCTGGAAAAAATGAACTAATTACAAGCCAACAACGCGACTTTCTTAAAGGCACATCTACAACAGCCCTAGTCCAGCTCATAGAACATATTATTGACCAACAAGAAGGAGGATGCTTAGTCACCAGCTGTTTCTAGACTTTAGCAGGGCAATTGACTACCTTAATCACAATCAGCTTCTCAACAAACTAGAAGCTTTAGGCATTAAGAGTAAAACAGCACAGTGGTTCAGCAGCTATCTTAACAACAGACAACACATTGTGGAAATAGTAGATTTGCAAAAGGGCACAAAGCAGAAAATACACTCTGAAAGAGCCTCCATAAGAAGAGGAGTACCGCAGAGCTCAGTGCTCGGCCCAGTGCTATTCCTTCTTCTCACAAATGACCTCCCAGACCAACTTGGACGCTCTTGCAAGACCACCATGTATGCAGACGACACAGTCATTACCATATTAGCATTAGCAATCAAAGGACACCTTAAAATTACATGCCAACACAGCAATTAAAAAAAACTAAAAAATAATGCAACAACAATGAACTAGCACTGAACGAAAGTAAAACTGTGCAAATTAACTATGCCACAAAAAACAAAGATGTAAATATAACTCTACAAGGCATACAAGCCGAATGCAGCACGAAGTATCTCGGTGTCACCATGGATGCAAAACTCACATGGCACCAACATGTTACAACTCTGTACAAGAAACTATGCTCTGGTATCCATGTCAAAATTTTTGAAAAAATCGTACTTCAAAGGCTTATTAGTCACCTGGAAAAAATGAACTAATTACAAGCCAACAACGCGACTTTCTTAAAGGCACATCTACAACAGCCCTAGTCCAGCTCATAGAACATATTATTGACCAACAAGAAGGAGGATGCTTAGTCACCAGCTGTTTCTAGACTTTAGCAGGGCAATTGACTACCTTAATCACAATCAGCTTCTCAACAAACTAGAAGCTTTAGGCATTAAGAGTAAAACAGCACAGTGGTTCAGCAGCTATCTTAACAACAGACAACACATTGTGGAAATAGTAGATTTGCAAAAGGGCACAAAGCAGAAAATACACTCTGAAAGAGCCTCCATAAGAAGAGGAGTACCGCAGAGCTCAGTGCTCGGCCCAGTGCTATTCCTTCTTCTCACAAATGACCTCCCAGACCAACTTGGGCGCTCTTGCAAGACCACCATGTATGCAGACGACACAGTCATTACCATATTAGCATTAGCAATCAAAGGACACCTTAAAATTACATGCCAACACAACAATTAAAAAAAACTAAAAAATACTGCAACAACAATGAACTAGCACTGAACGAAAGTAAAACTGTGCAAATTAACTATGCCACAAAAAACAAAGATGTAAATATAACTCTACAAGGCATACAAGCCGAATGCAGCACGAAGTATCTCGGTGTCACCATGGATGCAAAACTCACATGGCACCAACATGTTACAACTCTGTGCAAGAAACTATGCTCTGGTATCCATGTCATCAGAAGGATGATGCACATAGGTGATATAAACACTGCAAAAACTGCCTTTTCGAGAGTCACCTTCTATATGGCATAGTGGTATGGGGAGGAACCACCGGAGATATATATTATAGTATATATTTTATAGCAGTAAAGCATGAGTATTTTAAAGTAAAATATGAGTCTTAAGAACTTACTTGAATCAAAGTGGTAAAAAACATGTTTCCATTCTTGTCCCACATGGGTTGTTGACCAATTTTTCTCCCAATGAGACCGGTCCTTGCTGTTTTTTTGGTCCATTCTCCTCGAGGTAGAGCCTCTTTCTTCAACGGAGTGTTTAGCTGGTAAGTTGACAGCCCACTGATGATTGCTGGAGGTCCAAACTTTTCATGTACCACCTCTTCAATAAACTGCTTGTTGGTGTCTGTCAAAGACTCATTGTAGTCCTAAAACAAACATCACAAGTATGTTTACATTAAACTGTAACAAATAACCGGTTGTTAAGAGTCAGACATTTGACATGCTCATGTTGACTCGAACAACAAGTTTGGTATAAAACAATAGACGAGGGAGGACAGTTGGAGTGACAATCTGATTGGCTAGATTTGTCCTGCCGAGGTCATATGTAAACCTGGCAGTGTCCATTTTCTTCCCTTCTCCTCAAGGATGTCGCATGTAACCTTTCTAAATTAATTTGTACTAAAATACTACAATACTACAGAATACTAAAATACTATAGACTAAGGTCTATACCCGATTGAAAAATAATTGAAAAAATACTTACAACATGCTCCTTTCTGAGGAACCATAATGGATATCGAGGCCTGACTAAGTTTACATTTTTCTGAGGTCTCCTGTGCCTGACTTGAACGGAGTAAATTCCGTTAAAAATACTGAAACAGAATAAAAACTGTTGTTATGATACAAAAAATGATCTGTTAAAATAAACAAAATAATAATGACCTAGGGTACTAATGTAGAAGTTGGTTGAAAGTTATTCCACTATATTCAGTAGATTTCTATCAAGTCTTAAGTTAACCTGTGGAGTTTAAACAGTGGGAGCAACTGAATGGATTCTAAGCTTCTTTTTTCTATCACTGGTCAAAAAAAACTAGAGAAACAAATAGGCCTAAAGGTAAATATTCTGACAACGGTAATTGCCTAAAATTAAGTATATTGAACTTTGTTTTTCCTTACACTCTTCAAAACATAAACAAGAAGAAATTTTCTGTGGAAAAACATTTCTCTGGTGTGTTTTGACTAAAATATTACAATCTAACACCATTAAGTCTACCTAAGAGATCGGTAAGATCCAGGGTAATGGGGAGGAAATTATTTTGCAGTAGGGGTTTCCTATGCAGGCTGGCCAGTATTACAGAAGAAATTATGGCACCAACTCTCTGTGGAGTAAAATTAAATTGGTCGTTCATGTTTCATACTATGAATATTTACCAACATAACTAAACTTTCCTATGTCTGCTATAAAGCTAAACTCTGCTAAAAAGGGGACTCTATATGTTGGTAATGTATATTATGAAATACAAAACCTGAAAGTACCACAACTTCATCAACCTCTGTATAGTTACTATTGGCCAGCCTGCTTAGCACTAAAGTGGGATGACTGTAATTCAAGATAGATATTCAACAACGACCTATGTAATTCTTTATATATTACAAAGTTTCTGAAGAACGACATTAAAATTAAAATTTATCATAGGTGAGAGGCTCCTAATGGTGGCGTCATCCTGTAATCCAGCTACTTGGAGGTCACGAATTGTGGATAGTTGTGAGCGATGGTCGGTGGGTGTAGTGTTCTCTTGTGTGGATTAACGTCCGCACTATTGAAAGCTACGTTAATCCGCAAAAACCATCCTCATAATTAGACCAATTCGTAATTCAGAGGCCGTGGTTCGGATTCCACATTAAACTGTAGGTCCCTTAGTTGCCATCGGCTGTTGGGCCATTAATTAACAGTCCTGTCTAAGGAACATGTCAGCCTTAGTCAGTAACAAGACTACAAGATCGCGCCATAATCATCCTACAATCAACTCTCAATCATACTTGGCTTAAAATACCTACCTTGTGGTATGGTCGCCATTTCAATAATCTAATCCTCTATAGGCTACATTAATGAACCACAATCTAGAGATCTAGAGACTGAATTGTTACATATATTTATGAAACAATTCATATTTTGTTATCATATATTTGAAATCAAATGGCTTTGAAAAATATTTTTATCCTACAGAATATTTCTCATCCTTGAGGAGTTAGAGTGTAAGGAGGCCTTAAATTATTAGATTCAGATGTTAAATCTACTCTGCATATTTGCCCAAACAGGAACTGGAGACTATTTAGCTGAACACACAGGATTGAGAGTTACCGTTATTTATGGATATTGAAAAAGCTAACGATAACATAGGACATGATTAGTTAGCTAGTGTAATAAGGTAATTACCAATACCACCATAATTATATTACTTAGTAATTGAACTACAAACTGGAAATTAGTATACTCAATCATGTATCATGTATCATGTAGTAACATGTATCATGTTCTAACATGAACATGACATAAATGTACAAAAGAACTAACTGAACTTTCAATCCCAGAAGATTAAAACTTCTGGTTACAAATTACATATGAGTTACCTGCAATTAATGGCTTAGGCTTCGATGACGACATTATTCTAATTGTGAGAAATAAAGAAAATGTTTTGAATTTGTACATTATAGTACAATGAGTTATTCAAAAAATTTTAATCAAAAATACACTGAACAATAACAAAATCTATAGGCTACATATTGAAAATGGGAATTTAATTCAATCAAAATATATCAATGGGTTAAAGGTTCATTCATTTACCATAGATGAACAAATTAAATACTTAGGGGTTAATTTAATAAATAAACTATAAATTTTATTGAGAAACAACAGGCAACTTACCTTAAAAGCCCAGTAATTTGAGGGGAAGATTGGCAGTTAACCTGAAGAACACTATGGATGCCAAAAAGTCTAGAAGATATTCCAGCCATCACAACAATTAATCAAAACTAAAATATCAATACATTACCAAAGTCAATACCTCCCCTGAATTCCCTGACTTTGGCTAACCTAACCAAAGACCTAACCCAAACTAACCTATCCTGAGACTATGGTGGGGTGGGAGGATGGCAGATGGAGATTGCAGTTGCAGAAATTGGACAGTGAGAACTGGGAAGTGGGAACTGGACCTGAACTGCTGATTAATTTTTTTGCGGCAGGTAGTAACTATGAGTACCCAGTACCACCGCTCCTGCGGGGGTTATGAGAGACTCATACCGTTAAGCGGTGCATACTCAAACTAAACCCCATCCACCCATACGTATGAGAGCTATTTACACACCGGCGTAAGGACTTTATTTAGGCGAATCACAGAATTTGGGTTTCCGCTGTAACTGCTGGAATACCTCTGAAGTGGCTAAAAATTATGACTGATAATTTTTTTTAACTTAAGGTGGATAACGGTATGGTATTTTACTTTCCCCCGCCTATTATACACACACCAGTGTTATTATACTGTTTTTGTGTATACAAAAACAGTACAGTTGGTTGTACGTATGGATAGGTCCTACTTATAGTAATTTGTATTGTTATCGTTTAAAATCTCCATATCCACAACAGTTTCGACGACAAATTCGCCGTAATTTGTGTATCACTAAATTCACTGCAATAATTTAATATAAAGATTTCATTTGAAAATGAAACTTAAAATTCTAAAATATTCCCAATTAGTATTAGCTCTTCGACTGCAATGGTATAAAGTAGGATATTTGATATTTTTGAGAAGATGAGGGCAAATATAATATCAATATGATTGAGATTAAACCTCTAAACGTATATGAATCGTTGTTCGTGAGTCACTGCATTTTTTCATCTATGGTCACTGTCACAGTCGACAGTCAACCATCAACATTCAACACGATTAGCAGTAATTATGGACAGATAAATAGGACTAAATTATATTTTTTAATACATTTACTGCTATAATTTCAGGGTTTAATAATTGTTTTAGTATTATCATGGCTTCTAGAGCGTAAGTGGTTGTATAAATTGATAATATCATTTACTTTAGCTTACTCATTTAAGGTTAACTTAGATTTGTTCTTAGATATCAAGACCTTGAGGCAAGTATTATAAGGTTTACAACTTGATTGATATGTGCAAGCCTAGGTTAGTACGCTGGCACATAGGTTATTTTACCTAATAAAATTAGAACACTACTTGGCCTATATTATACAGAAAATAGTTATGATAAGACTTATGTTTTGATTGTGTTTTTTGTATATTTAATAGTCTGTGGCAATTATATACTGTTTATGATTTTTGTCTCTCTGATGTATGCCGTCAGTGATATTTAGGATAAGAAATGAAGATTTTTTTATTAGCTCTATTGTAACACTCCGTGTTGCTGTTTCAGTCAACATAATAGGAGTCATTGGGTAAATATATCTCCAGGGGTCCGTCTAATAGACTACCTATATGTTCTGATAAAAGGAGGCATCCAAGAAGTAGATTCAAATAATTAGCCTATATAGGTAAGTGACCTGTGGAATGAATCTACTTGAATACTTGTTGTCTACATCCATGACTGACATGGTCAGATAGATTGCATTTCTTAATGTTAAAATAAATATATACGTGACACACCGTCATGCTATTTTTTTATTTGTAAATACATTTTCAAGTGTGAATATCAGAGGGTGTAGGCCTATGATTATTTTAAGTACCAGTAAATAATATAAATGTTCTGTACAGAAAGTACAGTAAAAAAAACTTTGTTTGTGACAACGTCTGGTGTGGTGCCCAGTTGAGAGGTGAAAACTCCATGAAATAGAAATATTTAATGAAATTCCTTGAAATGCAATGTTAAAATTCAGTCAATAGCTGCAATGCCGATCATTGGGGATACTTATTCACATTTCGATATAGTAAAGCTATGCTCCCACTTACCTGAAGTAGGCGGCTAAATTTATGTAAATTAAAAAATGTTTCCTTGTCCTATTTATTTAAAATTCCTACTCCATTTGATTTCACACCTTGTGTAAATAGATAACTCACAGCTACTGGTCATGCCAAACTTGCAGATATTTATGTAATACCTATTTAAAGTGACATTTGTTTGATTACCTTATTACCTCCACCTTTGCTTGAGACCAGACATGTCTGGATTAGCAGTGTCAAATAAATAAAATAAGAATACTATAAAATGATGTATTTTTTATGGTATTTTCTCCAATAATGTATTATAAATTGATATTTATTTCTCTTGTTTTACATTTATTTAATATTTTATCTATGATTTTAAGATTCTATCATCATCATCTTATTTCACAGAATTGCTCCTTAGAGACGTAATTTAATAGCCTAAGTTATTTTGTAAATTAAAAACAAATTTAGAATTGCTGTAACTTTTAAACTTGTTCCACAGTAAATTTTATCATTGTTTTCCTGAAGAGAGAAGCTATTATATTCAGTTATGAATCCGGACCAAGGAGGTTCTGAAGGGAATATTCCTAGTGAAGAAAGTGATTTTCAAAGTGAGGAGGATTGGAAGAATTCTCTCAAGTGCCCAAAATGCAAGAAGGAATATAATAACAAAAATGATTTACTAGAACATTTACAGTCACACTCTGGAAAATCAAAGTCTTGTATTGATTGCCAAAATGTTTTTTACAATTCCCTCTCATTCAGAGGTCACAAACAGATGGAGATGTGTGTTAAGACAGCCAAAGTGTTTAAGTGTGGTTTGTGCCACCGGATATTGTGCGGAGAAAGCCAGTACCACGCACACATGAATGCTCATAAACGAAACCAATGTCAGATTTGTGGAGATCACTTCTCTACACAGAAACATCTGGAAGTTCATACCCTTAACGTTCACAATGGCTCTCTCGCCAAAGATATGTACAGGTCAGTGGTAATTTTGACGTCTTTAATAAAATGATATCCTCTAGCTGTTTTGTAAAAACAAATGTTTAAAAATTATAGTCTTAAGTTTTGACATGGATAGGCCTATGTCTCAGCTCTTGTTGGGTATTGACAATCTGCCAGACCAAAATTTGAAACGGCAACATCATATGGCTATAAGGACAGCTGTTTAGAGTAGGCCTAATTGAAAACATTCACTTAAGACATAGTAACCATGGATCTAACCCATTTCCCACAGTAAATACAAATCAATTTTTTTTATAAATTACCTCAGTCTTTTACTAGTGTCCATCTTATTCATATGTTGGACATATCAAGCACGTGGATAAGTGTAAGCTGACACAGTACTTGTTGGATAGTACTAATCTGGAAAAGTTATTGGTAACATTTGAACCTGAACCAACGATATTACTGTCTCAGGAGACTGTCATTCTTCCACTTTAGTTGCTGACTCACCCTCACCTCTGTCTTTGCTTTTAATGTGCAATTAGTGTTTTAGCTTAGCAGTAGATTCCTAACCCTAACAGCTAATGTATTCACAGACTTATCAATACTGGTTCATATTTATTATGTGAATATAGAGCATAATGAGATAACATCATTATTTAAGTCCACTGGTGTAGAAAAGAAAGAATATACAGCCCAAGTCCTAAGTGACTTAATCGCTGTTCCATTTAAAGCTTCATGTGTTTCATCATACATTCCATAGGTAACACTAATTACAAATACTGTACCTCCATCACAGCAGACTTGTATACTCGGCGAATTCCCAAATCAATGATATTACTATAATAATATTTGACAAGTTTTGGTCAACATCTGTCGATAAATAAGATAGTTTGTCTATTCTCCATAAAATTAACGTGGAGAGGAGTATGCAGGTTTGCTGCTGTAAGGAACACTGAAAGTAGGCATTTTTACCATAAACAATTTTTTATTTTGACCATAAACTGAGTTTCATCAACATCTATCCAAAAATAAAGGAGTTTAACCTATTTTCTAAATGATTACCTCGGGAAAGGAGTAAGCAGACTAGCTGCCGTGATAAACTATTACACCAGGATTTTTAAACATATATGGAAGGATCGCAACCACATGAAGCCAAATACCAAGTTCCGTCGATAAATATTTGTTAATAAGTGAAATATTAACTTTTTCTTATCCTCCATAAGATTAACACTGGAGCCCCAAAAACAATGTGCTGTGTTTTTACTTCACTAACACGTGTTTCGGTTGTTTACCTTAAGATCTCAGTGTTTATAACCTTACAACAGAAAAGGTTATAAACACTGTGATCATGGGGCAAACCTCCGAAAAAAGTGTTAGTGAAATAAAACAAGGGTGCCCTGCAGTTATTAATTTTTTTAATTATAATAGTAGCCCTAAAATGTAAACACAAACTAAATACAATATATATATATATATTTACATACAGACTTATATAACATTTTTAACAGGTATTTTTTTGGTTTCTAGGCATCTCAAAACGTTAAATTAACACAGTTCTGGGCTTAGGTCTTGCCATTAGACTTACGGTAATAGCTTCTTCCTTACGGGAAATTCAATAAAAAAAAATACTTTTCATATATATTTATAGAATAAATCAAAAGGTTCTACAAGACTTTACATAACTATTTGATTCTAACCAGAAACATGCATTTTTCTTTTCAGGTGTCACATTTGTGAGAGATCATTTACCCAGCGGCGTTCCCTTGTTTACCATTACAAGGTAAATTTCAAATACTAATGTTAGTTTCTGTAATCTCATTATGGTTTTTATACAGTATTTTTGTTGTAAAAATAATGCAATTATTAATCCAATACATAAATTAATTAATCATAATGAAACTAAGAACATTGATATTTCTTTATTAATTAGTTATGAAGACAGTTAGAAGTTTCTTGAAGACAATTTATTCCAGGTTAACTACCATGAGAGATGTATTGATGGGTAGTCTTAATCTCAATAATACATATAAATACTCAAAAGACCTATCCTGGCAGATGTAGACTGCAAAAAAAATGTACTGTAGGCCTACAAACACAACACACATATATAAATGTAGGTATGGAGTTTGTATCTTGTTTTGTTGCATTTGCAATCTACAATTTCTGCTTGTAAATTTAAGTGTGATGATTATCCTGTCGCTCTAAGGTATTTAAGTTATTTAAATAGTGCCTAAAGTACTAGGTCAATGTAAGGTTTGACTTCTAAATGTGTGATGAGGGGGCCGTATCATGAACTGTTATATTCTTCTTCCTAAACTATTTTATATCAACACCAACAACATTGACAGCTCTGGAATTTTAACTCCAAGCTCATTGATCATAAAAAAATGATTACCTTAAATTTTCTGATTCAATAGGTTTGTTTAAAATGTTTGATATTATATTTTAAACACTCGTCCCCCGTTTTCCACAATCAAAGGTTTGAAACATGCAATATTTGTTTCACCAGCTCTCCCACCCTGGTACAGACGAATTGTGCGAAGTTTGTCTCGAAATGTTTACCTGTAAAGAGGACTTGGAGAAACATCTATCCACGCACAAATTGACAACATTCACTTGTGAGAAATGCCATCAGAAGTTCTCCCGAAGGCAACAGTACTTGGTACATCTGAAGGTGAGCTATTCTATAAATTTACCACAACCTATAACATTTATAATACAACCCATAACATAACCTATAGCATTTTGTTTTATTCCCATTTATAAATACCCAGTGGGTAGGGTTTTTACCCAGGCATTGGTAACACGCAGCCAGAGTTTTGCATTGTTCAATACATTTTTCATATGAATACACAAAAAGTGCTTATTGTTTTACTTAGGGATTTATGGCTATTTCAATTCATGAGACATTATTTAAGTTACAGTAACGCTCTGAATAATTTTAAGTATTTAAGCATCGCTTTTAATAGTTTATCCCAGACCAGCCTGACCATACAAAATAATGCAAACAATTAATTATACTTTTGAATGAGTAATGTTATGTTTTTAAACGTTCAGGGTGAGCTCAAAGTTTAAAGATGATGACATTGGATATCTTATCAGTAAAGTTAAATCCCTGAAACTTCCTCTACTCTCGGCTGAGCCACTTGCCACCCCAACCGCAAACATAAAATGTAGCGATGGCATCAAATAATTCACAGGACAAGGCAAAATCTTTCTGTTAAGAAAACCAACTAGTCAGAAATAAAAAAAATTATGGGGGGAAGTTGTTCGGCACATTTGTCCTTGAACTCAACATTCTTTCCCAAGTAGGAAACTTCTGCGGTGACCCTCCTCTTAGTAACAGTCAGGTGGTTTACTACCTGTAAAATCCTTCTTAACGTTGATTTACATCTTCTTCCAGCTTCCCTTTATTTGAAGTGTTTTGTTGTGTTGTTCAGGAGCACGAGCGGTACAAGTGCGAGAGCTGTGGGCAAGGATTCTCGGCCAAGAAGGTGGCGGAGGCGCACGCTTCGCAGGGCCACACTGTCCGTGGGCTGGAACCACAACTGCAGTGTGCCGAGTGTGGCGAGCTGTTTCTGACGCGATCGCTTCTCAACATCCACATGGTGGAGCATACAGGTATTGTTGTAGTTAAACGTGTTTGGAAATACTCAAAGTTTATGCAACACAAAAAGAATTCTGACATTTGGGCCTATTTAGAAATTTTGGATTTCCTGTAGCTTTTTCCTTGCCTATTTATTCATTTTTATTCATTGGTATTATATCACATTAGCCATTTCCAATGGATTGCTTCAATTTGTTGCTAATTGGAACCTTTGAGACAAAATTTTCAAAATCCTCTTGAAATCTATAAGAACACCTCTATCTGAGGTAGAAATTTGGGCAAAATCCTCGTTAACAAGTATTTTTAGTGGTATGTGACTAGACTTATGAGACAAAGGATATTTACTGTAAAGACAGCAATCAGTTCCTGTCTGTTTTCAGTTCCTCCAAACAGCTGTCCTTAAAAGATATGATGTGACTTCTGTTTCAAATTTTTGTCTGACGGATTGCCAATACCCCCTCCAAGAGCTAAGACGTATTCATGTCAAAACCCTTGATAAAAATATCCTCTACTACAAATACATCCAAAAGAAGAAGTTATTTCTGTTCCCATGAGATTCTTCTTATTGAGGTTTGACTGTACCTGTGAAACCTATCTTTTTCAATTGCCAGCTTTCATATGATCAAGTTACACACCATATTGAAAATTGAGTAAACAAAATCTCAAGCATTATAAGTGTGAGCAAATTTTTAGCGGATTTCCCATAGGGAAGAAGCTATTACCGTAGGTCTCATGGTAAGACTTAAGCCCGGGACCATGTTATTTTTTCTTCTTTAGGTGCCCAGAGTCCAAAAACAATAGTAGTTAAAATTTATATATATATATATATATATATAATATATAAATTCCTCGTAAAAATGGTCCAATCGAGACCAAATTTGGTAGAGACGTGTATTCCTACAAATGCTAGGACGAGTTCGTAAACCAGACATATCGGTCAATGGGAACGGGTAGTTTGGGGGGGTTTTGTACCTCAAAATGGAATTTTTTTAATATTTCTAATTTTATATTTCACCATTAGAATTAGCTTAAAAAACTGCACAATTTAGTTCCTTAAAGTTTTTCTCTATCTCCAACGATTACCGAGATATTAAAAAAATCTAAACATAGTACGTTGTATTTTAAGGCTCCAATGTTAATCTTATGGAGGATAAGGAAAAATTAAAATTTCATTCATTACCAATATTTTTGGATAAAACTTGATATTTAGCTTTATGTGGTTGGGACCCATAAGGTTATGCTAAAAATCATAGATAATGTGTTTATCATGGCAGCAAACCTGCATACACTTTTCCCATGTTAATCATATGGAGAATAGGAAAACTTCTTTATTTATGGACAGATGTTGATGAAAGTTGGTATGAATGTTAAAAATAAAAATTTTTGATGGTATAAATGCCTACTCTCAGTGTTCCTCACAGCAGCAAACCTACTCACTCTTTCCCATTTTAATCTTATGGAGAATAGGCAAATAATTCCCATGTTTATCGACAGATTTTGACCAAACTTGTCATATATTATAATTATTATATTATTGATTTGGAAATTCGCTGAGTACGCAGGTCTGCTGCGACGGGGGTATTTGTGTTTATCATGGCAGCAAATCTGCATACTCCTTTCCCATGTTAATCATATGGAGAATAGACAAACTCCTTTATTTATGGACAGATGTTTATGAATCTTGGTATGAATGGTCAAAGTAGAAATATTTTATTCTAAAAATGCCTACTTTCTATGCTCCTCACAGCGGCAAACTTGCATACTCTTTCCCATGTTAATCTTATGGAGAATAGGCAAATAACTAACTCATATATTTATCGATAAATATTGATAAAACTTGACATATAATATTATTATTATAATATTGATTTGGAAATTCGCTGAGTACACAGGTCTGTTGCGACGTGGGTATTATTTGTTCTTGTGTTTTCTATAAAGTTGCTACAAACAACAAATTAATTAATTTGTCGCAATAACTTAAATGAAAATATTTTTAATATTAATAATATTGTTTTTTTATATTTCAGGTAGGAAACCACTGTCATGTGAAAAATGTAAATTGACTTTCAAACGTTTCCAGAACTACCTTAACCACCTGGAGACTAACGAACATTTACGCGGAGAAGCACCTAAGCACCTGCTAGCTTGCCAGGAATGTGGGAAAACGTTTACGAATAAAAACAACCTCAGGGTACACATCAGTCGCGTCCACAAGGCCAGCAAGGAGTACGAGTGCTCGTACTGTGAATATAAGACCAGACGGCTCAACAACTTAAAGCGGCACATCGCCTCACACACGGAGAAACCGCAGTTTGTCTGTGACAAGTGCGGTGGGCAGTTTCAGACGAAAGGCTCTTTACAAGAACACCACGCAAGACTCCACAATGAGAGCAAGGACTTCAGCTGCGATAAGTGTGGTGCTGTCTTCAGCCGTTCCTCGGATTTGAATCGTCATTTAACGAGCAAGCATTCAGACGTGTCTTTATACTTTTGCCATTGTGGCAACAAATACAAGTCGATGAGTAACTTAAGACGTCACCAGTTGTTAGGTCACGGTAAAGTGGAGGAGAATCAGAAGAAGTTGAAAAGGTTGTTTTCCTCCGAGGATGATAGCATTCCGAAGAAAAAGTGTAAGAGAGTAAAAGAAAAAGTGGAAGTGTCAACTGAGAGTAACCCTTCGGATGTGAATGATTTACACTTGTTGAGTTCCCAGATCGTCGATATTCCTCAGGTTTTAGGCGAGCCGAGTGATATTGTGGTGATGTCCGACAGACATTCGGATGGAGTGTTGCAAGTGTCGTACAGCATGGACTTGGCAGAAGACAAACCCCAAGTTGTTTACACTCAGAGTCTAGACATTAATGGTTTACAAGTGGTAGATTCGATGATACAGCTGGAAAGCGATCCTTCTAAACAAGAGTCTAACGTTCTCATTAATGTAAGAAATTTATTTAGCCGCAATGATTATATTTTGCAATCTACCATTGAATCTTCGATGGTCAACAGTCTGGACTCCAACATGACTTCGGATATTACTAACATCGCATTGCCTAGTCAGAAGCAAAATGTGATATCGGGTTTACAAGAGTACATTATTCCTAATGAACTGAATTTCCTTAATGTTTAAGAGTAGCGTAGACTTGTCAGTGTTAAGAGGATGTGGGAAATAATTTTATTTTTTTATTATAGCCTACTTTAGCCATTTCAATCTGGTATTTCTTAGATATTTTAAAAATAGGTAATATATTTTCAGTTCAAAGATTTATACTGTTTAACAAATTTAAAATATCAGTTTGTTTACCCTTGAAATTTCCACATTGAAAATGAATTAACTTAAAAAGAGAATAAGTCCTTAATTGACTCAAAGAGTAAAAAGGTTTGACACTGCTGAACAAGACATAAACATTATTCTTATTTTACTTTCACTAAAACCTTATTTGTACTACAAATAACCTTCAATGAGGAAAGTTAATGTTTCTTTCTTGCCAAGAAAGAAATTCTTATTGTAGAAATTACACTAATATTTATATAAATAAGATATATTTACCATTTTTTCAAGTCCTTTGACATGTTTTGTTCTTATAGCCATATAATATTATTGTTAAAGACATTTTTTTATCTTAAAATTTAATCCTCTATTATGTTTTAATTAAAAAGGTAAAGGCAATGAGTTCTTTGTAGTTTATTCATTAATTTTCTCCTTATTTTTCATGCCAAAATAGGTTTGAATAAAATAGGTGTACATTGCCTTATAGCATTTAATGCTATAGGATGGGATCCCTACATTTGCGAAGTTAAAACATTACGATCTTTGTAGTGTTAAATATTATGATGAATAGTTATAAATTATAACATTGAAAATTCACTACCAACTACTAATACTTTCCTCTGAACTGTTGTCTCTGCAGTCACAATCAACCAGCTGCCAGCAACTCCTGTCAAATCATGAGCGGTCACTTCTGACAAGCCCATATAACCATGCCGCTACGGTACCTTGCTGTCTTAATAATTCACTGCATAGGCTTTAGACACATGGTGATGGACAGTTGGGCCTCTTTTTTTAATTATTGATCTTGCCAACTGAACCAGCTGTTCTTTACGGTTCAGTACTTTAATTCACCTTAAAATACCAATCTAAAGGTGACAGATTAGAGGGGTTCTGCTATACCTCCGTTTTTTATACAAAATTTTGTCCAGTGTGTTTGGCAACAGTTTTCTACCTAATTAAAGCATTCAAAATGTATTAAGATATTTAATTTATATTTATTCTCAAAGGCTTATACTACCAGGCCTACAAACTTTACTTTCCGCCAGACACGAGAAGGCAAAATATATTAATTTTTTATATGGTATATTTTAAAAATTTCGAATAACGGATTAAGTGTCATAAAATTTTGCCTCATTTGAAGAAGTCAGTTTAAAGAGGTGGTGCATTTGTGTGTAAAAAGTGTTAGAATGTGGCAACGAAGAAGAGGGAGAATGAGGAATCGAGAATTTCTTAAAAAATAACTTACAGGGTGATTTATTTCTATTTTATTCTTAAATACGTGAACTCATCATTGTATTTGGAAAAAATAAATTTATTGTAAATTAACATCCTCAGATATTTTTCTGGTATTTTATAGCAGTTTGATTAACTGTGAATTTCAGTTGGCTCATCTCCATACTTACCCTGGATAATCAGGTGCTAAGGAAGTTCTTCAATATGATGGTTCAGAACCATCCATAAAACAGTTATTTAGAGTAAAATAATGCAGGATTTAAACATATGAGAAATATTACTAGTAAGGAACTGGAATATCACGTGAAACATAATTTTTCCTAGAGAAGATTCACATACTCAATTTAGTGGTCAGTGTTTGCATTGCCTAATTGTATTAGATTTGACAGGGTGATTAACTCTAGACTGAGATGACAAAGAAAAAATATTTATTTAAAGTAAAAATTTATGCCTCTGTATTTCGAATCAAGTTTTAACCTGACATGGAATGATAATACCGCTACTCAATTTTTAAATAATTCACATTAAAACTTCAAGAGTGTACACATAAATAAATGAAATTTTTTCCTATACAACATGCTACAATACATAGGTTGTATACTAATACTGGTTTTTAGTAATAATTATTACACCCACTTAATTAAAAATTAGAACGTGCAGAAAAGTCAAAATACATAGAAACATACAATGTACATCCAATTGCTTAAGATGAATTTTTCAAATTACCAAAAGCAGAGTTACCAAAGCTTCTCTTGACTCGTGCTGGCCGGTCCTTTACACAGGGCGACCTTGACTGGAAGTAAATGAACAATAACAATCAGAAGTTCATAACATATTTATTAATATATACCATATCTAAATGTTTATGTACATGTAAGAAAGTGATTAGTGATAGTAAAATTCCAATTTGTCCTTGAAAATCTTGAAAACTTGGAAATAAGTTGATGAAATGCTTAATCCATTATTTATGTCCTGAAAAAGTAAAAAAATAAATAGATTGTTGAAACAAAAATTAAAAAGACAGTTAACTTAGGTTAAATAAATATTTTTAAATAAGAAACAATGTAAAAAAAACAAAATGACTAATAAGCCCAAATTGAATAACAAATCATTAAGTAAACTACAGAGTGATCAGGCCTAAGCCTACAGAGCTACAATTTATGGTACGGTAATCTAAGTTTGATGTATTTTATTTCAGAAATGGTTCACGAGATCCACACAAAGTTCAAGACTAATATATTCAAGGGAACAAGTCATACAAAATATAAAATTTGATATTCTGAACTTAAGAATGATTGGTATTTTAAGGAAAGCTTAAAAAAGGAATCCCTAGAAATCAAAACTAGCACTTAATTAAAAATCGTGTTGTTCAAATTCATAAAAAAGTAAAATCTAAAAGATGAAAAAAAATAAAAATAAATCATGAAAATATTTGGTACTTACGTATTATACTGACCACATTAATACATTGTATTATATAGTTAGACATCCAGCGCTCTGCACAGTTATATTAGGTGGGTTATTGATATTTTTACCTATTAATACTATTTTACTAAAGAAACCCAACCTAACTTTACTCCTCAGAGTGCTGGATGTTTGATATACAATACATTGTACGAATGTGATCGGTATAATACTAAGGTGCCAAATATTTTCATGATTTATATTTTTCATTTTTTAGATATTAACAATAATAGACCTAGGCCCTGAAACATGGTCAGAAAAAATTACAAACAAATACTTTATCCCAAATATATTTCTAGAAAACCTATTGTTGACCTTTATACCATAAGTTAGCTACATAATGGAAAATACATATGCAATCTTCACTGCAAAGATGTTAGCAAATGCCTATGAATGAAATGTGTACTGTGTATGAAAAGAACATGCCCGTTTTGGAGTTTGGTTCTAAAGTGAACCAGTGTGTGAAGGCAAGGTGAACCAGGTGTGTGACTGGTTTGGTATCTAACCAAGTATATCATACAATTGTCCATATTGCCATGGAAAATCTGATCCTCAGAAGAGCCTATTGCCTTTGATCATCAACACTTAACCTCTTAGCCTATTAGGCCCTACAGCATCTAACCAGCTTAGCCTGTTTTTATACCAAAAATTATACCATCTAAACTGAAGGGACAAATGGATGTACAATCCAATCAACAAACCTTGGCTTAGTTGTATAGCTCTTTTCTAATGTAATCAAACTAGACTCAGTATTTAGATTATTCTCATATGAAAGTACATGTACTATCATAACCCCTTAATTTTCTTCGCTACGTCCTTACATAGCTGTGGAACCCACCTAAGTAGGTAATTAGTTCAGCAAGTCAAAACAAAAATGGAAAAAATTGAGAGATCAAAAATAAGAAACATTAAAAAAAAATAAAATTGCAAACAAAAATGGTTTTATTTTCCTGATTTATTGTATTACCCTGTGGGAAATAGACCATGGATATGACTTTTAAAGGGAAGGTTCTCAGTTCCTCTTAACAGCTGTTCTTCTAATGATGTGACAGCACTTCCGTTTCAAATTTTAGTCTGATGGATTGCCAATACCCCCCAGAGCTAAGACAAATAAAGGTCAAAATTACAATATTTTTATAGACTTCTAATATATGTTCTAATTTCCTCCACCTTAATATGTTATGAGTGAAAAGGGCTGTCATTATATTCACACATATTTCTATTAGGTAGTCTATTTATTGATTTTAAAAATTGATCTCAATGAATTAACTTACCATCCTGGAGTGGTGTTTGCAAGACGCCTCATACGTCTAGTATTTCTATCTTGATCCCTAATCTTCTTCTCCATTTCTGCATCGGTCAATGTTTCCAGGAAAGGAGACCACTGATCGGACTCAGATGGTGGTCTAAATGGTACTTCTACGATTGGTAGGGGAGCTTCACTGAAAGCATATGTCCTCTGATGCCAGCTAAGCTGACCTCGTATAGAATAAGCAATTGCAGTGACAAATTCGCCTCCAAGACCTAGCTCAGCACACAACTTCATTGCAAAAGCTTCTGGGCTGTTCTCCTTTTCACTCATATCCCATTCTACTTGATCGACAAGAGAAGTGTTTCCAACATGAATGTTCAATTTAATAATAACTCTTTGATCTGTTTGCTCATCTAATATATTATCTGTAGGAAAACCATCAATTTGCTGTCTGATTGCCTGAGCTATTGCTGGAACAAATGTTAATGGGTTCAAATCCAAATCGTCACATAGGACTTCTGCAAACTGCTCGGGAGTGATCAAAGTTTCATTTTTATTCCAAGTGAAGGTATCACGAAGTTTTTGTCCCTCTATTTCCATATCTAACCGAATAGGGACCAATATTTCTGGTTGACCAGCATTCTCATGGTTGGTTATTGGGTCAGTGTCATCAAAACATAAGGGAAATGTTCTTATCTTCTTGTTGTTAACTCTATTCCTGTTTATTGGTGTAGCTTGTGGCACAGCATCAAGATGAGAACTATTGGGGAGTGAGGGGACCCATGGCATGCTCTTCTTGGCTTTACCTTCCCGAGGAGCAGGAGTTTCTGTGGAATGAACAGACACTGCCTTATATTTTTCATCATTGCCATCAATAATATCTTCGACTTCAGAGGCTCTCAAGAGAGAGACACTTGATGCTAAGCAATGTGCACTCAATCCCAGGTCGATGAGCCTTTTCCTTTCATCGTTAGTTATTGTCCTTCTGTACATTCCCGGGTAGCGTTTATACAAGGATCCACGAAATAATCGTAAATAATTACCAACTTCAGATCCAATACAATAGTATTCGCCATTTTCTTCAATTTGAAAGCTTATTGGTTTATCTCCATACGTTCTTATGGCCATTTTGAACAAATAAACAGCTGACAACGGATAGTTTAAGCTTTTAAAATTAACAAAATAAATGCGATCAAAGAAAAATAAGCTAGTATTTCTAGTAAAAGTAACACAGGGTTGGAAAGTCACAGACACTCAACACTGTAATAATAATGCCTAGTACATACTTTTATGGCAGGTAAGTCAAACGGAAAGATAAATGTCAACAAACATTCAGAATCATCCTGACATTAAGCTGCATTACTGAAATAAGTGATGGATGGTATTGCAGGCGAGAAGCCGAAGTCTGAAGGTCTAAGATAAACACAAAATAAAATATATAACTGACGCTTTACAGTTGCAGCCTGCAACATTACAGCTCAAGAAGAAGAACAACTCATGTTAGTTGTTAAACAAAACCACACTCCTACGTAAAGACAAAGAGAAAATAATAAAAATTTAACTATAAACAGAGAGGAACGGATTATTTACTATTCGTTCATTTATGGTATAGGATTGGCAAGTACTGAGCCCTGGGGAACCCAAGATGAGACCGGGAGCGATGTAGAGAGGAACTAAAAATATCCCTTTCACACATATCCATGATTTATGCTATTTCTGAAAGGGAAGTAAATACTGTACATTTTTCTAGAGTTTTTTTGTCAACTGCCCTCTACAACTACCTAATGCATCGTCCGATTTGCTACAAATTTTCTAAAAATGTTCTTAAGAAATCAGTTTATCATAAAAACGGTTCCTAATGAAATTAATTATCAGAATCCATGATCAAAGAACTGTTGAGATCACAACCTCTTAAAAGCATTTGTATAATTGGTATAATCAGTGGGAATAAATAGATAAATAAATAATTTAACTAACTCCAAAGCTATCCAAATGAAGTCATCAAAGTGTATTTGTTAGATAAGTTATGATTCCTGAGAAAGATAAGACTTAAATGCTGATAATATCAATAGATTAGATTAGTATTGAAATGGCGACCGTGTACCATAAGGTAGGTACCTATATTAAGCCAAGTATTAATGAGAAACGATCTTGTAGTCTTGTTACGGACTAAGGCTTAGACATGTTCCTTAGACAGAATTGTTAATTAATAACCCAACAGTCAATGTCATATGTGAGGCACCTACAGTTTAACGTGGAATCCGAACCACTGCATTTGAATTACGAACTGGTCTAATTATGAGGATGGTCTTTGTGGATTAACGTAGGGCGAAGTTAATCTACACAAGATAACACTACACCCACAAACCATTGCTCACAACTATCCACAATACATACATATATCGATATTTTGCTTCCGTCTGCATCTGATCGTAAAACGCTAAATCTTACCACATGACATGAGTAATCTCTATTAATTGCTGTACATTTTTAAATGGCAATAAAGTGAAAATTCAGTAAATCATCATTAGTACTGTATATTGTTATTGAAAAATTTATACTTAATTTATTGTATCAGCAAAAAATATCTAAGGTTATAACTACTCAAAAACTCCTCTTCAGTTAAATTTATGAATATGTGTTCTCTACCATTAAGAATTTTATTTTAGAATTATTCTTATATAAATATATATATACAAGTGCAAAGTAATCTATATTGAGAATTTATCAATGGTATGGAGATTGAAGAAGGAAGAAATAGTGATCACGTGACCTGACTACTATTTGAGCGCTTGCTGCAGGTAACGTGATTAAATTATGTATTTATTAATTTAAGTAGGTTAAATGTACCATTTAGCCACAGTTTTGTTTTTTAAACATAGTTAAGTATATCTCTACTCTGAATAAACCATTTAAATCGTGCTGTACGTCATTTCTTCAATTCTTATGCAATATCTGAATACGTCGAATAGCGGACTAATGGACCTTCTGCCAAGGCCTCAAACAAAGTTTCAGAATGGCGTCCTCTCCACATGGCGTTTAATAACACGTTTTATTAATCTTAATTCATGGTTATATCTTATTGCGCTACATGAATCGGTTCATATTTTATTTTACTCCAGAATCCACTTCAACCCCATTTTGTGCCTAGTAAATATAAGTTGTTTAAGAGATTCCAATGGGAGTCCATTGTGATCGTACCGAAAGATTTATGTCTGGGGTATAAAGGAAACAAACAGCAAGGATTTTTATTTCTCACCATGCAACTAAATATAATGAGTGGCTGAACTTTAGATAACATTATTTTTCTTTAGATGAAAATTGTCCATTTTGTTTTTCTTAGGGCCTAAATTACATATTTGGTGTCTAGAGGCCCAAACTTAGGACAAGTAGTAAATTCCAGCCCTTTGAACAGTTTCATAGCTTAGTTCAACAAATTCTAACGTTCTCTTAAAATAATTTTTTAATATTTAGAAGTCAATATTCAATGCTAGTAGGTCCAGACAGCTATCCTAGGAATATCCTAAAATAAATACAAATCAGCTCAAAACTAGCATACCTTATTAATTTCCTGATCTATAAACTAGTGTTATTATTTATATAGTGTTTTCCGTTTTGGGAATATACTTTATTAAAATACAATGGTTATTTTGAAAAGCTATAGGTATTACCAAATCTATCACATTATGTTGTTCTAGAAGTCTTGTTATTTTTATATACTTTTGAATGGTATTTTAATATAAAGTAAGCCAAAGACCATTAAGGTCTTTAATTGTCAGATAATTGTACCTCTTAACTTTTTAACGCTCATCATCATAGTTCTGTTAAAGTAGTCCAGTGATGTTAAGTTTTTCATCTTTAAATGAAGTTGATATGTGTCACTTTAAATACAATATGAAATTAACAAAAGTGTAAATAGTTGATCATTAGCATCATATGTAGTAAGTACTGATAATATTTATTCTCAACAGCAAAAGTAATTTACCCACCATCTGCCGTTTAGTTAACTGTGTAGGCTACTGGCACTGTTCTATGTGCAATTTGCAAATAAGTTAAATAAAACTTTTTTACTCCTAAAGCCCTACTTAATAAGTCAATAATAATAGTTCAATAAGTTTTGTCAAGTATTAGATTATTCTGTTTGGAAAGAATCAGGGAACAAATTTTTATCACATTTGTCAGGTATAATGTTAACGTGAACAAAATTGTTTCCCAAGCATATAAACTAAAAATAAAGATGAATCACTAAACATTTCGTAGCGTTTAACATAAGCTATAAAAATTATGATAGATTAAAACTGAGTTATACAAAATATGGGGAATTTTGGGAATAAGAAAATAATTACTTTATTAGGGTTCCTCTTAAGTTGTTATGATGAAAAACTACTTTTTGTGTATATTGCATACCCTGGAGTATCATAGTTTTTGGGCTACAGTTAGTGATAAGTCTTATTATATTAATAGTAGACATGAAAAATGTGAAACATTTGTATTAAGTTACTGTGGTTCAAACAACATGGGAAAATAATATCTGGGTCTATTTATTCTAAGTCTATAATTAGGTTTTTGTTAACCTATTTTACTTGTTAGCAACACTAAGACTACATAACAATGAAGCATCAGGCTCAGAGTTTTTGAGTTTGAGAGGACGAATCAATGGTGATTGAATTGCATAATATTAAATTTCATCAATTTTCTTGGCTAGTAATCAAGATTTTTTGATAATCCGACTCATCCAATCCTGAAACCTTTAACCGATATCCTACTGTATATGAGGCTAATTAATGAAATGCAGATATGTCAGTCATAATAAGCTTAAGTTAAATCTTATGTTCTGAAAATCTTTAAATTAATATAAGACGGAACTTTTTATACAGTATATTTTTAAATATAGGAAAAAGTAGGCCCAAAAACTTGTGTACAAAACAACAAAAACAACAAACAAAAGTGTGTAGGACTACGTGTGTACTCTTCCCAATACTGATGTAGTAAATAGTAAATATAAATTATCTACCATGAAATATGTTTTTGTTATTAGAAGAAGAAATAAAAAATCTCTATTCAGGTTTAGTTTAGTTTCCCTTATTTCACTTTTTACTTTTACCTTTACACCATGCTTTTTCATGGAAGTTAAATTCTTGGAGTTAGATCTACCTCAGGTTAGGCTAGCAAAGTCACTGGAATCTTTTTCATGTACTTGTTTAAAAATACTTAGGCCTAATATGTTATATCCCCAGGCACAAAGTCATTTTTATGCTGTTCAAATCAAAGCTTTTTGAGTGGTTAACCCTTAGAGTCGCTACTGAATATCACACTTCCTGCTCATTTAGTGTAAAAGAAATCAAAATATTATTTTTCCAATGTTCTTTTTAGATTTCTGTAACTTGAATAAATTAGAAAACAGAAATTTGCTTCATTTTTATTTATTGAAGATTTTAAGACAATTTATTTTACGTACAGTACTAAAATATACCCCGGTCGCAGCAGACCTGTGAACTCACAGAATTTCCAAATCAAGAAAAATATATAACAGGTTTGATCAATATACATAATGAAGAGTTTATTCTCAATAACTGACACACATAAACAGTCCATCCCAGTTTCCTATTTCATATCTCTCCTACATTGTCCACATCTTTATGCATAGCCAATTCCTTTTTCTTTATATTATTATTTGAATATAAGAATATATGAAATGATTATCCGTATTAGTCTGCATTTATGAGTATATCATATATTTATTACACTATGAAAATAAATTCTTGACGTCATAAAAATTACAGTAAAGAGCCTTTTTTTTGGTTGAGATGAGATGTTCAATTGTTTCTTCTTAGCGTAAACAACCTGTATTTCATTCTTGTTAATTTCTTATAGAGTATCTTAATGATTTTTATTAGCTCCTACAGGGTTACTTTTAGCAAATAAATCAGCCGGCGTTAGTCAGTAACAAAGCTAAAGGTAATTTAATCCATAATAATTACACTATCACACTCACCCTTCAGCTCATGGTGGAAAGAAATTGAAAGGCTCGTTGTACTCTGATGTCATGTTGGATTCAAATCTGAAGACATCTGATTGAAATGTCAATTCTGATGTTTTTATTGAGAATATGTTACGTGATTTTTATTTTGTTTTTGTATACTATTTTCTTTAAGTCTATGCAAAAATTACAACAGGAAAACGATTGAAACACAATAGATTAGGTATCTCCCGAAAATGGTGATCAGTGGATGAAAGCTTTGATTCGTATTAATATTATTATAAGAAATAACGTGAATTTGTTGTGACCAATTCAGCCATGAAAACCATTTTAAGCACAAAGTTTTAAATCGCTAAAATCTATTAAGCTTTTGTTATCTGAAAAATGGTAAAGTTTCTAATCTAAAATCTAGCGAATATCTGAACAAAATTATACGTATTGAAAAGGGTAAAGATGCAACTTCGGGGTATGAAGTATTGGTTGAATCAAGAAATGAAATACTGTACCACCAATTAATTATCAACAACAGTTTATAACAGCTTTTATAAATTGACCTAATTGATTCAAACATTTGCATGACAGGTTGGATAAGAACGTAAAACCCATAAAAGATAATTCACGTGTAAACATAGCTTAAGGAAATCAACTAAATTTTAATCTCCTTAAGCCTGATGTTAAATTTTTAAATCATAGTTACACAAAACCAAACTTTTCCTGGACACCTATGTAGAACCTAGGCTACTTTTTTACTCAAAAATGAGTTAATTTCAAAATAAAAAGAAATTCTGCAGAGATCTTTATGTAAATGCATATAAACCTAACTCATAGAACATACGACATCAGCCCATTTTGATAAATATTTGAAGTTGAATATCATTTAAGGGTGATTGTGATGAGTGACGAAGATCAGCTGTTCACGTAGTTACGGAGAGTTTGTCATTTCATGTAGAAAACTTAATGTTTTAAACACGTTTTCATGAGCTCTGCTATTTTCATTTATTAATAAATCCTGCGGCATTACAGGCACACCTTACAGGAAATTTGCCTGCTAGCCACGGCTTTTGTTGTCCTTTATTTTAGTACAATGAATGGCAATGTGGTCAGCATAGCGTGTCCTTCGTCATGTTAGTGCTAGATTTCTAGCCCAGGTTGCGCTACTGAGGTTATAGCTTCTAGCTCAATTGCCTCACGGGGCTCAGTGACCCCCGGAGGATTTGAGTTTCCAATTTCGTTACTAACTGCCACAGGTGGAATTTGAACCCACAAGCTCGAGCTCTGTAGACCGGTGATTTTGACCACACGGCCTTCCAGGCTCCCATTTGCATTTGTTTTTATTACAAGAAATAAATCAAAGAATTTGTTTCAAATTTTGCATAAAAGATGGAATAACGAAGTCTAATGGCGACTTTTCTACTTGTAAATAAAAAGTTTCATAAGTGCTATTTAAGCAATTCTAAGGTGGTCGTAAAGATGTAGAAGATGGCGAACAACCTGGACTCTCCAGCACATCAACAACTGATTAAAACGTCGAAAAAAGGAAAGGAATGGTTATGAAAGATTGCGGAATTACAATTGAAGATGTCAATGATAATGTTGTTTCAATTGGTTCATGTTATGACATTTTCCAATATTTTTGGTATGAAACTTGTGGCAGCAAAATTTGTTCCAAATCTTTTGAATTTTGAACAAAAACAGAATATAAGTTACTCTCAGGACTCACTAAATGAAATCACAATTTAGTTTTGAAGTTGTTAGTTAAATTTTGAAAATCACACTCATGTACTTATCAGTGTAACAAAGGAGTACTTATCATTAGTAGAGTTGGTAATCACTACAGACTACATTGATGGCTGTGTTGATTATTCAGTCGTCTGAAAACACAAACATATATGAATAAAATATAGAGGTTTACATGAGACATGAAGTCTACAATGAAATTTAACAATTTGTAGGCCCACAGTTAGTAGTTGTAGTTTGTGTGTGTAGTAGTAGTTGTCTTAACACAGCATGTTCTATTTTGGGGCTCCAATATTAATCTTATAGAGAATAGATAAACTCTCTTATTTATCGACAGATATTGATCAATCTTATATATATATATATATGTACATGTGTGTATGTATTTTTCTTATTGTCGAACTATAGCCTAGATTAACAAAAGTCATATTCTGAAGTGGCACCATTTTCATTCATATGTTTCTCTGTTCCAGTGTTAACTACTGTGTAAATATTGTAAAATAGTTATCAAACAATGAGCACAACAACCCGTTCCACCCCGAGGGGTGGGAAGAACAACAAAACAGAGGCGACTTCAACTCCTAAAACCCAGAAGTCAGACACCAACAAATCAGAAAGTCCTAAAGTGGTTGGTCTCGACAAATCACAGGTTGTAAGTATAACCTATTGTGAATAATAGCGTTTTTATATTTAGTACATAATATATATTCTTACTAAAATAATTCAATGAATAATAATTATCAATATTGAATAATTCAATTCAATTGCATGTAGAATACAGTAAGAATAATGTATTTTTGACAAAGTTGAACTCATTTCAAAACAGCCTAGGCCCATGATAAAATAATTAGTTATTGTAACATTTTTGGGTGTATAGGAAATTTTTAGGTTGCTTGAAATAATAATACTATGAAATACCATTTTCAATATGTTGAAAATATGAATAGTAAGTTATATTTATCACAAGATCAGAACTAATTAGTTATTTGGTTTATGATTATTATTAGCGTTTATTTTTTACAAGATAGCTTGTTAACCATTCAAGGAGTTCAAATCAACCTTTGAGAAATCCTAATACGTTTTAGAAAATAATCTGGATCTTATTATGTCTAACAAAACACAACAAAAAACACATGTTACTTAAGTAACATAATATGTATGTATCAAGTAAGTACTTATGTATCAAAGTACTTATGTAAGTACTTATGTATCAAGTAAGTAAAATGTGTTTTTGATTAGTTAAAAGTAATACGCTAAATGGGAAATTTGCTAAAAGTAAAAATGAATATTTAGTTGATCATATGTGAACTCTTGAGTACTGTAATGCAGCTATTTTTATTTTTTCAAACATTTATAGTTTTCTATTATCAAAATTACAAAAAAATTTATAAAATAGACCAGTAAAGTATTACATATTCTTAAAGCTCTTGATTTTATCTGTAAAATGTATACTAATTGTGAGGTTTAGATTAAAAATAAAAAAAGTTATGAATTATTTAATTAATGAAAAATTCCTCCAAGCAAAACAAGCCTCTTCAGCCTCCAGGGTTCAACGTGTTAAATTTATTCCGTGTAAATGTATGCACAAAATCAATAGCGAGTCCTCTTTCCCCTACAAATCAATAGTAGCATTCAGTAACTGCATTATGTAGATGCATATGCTCGACACTTATTTATAAATGTCTGCATTCTAATTTACGGTTAAGCCTACTAAGCGTTTTCATTTCTATATTATATTTTGAAGTTCATAACCATTAATAAGTGTTTTTTCTAAACCTGTTAGTGAGTAGGCCCGTCATGTGACGTGGCTTATATAGGTGTTACGCAGAGTAGATGTATTGCCATAAAAAGTACTCCCGGGAGTAAGAGAGAAAATCATAGTTTTCTTTAAATATATTTATTTTATTACTACGATAAATGGATAAAAAGCATATTTCAAACCTGTTTGTATCAAATAGTATCTTTGATACTATTTACATCTCTTTTAACGTGTTTTATATGTGTGGGTATGATACATTTCAAAACAATGATGCGGACATTGCGGAAATCACCGATTGTTAACCATTACAAAGGAGTCAATTACTAAACGGCAACAAAAATCACTAGGTTACTCTAACAGATAGAAGAACAGTTGGACACTGTACACGCACAATCACATTGTCGCCAAGCGAATAGGCGAGAAACACTGACATTCTGTCCCCTCTCTTGTTATACCAACTTAATTTTTAAATTATTTGTTTTTTAATAATGTTATATTACTTAAATGTTTTCATATGTAAAAAACCATTATAAGTGTTTAATTTATTAGTAATGTTTTAAGAAATATAAAATATATTACATCAAGTCATATGAAGTGGATCCTCAAGGGTGAACAAATGTCACTTCATGGGTGTACTCAAATGGGCTAATTTGTCGTTACTCCTCAACAGGTTAAATTTATATATTTTGGGTAAAAACCTATTTTAGGCCAACAGTAAAATAATTAGGACTAAAAAAACAAAAAAATTATATACCAAATAAACACATATTTCTAAATGGCAAAGGGTTTCGCAGTGATAAAATGGATTAATATTGGTACCTACCTGAATGTGGTGACTGGCAGTTGTGTTCTCAGTAAGGATAAATGACTAGGTCTCTGAATAGACAGAGGTCATTATCAAATGAAGTTTGGTTTTGTGTATTAAGCCTAGACAATTGTTCCAGCCCACAGCTGAGCAAATGCGAATGGCGGAAATCATGGACACAAAGAAAGATGATTTGGCTTTAAAAGACAAGATAAAACAGGTATGGTTACAACAATTTTGACTATATTTAATTTTGTTAAATGATAACTGCCTATCACCATAGGCATAGGAGTCTGCAGTTGCACTGTGGTGCGTGAGTCACTAAGATTAGCTAAAAGTAATCACTCATGATCTGAAAGAAATCGCAGGCCTACATGGTAGTTAAAGTGTTAACATACGAGATTCTCTCATAGCGTCGCGATCCGGGCCACATGTAGAGCTACAAGACTGACTTTGAAGTGAAATACAATCATACTGTGCCCTGCTTCTGGGTCGACATAGTTATGTATTTCGCTGATAGATGGCAGAGAAAGTCTTTGGACTGAACTAACTCGAGGAGTTTGCTATTTTGCCGCTAGAGTATGCTTTATAGCCAATTAAGTGTTTTCACAGTTAATCCACAGTGGTCGTACTGTAGTCAAGTGGTTAAAAGCGCTCACTGACGAGGGAAATATTTGATGCCATTGAGAAGTTTGCTGGTTTGAATCCCGATCACAAGTAATCCCAATTTGGCTTACAAATGTGTGGTGGGGTGGCCCACCACGATACCACACCATAAATCTCAGTCATCGTAAATAGTGACTGGCATGGATGGAAAGTAGTTCCTGGCATTTGGAGGCTTAATTGGGATATTCAATATATTGCAGTTGATATCTGTTTTGCTTCTTTTACAATTGTACTATTTAGGGGAGGGGGCATATTTTGTGTTTTTTTTAATGTTTACACTGACTAAAGAAGCCATGAAAACTATGCATTTTTGTACTTTTTAAATGCTATTGGACAGCCTTGATTAACAGCTGATAGTAACTATGCCAGTGGGTGAAACTCACAATTTCATTTACCAAACTAAAATATCGTCGTCATAAACATGTTTGTTATATTAGGCCCTAAATTATCTTTTTCATTAGGTAATGGATGCTACACAAAAATCTGAGGATGAAGTCTGCACTGCTCTCCATGATTGCGACAATGATGCCAACAAGGCCGTGAACTACCTTCTCGAAGGCTCCCTCAAGGTAATAAATCCAGCGGCTCAAGTGTGGTACCTGTAGAAATTTATCTGCAAAAATAAAACTAGAGTTTTTTTTCTGTGAAACAGTGCACTTAATTATTTTTTTATTTATTTTACCTTTCATAAAATAATCCAGAAAGGCCGAAATGGGTGTAATCTTAATTTCTGTATATATCTGTCTTTCTGTATTGCTAAACAAGTTCTTCGGTAACGCTATACTAAGCAAACGAAAGCACACACAGTTGTGATGATTATTTTAGCGAATTTCCCATAGAGAAGAAGCTATTACCGTAGGTCTCATGGTAAGACTTAAGCCCTGGACCATGTAATTTTTTGTCTTTAAATGCCTAGAGACCAAAAACAATAGTTGTTAAAATTTATATATATGTATACATTTGATTATGTAGTTCTCAAGTAAGGGCAGCTAATATAGTTATTATTAAATTAAAAGAACTTGTGCTCCCTTTAAACATTTTATTTCTTACATTATACACGACACGTGTTTTGAAACTTAGTTCATTTTCACAGTGTATTTCAACCTAAAACTAAGTTATTTTAAGTTAGTTTTAACTAACTTAAAATAACTTTTTTATTTTAACTATATGATAACTCTCGTAAAAATTGTCAGATCGAGACCAAATTTGGTAGAGACGTGTGTATTCCTGCATTTGCTCAGACGAGTTCGTAAACCAGACATATCGGCCAATCGGAACGGGTAGTTTGGGGGGGTTTTGTACCCCAAAAATGGGTACATTGCGTTTTTCCTATGGTTTTTTTTAAATTTCAAATTTTATCTTTCACTATTAGAATTAGCTTAAAAAACTACACAATTAAGTCCCTTAAAGTTTTTCTCTATCTCCCAACGGTTACCGAGATATTAAAAAATCTAAACACAGTGTGTTGTATTTTGGGGATCCAATGTTAATCTTATGGAGGATAAGGCAAAATTAATATTTCACTTACTAACCAATATTTTTGGATGGATCTTGATATTTAGCTTCATGTGGTTGAGATCCAACCATTTATGCATAAAAATCATAGTTTATGTGTTTATCATTGCAGCTAAGCTGCATACTCTTTTCCCATATTATTCATATAGGGAATAGGCAAACTCCTTTATTTATGGACAGATGTTGATGAAACTTGGTATAATTGGTTAAAATATAAATTGTTTATGCCTACTTTCACAGCATTCCTCACAGCAGCAAACCTGCATACTCTTTCCCATAAATCTTATGGAGAATAGTTAAATAACTCTCATATTGATTGACAGATAATGATAAAACTTGTCATATATTATTATTATTATGTTATTTATTTGTAAATTCGCTGGGTATGCAGGTCTGCTGCGATAGGTGTATTTTCATTTTATACATTTTGGAGTGGTTTTTGTTAACTTTAAACTGACCCACACACTATGAAAATAAAATAATATGCTCACAAAAACCCAGTTTTTAGCAATATTAGACACATGACATATTACTGAACATGTGATCTATATAAGTGATTAAATAGACAACAGCTGTCAAAATAAAATCAATATTAATAATTAATAGTATGACAAATCTTAATTTTGTATAGTGTATAACAGTTCTTAGTAATAATTTTCTAATTTATCTAACTAAATTATTGCTAACTAACTAAGGTAAAAGTTTATTTTATTTTATTTTTTTAAATCTTCTTCATACTGAATCTGCAACATGTAAAAGGGACAAGCTTACAGCTAGAACTCAATACAAAAAAATCTGGTCATCTGTAAATTAGCATTTCATTGATAGAGTGCTATCACTGATCATATAAATCTCATGAAATACTTTTACATTTTCAATTATTTATTTCATGATGTGCCTTTAGTAACAAAAATATAATATGACATGTTTTTTGAAAAATCTTCATGTTAGTTATTAATCATGAAAGAAAAATGTTATACTGTAACAGTTTTTGATTGGACCAACAAGGATACCAGGTGGTTTTAAGCGGAAAATATGTACAGTGTGGGGTATTACCCTCAAAATGTGGTTGCAAGCGAGTGCTGAGAGTAATTTTACATGTATGCTGTAGGACGAGTGGTCCACATCAGTAGTGAAGAAGAAGAAGAATAGGACAACCAGTGCAGTGAAAGGATCAGAGGTTGTCAACAACCACACGGAGGGAGAGGATTGGGGAGAGACAGCGGGGCCTGAGGCCGGGAGTGGCGGGGGCCGTGGCCGGGACAGGGCTAGACAGCGGGGTAGCGGCCCTCCCAGACTGCGGGGTCGTGGTTCCATGGAGAGCAGAGGATGTGAGTGAAAACTCTTCTCTTTATAAAGTTAGGGTGTCTACCGATCGGTAATAACATATTAAGATGTTATTATCTAATGAGGCCTACCAACCATTGTCTGTTATTTATTAAGACCTTGCTTCGTTGATGCAGTATAAACAAATTGCTAACATTTTGTCTGTCTGTAGATGAAATTATTGTAGTTTCGAACACAGCCGTTTAATTTTCTTTTTTCAATCTAGACCACCTCTATCATGTTATATCTAGCTCTCGTTGTGGCTCATAAATGGTTGGTTTAAAAATATTTAAAACTTAAAAAAAAAATTAAAAACTTAATTTTCATCAGCAGTGTCCAACTTAACAGTTTAATGCCAAAATAATCTGTATTTCTGATAACTTGCACATTTAAATAAAGTACAATGTACCTACATAAATGTATATCACATAGATTAAAAGATATCAGTTTTATTTTCTTCTTTTGGAACTTGAAAATGTTTTCATTATTATAAACTAGCCAAAGTACCCGTTCTTCGCACGGGCTAAAAAGGCTGAAAGGTGTAGGCTCTACTGATACATTTAAGGTATTGTTAATTAATTCTTCATTGTTTACAAAAAGAAAAAGCAGGAGTGTCTACAACATTTCAAAGTAACATGTGTCAAATATTGGGAGAGGATAAGGATTAATGTAATAGAGGCAGTCGTCGGAAAAAACTTAAAATCCACCATTCCGCTATTTCAAATAATTCACTAATTTCGATCCAGCAGTTTATCTGAAAAATCAACTCTATTTCTTCTTCTTCCCGAACTGTCAAAATATAGTGCAAACGGATGTTGTCATTAGAAAATGTAAACATTGAAACCTAGGACGGTCACGGCAGCTCTTTCTTCTTCTTCTCCTTCTTCTCGAACTGTCAAGTTTTAGTATTCACAGCTGTTGACATTCAAGTAATTTTATGTTTTCATTCTCTAAAAATGTAAACATTGAAACTTAGGATGTTCACAGGGCGTAGCGCGAGAGGATTTTAAGGAAATGAGTATGCCTATGTGTTGCATGAGTTTAAGATCTACCTTTGTGTAAAATATCAAACCGGTCGGTTCAGTATTTTTCGTATTTACTTGCCACAACAAACCCACAAACAAACATACAGAAACCACCTCTTCTTTATAATATTATAAATAATAAATACAAATGCATTATTTCAGTTGTCTGAGCAGAAAGCTTATTTACAAAGTGGTTCATTTCAAAATGTACAAATAGATTTGTTACAAATACAGAGATTTACAAATATTCATACAGGCTTACGTATACTAGTATAACAAAACAATTTATAATGATAACATATTTTTAGTAAGACCATACTAGCAGATAAGTTTAAGTGTCTGACGAACAGAATTAGGTTTATTAAAGAATCCTTCTTACCTATCTATATTTTGCCGATAGGGAGGGGACGTGAAAACAAAGAAAATGAACGAAATTTGGAAGATAACTTCAACGGTGAGAGGGGTCGCAGAGGTGATCGCGGAGGACGTATGTCGAATGGCCCCGGAAGGGGGGGTCGTGGAGGCCGCGGCGGGGGCAGGCTTGGCTCCCGCACCTTCCAGCGGGGAGAGAGGCCGAGCGGTGGGTTTCCGAGGTCCATCGACACCTGGAACAATCCCTCCGCAGATGACGGGTCTGGAGAAAAAATGGGTGAGTCTAAACAAAATTGGTGATGGTATCCTAATTTTTTTCAGCCCCTGTTGTTTCCATCCTCTTTTCCATCCTAAAAATTTTGTGTCTTTTTTTTCCTAGATTAGGATTTTTTCTTCATTTTCTTTAATCTCATTTGATTTTTGTACAATCAAAAAGTCTTCTCGATGAGTTATTATTTTCATCTCTTTCATTTAAAAACCACTTTAAATATTTTCAAAATATTGGATACATTTTGGTAAAAATGATCATGCTTGTTCTATCACCAATTTTATAAATCGTAAAGACTATCAGTCTGGATTTTATAAGGTAAATCAAGTAGCCTACACTGTGCTTGCACTAATCTCATTTTGTCTTCTGTCAAACCATTCATTGTCTTCATTTCTTCATTCTCAGCTTGTTTCCTTGGTTTTATTTTCTTTTGCTGACTTGGCTGGTGGTGGGTGTCTGCATGCTGGTTTTAATTTTCATTTTAAATTGTTTATTGAATATCTTTTTCGTTACATGTTTTGTTCTGAAGAGAGTTGGGATGCTAATGGAGCTGAAGATTGGGACACGGAGGAAACAAAAAACAAACCAAATGGTATGGTATTGCTCCTCGAAGCATAAGTAGGTGTTGATCTTCGTGAATACTCTTAGCCTTCTCAATTTTTTTGCAGTAGGGGATTTTTTTCTAAAGATTTTTTATTCCTTTTAGGTTTTGGGTTTTGATGAATAACTTAATAATGAACCTTTTAACCGTTGAGTAAAACTACTGTTGTGTATTGAATGTTGAGAAGACCTCTAAATATTAAATCACATTGGTTAGGCGCATTCATAGTTCATAGCATTCTAGTGATGTAAGATTTATCACTCAAATTTAGTATTGTGTTTCTACATTACTTTAAAGATATGTTTAGCAAAACATTGTTTATGAGCCATTGTATTGATTTGTACCAAGTTTTTCTGTATGCTGCACTCAAGAGGTCAAAAATTAACTCACAAAGGGCTCTTTGAAAAAAAATTACCAAAAAATGTTGAATGTGGTGCTCATAAAACAAGAATTCAGGAAAAACATAACAGACCTGCATATTTGGATTTGTTAATAGGGCATATAGTGATTTTTTAATTTAAAAGCTCTTGTAGTAATATGCTATGTTTTAGTGTCATAATCATTTCCAGATTACCTTATCTTGAGCGTTATCAGAAATACCGATTATTTTTATCTGACAATCAATACACGACTATACTTGTTACTGATATTAAAAGTGAGCTTAGTTAATTAATCAAAAGCCCTAATTAGTTTTTTTTTTAATTTCTCTTACCTCATCATGTGTACAAGTTATTTTGTCTAAATCCAAAAATATTTTCACTTATGAAAACGGAATTAACTCAGTCTAATAATGGTAATGGTAATGCTTTGTATTAACCATTGTTATCAACTATTGAGGTCTTAGTAAGCGTTAGTAGCAAACAAAAACCCATCAAATTACATTGGAGAAGTTGAATTTGTTATCCAGTTTATCCTTCAACAGAATTCTTAGCTGAATGACCAGTTATATACAAGATATGTTCACTGTCAGCTACAATTTTTAAACAGTGTAGGATGTGTTAATCTAAACTCTACAACGCTAGCGTACATATTTTTTAGATGTGCCACCACCATTTTGTGTGATCCCCATCCCCTTTTGCGTGTTTCCACTTCAGCAGTGCTTGTCAAGATTTTTTTTCTTTTTTTTTGTACTAGTGTTATGCGCTGTATATTTTTAGTGATGCCATAATATAAACTACGGCTACCTAATCTATTAGCTGATTAAAAACTTTTGTTATTATTTTAAAAACATCTTGATAAATCAAAATAACTTTTTTATTGCATACGTCACGTAATGTGTTCATGTTTTGAACTTAATTATTAGTTTTTATCAATCAAAATTGAAAAATACATTTAATAAACAAATAACTATAGATATAATATTAATAACAATAACTAATAATAATATATAATATTAATAATACATAAATTACATAATATTACATAATACATTAATACATAAAAATACCTTGAAAATACAAAATTTAGAAGCACATTTAGAAATTAAATGCAAACGTAGATGTACACTTGTAGAAATAATGTACAATACTATAATACATATATAATAATTAATTTGGAAAAAAGTGTGTGTGTGTGTATATATATATATATATATATATATAGAGTATGTAATATATATAAATATATATTACATACTATGCATATACAGTAAATAAATATTTATATTAAAAAACATTAGGAACATGTACAAATTATATAGCACTAGTGACAACAGCCTTTTGGTTTCCTCTAGCGTTGTAGGGTTAATACAAAATTGTAAGTCTTGTAAAATTATGATTATTTTTATTCCTGTTTAATAATCCTATTAAATTAACCAAGTATGAATATCCTACTTCGTCAGCAATAAATATCAGAAGCTTAGAAATTTCCGATACAGGATAGAGATTGAGCAACTGCTGACTTCAACAGAAACCTCAATCTAGGATTGTTATAGTTTCCTATTTCATTGTTTACCAAATGCCAGTATAAACATTGCTTCGTATAATCGTGGCGGACGACTCCTGTCAGATCATGAGTCGTCATCTCTGGCTAACCTTTGTGACTCGCATCACTTCAGTAACTCATCGTCTTTAATTCACCGCACAGGCCCATGGTGAAGGTCAGTTTAGGGTCTTGAGGAAAAAAACTTGGGGGTTAATAATTTTGTTTAAGTTATAACACTATATTTGAGTTTTTTTATCAGCACTCCATGTGACTCAATTAGTTAATTAGGCTTAAACCAAACAAAAACTAGACTAAAAGTTAAATTTTTATGATTTTGCAGAGAACTGGGATGGGTTTCCGTCACCGGAAGATTGGGACAATGAGGAGTACACAGGTTCTCTGGCGGATAGTAAGGTGTTCACTCCGTCGTCCGGGCCTGAACCAGGTGCTGCATCTGCGTCTGGGGACCAGGACAAGCCCGAGGAGATTGTGGCGGAGCAGCCTACGCAAGCTCCTGTCCTCGAGGCCCCACAGCCACCACGGCCCGTGCAGATGCCTCCGGTAAATGTCTTGATTACACGCTCTCCTCCATATGATCATCTTTTGAATAACTGTTAGCTTTTAGCTGTCTATGAAGTTGCCTCTTCTTATAAATATATTTTATTTCACAGTATAAATTCAAAATTAACACACTCGAAGAACTCGAGATTTACAGAGCTTTTAAATCTGATAGGAGCAATATACTGAATGATCAATTTCAATCGAATATTAATTTTAACACTATTATTGGAATACTGGTGGGCGAGAGGAGGGAAGTTGACGACCTTCATAAGAAGTGAGGATTCAGAGAAAAAGTATCTTAGTGCCTGATGATGTCTTAATGTAGGCTGAAACTATAGTTGCAACTTCAACTACTTTGGATTGCTACAGATGGAAGTATTTATTTATTATCAGCAATCCAGAGGCTTCATAATGTCTGATGTTTTCTGCTGCAGAGCCCGGTCGGAGTGAACACCCTGACAGCCGCACAGTCCAAGTACCTGAGTCAGTTGACGCAGCAGAGCAGTGACTACAAGACGATGACACAGTCGTCTCAGCCGCAGCCGCAGCAGTATCCGACCACCTACCCTGCACCTTCCGGTCAGTATGAAGAATCAAGAATTTTTAACACATTCACTGCAGTGCCCAAAACCCCCGTTCCTCGCACGGAGCGGTCTCTGTAGTTTAAAATGAACCAATAGGGAAATTCCAAAGACCCATACAGAAATAGATACTGCTTTATAAAAAAGCTTGTTGTAGTTCTCTAAGATCCCAACAGCTGGCAGCACAATCTACATCGCCAGATCCATCATCTTGATGTTAACCTAAATGTCACCACTCGGATACTGACAGTCCCGCGTGCCATGTCCAGTACTATTCGGAAACGAGTGGTCAGCAGCGAATGTGTTAACTACAATACATGAGCAATCGACAAAGTCCTTAACCCCCCAAATGGTGGAGCTTTTTATATAATATTTTTTTAGTTTGACTTAAAAAGAAGCAAAACAGGTGTCCACTGCAATCCCAATTAAGCCTACAACTTTCACCCAAACCAGTCACCATTTATTTAAGGTGGGTCCTCCCTCCACTCTACCACACATTTACAAGCTAAATAAGCATTGCTCATGGTCAGGATTCAAACCCTCATACTTCAACCGCTGCATTCATAAGTACAACGGTCTAGACCACTACACCAAAAGGACCAACATCTGAGAAACGCTAAGTTGGCTATAAAAAGCACTCTAGCAGCCCCACAGTGAACTTCATGAGGTGTCAGTTCATGCATTAGCTCGCAGATGTTGTAATAACTCTATGATAGGCATCGTAAACCCTATTTTAAATAGTGTGATTTTTTTTAACTTGACCGATATGTATTGAACCACTCAAGTTCATGAAATAACCTGAATTTTTTAGCTACTCATAGTACTCTAGTAGATACACGCTGCAATAATTAGTTTTACGTATGGTGAATCAAGACCTGTTGACAAGCTGTTCAATTGAATTTATTTTCTATGCATTCTGTCACGTGATGTGTGTATTGTGATAGCTAAGTGTTGGAAGATTAGATGACATTTTCAGAATCGTATAACCTTTGTGCTTCAGCACAAACATGCTAAAACGTAGGTAATCTTAAATGAAATTTTAAAATTGAATTATAGGTGACAACAAAAGGAATTTATCATAACTTTTAATTGATACTGACAGGAAACTTGTTTGTAGTCGCTTACTCATCTACCTATGGAGTGAGCAGTAACAGCTACAGTTCGTCTTTGCAAGATGGAACCTCGATTCCCTCAACACAACCTCTACCTGCAAGGACAAAGCCTCAGAAGCCTAGAGTTCCTCCTCCGTCAAAGGTGCAGTGAATGTTGGCTTTTAACATTGCATGCTGACAAATTCTTTTGTTATATTGATTCTTTTCTAAATGTTGACAGGCAATTAATATTGTCTTAAAAAAACTATTAAATAAATATAATTGTCATGTCAAAATTTTGTTTCACTAGTTGTGCTTAATTATTATCTAATTTTTCGTACTCTGTTAAAATTTCTCAGTAGCACTATAGACAAAGATTGAAATTTATGATATTAAAACACGTTAGCTACAAATCCAGCCGCCCGCCCGAGCGAATCAACACAGGTCCTGCAGGGTCGTGCTAGGAACATCGGCTAACCCACTCGAGCTGGCGATGGGATTTATAGAACTTAAAGTAGATCAATATCTGACATTTATCAGAAGTGTTAGGGACTTTTTTTATCTGTAACTTTAAAAAAGAGTACTTTATAATATATACTGTTTATAATATTTGTAGATACCGTCAAGTGCCGTAGAGATGCCCCCTGGAGATGCTATTGCTGTGGCCTTGTTGGACGTGCAGTTCGGTGGGTTGGAGTTTGGCACGGACTCGACAACGTTGGAAACTTCTACCACGATGGATGCTTCTAATTCTGCGACGACTGTTGCTTCGACTGTACCGACGCCTTCACCCGCTGTTCCTACGCCAACCTCTGTGTCTGCGTCGGTCGCCTCCATCATGGAGTCGTATGCTGCTGCCCAACCCCAGCAGAACAACCTGGCCAATGCCCTGGCCCAGACGCAGAAGGTGAGGGTGAGTGACTGCTGTGTGATTTAAATAATTACTAGCCTATGTTAAACAAAAATGTAATGTTGTATAAACTGGACTGATGAGAGAAGAGATATTGTTGTGAAATTATAATTATAATTAGATAAGGTAAACTTTGCTTGAAATTCATTTTTGGTGATGGTGGGTTTATGTTATTTTAGATTTTTGTTGCGAACATTATCCATCACTATTAGTAAAACAAAGATCACTAAGTTTTGGGATTACAAGATCAGTACATAATCGGGACTAATCTGGTATATAGCTGGAAAAAAAACAAGAGTGCTTCTTTAGTCCTTTTACCATTCTTAGTTCTTATTTCTTCATTTTACACGTTCTTAGTTTTATGTGTGCAAGATTTTTTCACTGCCTTAAACACTTTTGATTTCAGCTTTGTAAGTTACCAGGTTAGTTCAGATTATGTACTATACTAAATCTTGTTATGTTCTAAATTACAACTCATCTGAAGACAATTCCAGATCCCAAAACGTGAAACATTGTTCTGATAATCGTTATGGAAAATGTCTGCAGTAAAAGTTTAAGTAAGAAATAACATTTAATCATACACAGTCTGAAATTTAAGGTATGAATAATATGTTTAATGCACAACACAGGTGGCCATCCTGTAGTGTGGGACTCCATATGTTGTGAGACAGAACCCACTAAAACCCTCCTCTTTCTCTTTCAGACGAACCTAGCTAATGTGTTCCATATCATCAAAAATGCCAGGGCAATATATGCAGTTTAGCGAACCAGCTTTGCCCATCATTTGTAAGTACGACAGGAAGTAGCTGTAGGAAGTAGCCAGACAAGAATTGAGTGAGGAAGTAGTCAACCTCACCATTCTGTCGTTCCACCCATGGTCGGACCTACGGAATAAGCCTAACGGTCCATCGCCGATGGGGTCAAGTTGGGTTGGCATATTATAAGTGGAATTTCATTTGTTCAGCTGGCAGCAGGAGACTCTATGCTGCCTGATGTAGTTGTGACGCAAGCCAACAGCTACGCGACCCAAGGTGCGACGCGGCCGGTCAACACAGCGGCCAGTAGTGTCCTAACAGAACTGACCAATAGCACGGCCAAGTCCTCGGCTGTAGATGCAACACTGTCGTACAACTCAACAGACAGCACGCTCTATCAGTCACAGTCGTATCAGAAACCCTCGGCTGCAGCTAGCTACCCCACGCCTACGCCTGTGTCCACGTACAACAGTTCCAGCTATTCTACGTCACAGGTATGTCAACGAGATGTTAATGTTATTTATAAGAAGAGAAATAATTAGTGAAAATCAAATTAATTCAATACAGTGTAAAAATCTTTATTTACATTCATGTTCATTTGTAAATAGAGCCAAAACATGAACCAGGTACCATTGTAATGAACTGTGTTAAAAATTGTATCTTAATCAATTTTTTTATTTAACAAAGTTTATGACTAAATTTAAAACATTCTGTGACTTATTTTAATGAATGAGGTGACTTTTCACCATAGTCTACTTACGCAAGGTGACTACTGGTGAAGAAAGTCAATTAAGTCAAGACTAAAATGTTTTCTATGTATTTGTCTTGGGGAATCCCTCGGTAAAACAACAGTCATAATTAATTGTTGTGTGATTTAAATGTAATAAAATAAATTAACATTAACAAATTAATACCGGTATAGCTTCCCATCAAAACAAAATTACCTGTCGTGGCTTTGCTCATAAACTTTATGAAATGGATTTTTAAATATAGTTTATATAAAGTGAATTGAGTTTGATTCAGTGTTCCAATTATTAAAACTTCAACTTCACCTGTAATTCAGCAATGCCATTTCCTAAAATTTTGCCACTTATTGGCTTATACTCCTGAAACATTAGAATCTCTCCAGAATGGAAACTACATCAGTTGTGATATTTTATTCGTATCCCCGTTTTAAGTTTTGTATGATTAGATGGGCTGAAAATTCTGACGTCTGGACAGTGTTGCTATACATTCCACGGTTGAAATATTCAACTAAATTTCCACCACTATGAAAACTACCCACAGTTAAAGCTACTGCAATATTTAATCCATGATTTTATTTTTTTAAAGAAAATGTTTAAAAAAGGGACTTACAAAAAGTTAAGAATTTGAGAAGTTTAAATTCAGTAGACACCCTGTTATGATTAAGCTAAGTTTAATAACAAATGTTTAGAATGAAATTGAAATTCTTCAGATGTGCAGGTTTTCTGCGGTCTTTTTGATTTAGTGGTATAATCATGTTTGATGACGCAGGTGACATCGAGCAGTACAGGGTACAGCTCGCAGGCGGGGACTGGCTATACAAACAGTTACGGTGGCAGTGTAACACAGAGTACGGCCACCTACCCGTCATACACTAGCAACCAGACGTCATACGCTTATACCTCCTACCCCTCCAACAACTATCAGAGCAGCGGTCAGATGTACCAGGGCTCAGGTAAATATAACTTTTGGACTCTTCACGATTAATTCAATAATATACATCATAGAATTAATTATTAACTAAAACAAAACAAGGTATCCAAGTTTGTTTTGTGACTTTTTACCTAACACTTAATTTTAACCGTATCCGTACATCCAGGAATGGTCTAATTCTTCAGCTTTGGTATAAAACTCAAATGTAACAAAATTATTACATGTTATATAAAGTACCTAATTATGAAATTTACGTGTTTATACAGAGTCAGTAACAATATCAAAACTGTCAGCTATTACACTGAAAAAAAAACTATTAGACATTTGAACTCAATAACATAGGATAACGTTTCAACAGCAACTCCTCAGTTCAGTTTTTCTTTCAGAAACACTGAAAAGCCGAGTTTATATAGCATCAATTTCCAGAGGTTGTTAAAGTTGTGAGCAAAGGGAAGTTGGGGGGCTGAGCCTATTATATATACATTAGTGTTGTAGTTGACAATGATGTCGTAGGTTCCACGACGGGTTACCCAACGTCGTATCAGAACAGCAGCTACCCTCCGTCGGCCACTGTGCAGCAGAATCACAAGATTAACGCAACTCTTGGCTCCTCGCAGACCAAGGACTCACAGGTAGGGGAAATACTATTGGTTAGTTTATCATCCAAATGTGCATTGAGGGACATTGTGATGCAATTTAAACCAACTTTTTGTATATATTCATGAGAAAAAAAGTTATTTACTTTTATATTATAATTTTTGATAAAATAATCTTTTCATTTCAGCTATATAATTTTATTAAATTATTTTACAATTAGGAATTCATGATGTTACATAGCTTTTAGAAAACTATTATTTCCACTAAACCCATTTTTTTGTTTTATGTAAAAAGTACAACTTAATTTTGTGCACTTAAATTCAAATTTTATCTGGTAATTATTTTGTTTTATTGAGAGGTTTTATTTTGTTATATTTTCAAGAGGTGCGCCCTCTCCCATTTTGAAAACCTCTGAAATGTTAATAGGTGTTAATTTTTACCAGGAAGAAAAAATACCACCAGAATTTCAGGTCTTAGAACAGAGTAACTATACCTAGATACCTCACCGAGATAACTCATATGTAAGGTCAAAGTATACGAGATTAATCTATCTTGTGAAGACTGAAGAATGAAATATTTAGTTATAACTATTAACATTGAAAATGATGCAAACTTTTAACCTTTTACTTGATTTATAAAGTGGTTTGTCTGTGTGGTAGTACGAGAGTGGACAGGTGAACAGCAATAGTGTTCCTGCAGTGTCAACCGTCAGCTCGACACCTTCGCTCGGTCTGTCAGCGACCAGTCAAACAGCTGCCTCCACCAAGGTCACCGCACTCTCCTCAGGTAAGCCCACCCTCAGTCACTATTTTATAGGGGGATCTTGTTAATATGGCCCTATATTGGAATAAAAAAGACTGTGTTACTGAAAACAATGAATTTGTGGAGGTAAATGAAGAAATTAATATAGAATTAAATAACAGATTACCATCAGACATAATACACTTACCTTACACTGAAAGGAAAATCACTGCAGCAGATGGAGGGAAAGGAGCTATAAATAGATAAAAAGATGGAAGAGGATTGTAATTTGCAAACAAATGATTGGTATCATAACCTCTAAAAGGTGCACAAAAACACACTAGAAGTCGAGCTAGCTGAACTTTTGATTGGGGTGGTGATGACAGAAGACTGATCTCGGAGCTGCACTGCTTTCAATCCTGGTGTCTATTTCGCCATCAGCCTATGACTTGAGTTTGTTCTTGCACAGTGGTGCATTTCCTAAGAAATAAAAATGTTCAAAACTGGGGATGGTTTGGAATATTTTAGGGGCAGTATTTGATATCACTTCCTACTACGGTATTGTGTTATCTCACTCATGGCTACTGTTGCAGCCAACAAGAGCGGGTTGGTGGCTGGTATACCTCCGCAAGTGCCTCCGATGATCAACACGCACCAGTACATCATGGGCCAGGCGGCCGGACTGCCGTACTTCCAGCAGCCGATGTTCAGCTATGATGAGCTCATGCTGCAACAGAGGATAGCTGCTGCGCCGCCTATGGTGAGTGACTAAATAAACTACCGGTGTTGGTAAATATGTGTAGTTTTTGTTTATTCTGTCCTCTTGAGAGAAAGTGGTTGTTTTCACACTTTTGATTTACCGATTTTAACTTATCTGTCTGTAAGGGGAGGGTATCTGAACATGTTAAATTCTCCTTTGTCCTTAGTCGGATGTTCTTATGTACAGTAGAACCTCGATTAACCGTCACCCTTGGGACCGTGACCATGACGGATAACCGAATAGACGGATAACAGAAATAATAATAGCGTCGATACAAATTAGAATTCACACAGTGTTTGGCGTGGCAACATCGTAATTCACTGCCTTGCATGTTATAACGGCGCCATTGTAGGTCCTAATTAATTTTCATGATTACTGCGCAGTACTTAATGTGAATTTATTTTAAATAAAAAAAAAACTACGTCAGTTCAAGTGAAAAATACTTTATTAAAATATTTTATTAAGAAAACAATGAAATATCAACTGTACATGTACGTACTTTTACTCTCAAAACGTACGTTACCGGTATTTAGTTTTTAGTATAATCCGTAATTTTCAATTATTTATTTCCCCGTCAAGCTTTTCAGGCGGTCATGTTTCTAATTTTTCTGAGATGGAGCACCAGCGTTTAATATTTTATTGTTTATTGTCGAGTCCCAAAACTACACATTTCCGTTTCTCAGCCATAACAGAAGAGCATTACACACTACGTATAAACAACACTATCAACAATAAACGGTAAAGCACATAAAACACTAGTAGGCAGTGCACTCAAAATCGGCAATAAATTCAATTCACTGTAGCCAAGCACGTTACTGAACCGAAATGAAACAGTAGCAGTAGAATGCAGAAGACAGTGTAAGGGCTTAACCAATGATTCACGCACATTGCAGGTGTGCAGACAGTTGTCACTACTCATCATAGAGCCTCAACAGACAATCCGGCTCGGCGCTGACGCGGAAACATAATTTTTTCGCGCTAGAGAGGTGGCGGTTAATAGAGACTGACAGGTGACGGTTTTAAAATCGAGTTTCTACTGTACTTTAAAATCAGTGATACGTGTTGATGTTTTAATGAATGAGTTTTCAACTTATGAATGATGTAATTCATTATTTCCAGGACGCTTAAATCAGTATCATGCTATTGAACAAGGTTTTAAAATTATCGAGATAATAATTGAGCAAATAAATGTCATTGTTTATTCAAAGTTGAGCTTAGCAAGTCTTCAGTTATTTTGTTACCGAAGTTCTAATACAGTCCAAAAGATCGGTTTATCATAGCTTTCTGTAGGCTATACATTTTATTGCCATTGGTTATTGATAGTATTTATATTTTTTTTACTGTCCCACCTTCTTTCCCAAAGCCGCAAATTTTTTGTTGTGTACATTAATTTTTTATTTGATTCTCAAGCACTTCAGCGTGACATTGCTTTAGTAGCTGTCACTGAATTAAATTAGAACTACAGATAATGTGATGTGTTACAGCCAACGGGCTACTTTGACATGAGTTTCCAGCAGCAAGGAGGTGCGGGCACGGCTGGCAGAGATGCTAGTTTAGGCAATGTTGCATACTCCATGTCGGACGGGAGGTTCGCACGAGCCGACAACGCGTCGCCTGTCCCCTCCACGCTGAGCCAGAACGTGACGACGGGTCACCAACAGCCGATGATCAACCCGACTGGTCTGCCGCCTGGTTACACATATATCTACGGCGGCTTCCCCACAAACTACCAGTTCACCACCCCCACTGCACTATATCCGGTCAGTCGTCAACTCATCATACAATTTATACATAACCAAAGTAAATGTTACATCCAACATACTTCAGAAAAATACAAATTTAAGTTTATTCCCATCACTTTTATGGTTTTCCCTGGATGTAGAATTATGGTTAATAGTAAGTAGATTAATAAATATTTATTTGGCCTCATTCAAGTTTTGATAACTTTGTCTTTAAAATAAAACATGTAAGTCAGCAGGGAAATTTTCAAAGAATAAGCTGGATACAAAACTTAATGGTGACTTTAGGCAAAACTTTGTTTAAGATGAGTATTTTTAGAGAATTTCCCATAGCTATTTATCTATCTAACATTTATTCTAACATTGCACTTATTGAAAATCGTGATAGATGGCGCCAACGGCAGCAGCCGGCAACTCGACATCAGGGCAGTATAAAGGTCCAGGTTATGGTTCCGCGGCCGCCTACGGATCCGGTTATGAGGCAAGTGCAGACGGTTACAAGGTGGGAGGTGCAGGCGGCTACTCGGCCACGCCCCAGACCAAGGCGGGCGGCACCCCCACGACCTCAGCCGATCTCTACACCAAAGGCCACGCAACACTCAACAAGGTTAATGTGAGTATTGTATGAACTACTTTATGCACATACAGGTTTTTTGTACCAACCAAACCTAACCCTTCAAGGTAGGACATTTTTATTACTAAAGAGACCCTATTGACGCTCACAATATTTTTGTGCAAACAATTACTAAAACATACACTTACTTCTTCACTATGAGAAGTCCTATTTACATGATTCTTGCAGTAAATTGAAAGGTAATAGTACCACTACAAGATATGCTAGGCTACAGTCCACTTATCATCTAAATTTTACAAATGGCAAAAAACACAAAACAAAAGCTATCTGGTTGATTATTGCAAAATAGCAAACATAAGTCATAAAAAGTACCAATAAATAACCACAAATACAATCAAAAAGTAAAACTAAATATATTCACTCTTTATTCTCATTATTAAATTGGATTTATGACAAAAATAACTGAGAAACACAACAACAACAAACAGAGCTGACGACAGTAACATGGCGAATCAAAAGCTGATTTGATGCCTCACTCTAAACCATCTCTGTCTCTCTCATGTTGGTTGTAAATAAATAAAAACAGCAGAAATTATTCCCTGTACTGTCCACAACGTCTTGAAAATGACACAAGAGTCGAAATAGTTTGATAAACTGTTGAGGGATAGCAGCACAGCAGACAGCATTTAGCTTGTGTAGCTACTGTAGCTACTGTGTACGTTAACCCATATTTAAGGGATTTAAAGCACAGCAGGATTTAAAGTATTCTTAACTATTTTATATTATACCTTCTTAAATGGTGACCTATCCAGGTAGGTATTTTAAGCCGAGTATGAATGAAAAATGAGTGCAAGATGATGACGCAATCTTGTAGAATTTTTACTGACTAAGCCAAATATGACAAGTTTGTTTTTTAGCCCAACAGCCAATGACATCTAAGGGACAATTTAAATGGTTTGGTTGGGATCAAAACCACTTTTGCCTCTCAATTTTGAAGTGATCTAATCACGAGGATGGTCTTTATGAAGAATATAGTCAAAGGAGCTTCACAAACTGCCCACGTCAGCGAGCTCAACAAGAATCAGCGTACCAAGAAGTTAAATGTTATCGATGGCAGGGTTTATAGGTTGAGCAAAACCAGGGAAGCATGTCTTCCGGTGGAATATTGTACAGCCACTGGGAAGATGGGATTCATAAGAGTTTGAAAAGACAGACTGTCTTACCTAATACTCAGAGAGAAGTAAAGAAACCAATCCAGATTTGAGCTTGGGCCATAGAATACCCTACATGGATTCATTCTTCAAGTCAAAAACCTCTCAGAGGGTGGACTGTTCCACCGGCCTGGTCTACCTGAACTTTTCATTAAACACGTTTAGTGCGGGAAATGGTTAACATTGTATAGATAAAGTGAGACAATATTTTTTGCCCTGCCCCAGTGGTGTCGTCCCTTTACAAACCTTAATGGATATTTCTCTTGCTGCATTTGCCATCGTTGCAGAACGTATTAACTAACAGTCTTGTCTAAGGAACAAGTCAGCCTTAGTTAGTAACAAGCCCACAAGATTGAGCCATAATCATCTTACACTCATTTGATTTCACATTTATACTTGGCTTAAAATACCTACCTGGGTAGGTCGCCATTTCAGAATGGTAATAATAATTGGAGCATTATTCAGTTTCTACATATGGTGGCAAGTAGGTTTTGCTATAGTAGTTGTGATGGTAATGTATTATTGACAGTCGTACGACAAGGCCGGTTTCCACTCAGGGACACCACCTCCGTTCAACCTGACAGGCAGCCAGACGGGGTTGGCCCCCAGCGGAACATACACGCCTCACTTATTCATCTCCACTCTGCCCCCCCACCAGCAACACCATTCCGGAGCCACACTCATGCATCAGCCTCTTCACCAGGTATGCTCTCTTTAACTTATCATAAAGTAAAATGTAAGTTTTAAGAGGTATTACATCATTTTTACTTCCCCAGATAGACAGATTTAAAGTGATGAGTGGATGTGGATTTTTTTACTAATCAAGAGGTTAAATAACTTATTGGCTATGTAATCCTAAATGTCGTCAAGTTGGCAAGTTGGTTTGACACAAAACTTGATGTCGTTTTGAATTATGCAGACAATATGGTAATCAACCCCCTTGATTAATTATCGTAAAGTAATCCAAAAAAGCAACACAAAAGGAATTTATTTCCTCTCATCAGGCGGTTTTGTGATCAGACTCGCAAATCACTACAGATTTTTCTTAACACTGGTAGTTGTTCTTAAAAGTAATGGTATGAGAATTGGAAAAGGTAAGTTTCATTGGATGAATTTGGTTGAGGAAATTCTCCCATTTATTCAGAGTATTTGGGGCTTCAAGTTGTCTGGATTATTAAAAGTCCAGATTTAATCAAATAACCTTATGAACTAAAGTGTGTAACAAAACACCATTTGTAGAAAAATATTTATTCATAAATCATAAAGTAAAATGCAAAACATTGTAAATAGATCCATTCTGTGTTAAAACATGAGTGGGTGAATTTAATCAATCGTATAACCTAAAGTCTACTAGTCCTTATTAAGTGAGTGCAGTTGTCCTTATTAAGTGAACTGAGTGTTACAGGGGCGAGTACTAGCAAGGGATTAAGTTGTGAAAGATGAAAATGCTTCAGTTGATCTTACGTTAGTTCAGTAAAAATGTTTTGAAAATCTAACCGAAAATCTACAATCGAACCTTGGAAACTAGTATAATAATATAAATAAATCACTCTTTCACCGATTTAACCATTCAATATGTACAGACAGTCTAAAAAAATTATACTTATGATAAATAATAAAAAATGTTTTTAATGATTAATTTTGTGAAAAGTTTTATTACCGAGTTTAATTTTTTATGTCAGACTTTTATTCCAGTTTATTTAATTTTTCTATAATAATTGAAATGTAGAATAAAATAAAACTTATAGGAAATTCCCTTATCTCAAGTTGAACTGTTTCCAGCCTAAATTTTTATATTGCTTTTTGTCTCCAATTGATTTTTGATGTTATTTTGATGTTCAATTGATGTTAAAAAAGAGGACTACATGTTTTTTTCTGAATTGAAGTATTTTACTATACACCAGAGTCCCAGGAAACCGAATGTCCGGCTAATCCGAACAACCTAATGGGGAAAAAGGTTACTGAGTTAAAATTAAAAACGAAGAAACGTAATCTCAATTATAACATTTTATATCTACAGTACGGTTTTGATGGAACAAAGATATCCTGTTAGCCATTATAAAGTTGCGTCATCGTCCAACATAAACAAAGAATTCGGATGTATCAGTACACTGTTGCTCGGGTTAACGCAAGGCGACGTCTAGCTACACTCTCAGTGCATCACAATAGATTCGATTCTCACAATCCGACTCTTAATCATCGCTTTTGGGGAACTAATTTTCCATTCGAGTTCATCTTCAGCAATGACCACGATCACGTTAAAAAAGTAGGCCTACAGACACAGACAGCACTGTTTTATCATTGTTCATTTTTATTTATCAATGTGTGTGTCGTATTTTATTTCTAATAATAATATCCTTTATTGCTGTCGACAAAATTTAGATTGTATAGCAAGCGTCAATAATTATAATAATAATAATTTAATTTATAATAATAATAATAATTTAACAATGCATAATACATTCAATATAATAATAATATTAATAATAATAACAGTAATATAGATATAGGAAAACATAAAAAATATACAGTAACTAACCCCTGGGGAATTAATTTTGAGTGGTCTTAAATCCACCGGTGGACAGTGAACTCCTCCACCGAGTAAAACTCCAATCGTGTCAACTCACGCTTCAATCGTAGCTTGAACAAACTAATGACGAGTGTATAATGTCTCAGCAGGAACACTAGATGCCGCCAGGCAAAACATGTAGTGAATAAACCTATATAAGATAAGATAAGATGTAAATTAATTGCTCTAAAATAATGGACTTAATTAGTACTTTGAATTAACTTTACACTGCACCTCCGGATAATCCAAACAGGGTTCGGTCCCAATTAGTTCGGATTACCGGGACTCTGGTGTATTTTTTTAATCTTCTACTTCTCCTAAACCCTCTTCTCAGTTTTCACTTCTGCTGTAGTAATTGAAATGATTTGTTTTCAAAAATGTATTTGGGCATCTATGGAGGATAAAATACCGTACAAACAAATAGTACCTGCACAAAGAATTTAACTTTGCACTCCTAAATGATATACAGTGGACACCCTGAATATTTCGACAAAAGTGGCGTATTCTCTTATAGTTCATCTCCGGGAACTTGCTACAGATGAGAAGGTCTGGCTGAGTGTTGTGTCGTGTAGTTCTACTGTAGACTGTAGCTCTTGTCTTGTTTACAGATTGAGATGAGGAATCCGGGGAGACGAACGGTCAGTACTGCCCCGTAATGTTTACTGTTTGACAATCAACTCCAAACATTTCCACTAATTGTTACACGTCTCCTCATCATATTCGTTTTCAGTTTTCACCCTGCTCAGTGTAGAATCAAATTTCTACTCACTTGTCATTATCGTTGGCTTGAGATTAGTGGAAATGTAACTGTCCGCCATTTGTTTGCAAAACCTCACCCATCAACCTCCCTGTCTGATGCTGACTGCTTTTTATGCTTTGTTATTTTCATTAAAATTTATGTGTGTACCGAAAAGTAGGTAATTTAATAGAATTTTAACAAAACCAGCCGAAAAGTCGACCGATCTCATTTAAAATGTTATGTGTTATTTATATACCGATCTCTATAGAATTTACACGACTAACTCACTTTCTATACTTTTGTATTTTGGATTTTTGTTTTTCAAATGTAGCATCTATTCATGTAACCCTCTGGCTACCTTTGCATACTTGGTTTTTCTGTATTTTGCTAATGGATGTATTGATGTTTTTTAAGTCGGGTTTAGTTAGAACAAATATAACATATCCTACTTTGATTTTCAAATCAAAGTAAAATAAAACATGTAAATCCAATGTTTTGTTGTATCTACCGTAAATAAAGTAAAGTATTTTAAATATGTGTGTTCTAATCGTGTGATTCCAGTAGTTAAAATTTACTAACCCCCAATATTGATTGATGAAAATAGTTTAATATATTCTCAAAATATTATTTATTTGTAATATTTCAGTAAGCGTTTTTCATAACATCGGGTTCTGTTATTTGAAGTAACAAACTAGTTGTGAATCTCACCTGTTTTTTTGTTGTTTTGTGTAATTAGAAAATGTATATTTCATAGTGAAGAGGAATTAAATGTGTAAATATTAGGTTAATTAATTTACAGGGTGTCCACAAAATATATAGTATTTTTAATTTAAATTATTTAGTTCAATGATATTCTGGAAAAAAACTACTTCAAAGATAATTAGGAATGAGGCCAACGCATATTCCTCGTTTAAGTTTACTCCGATTATAGCAACATCATTTTATAAACGATTTTATAAACATGTTTTAAAAAAATTTTCAGTAGCTGTAGTCTAATCCAATAACTTGTAAAAACATTTAATAAAATTAAATTGTAATTTGTGAAAGCTGTTGTAAGCTTTTAATGACGTTTAACTGATCATATATAATAACTATTATCTATGAAGTCTGATTACATGAATTAAAAAAGTGCATACTAAAATAGGAATTTTATTAGTCTAAATCTATCTTTGTTAAAAATAGTATATGTTGTGCTTTAATTTCTTTGTCATGCAATAAACATGTTATAAACTATTTAGGTGGACGCCCAAATAGTTAAATGTCTAGATGAATATCAAGCCTATGAGTTATGGATCAAGGTTAGATAGCACCAGAATGTCCAAAAATGTGGGGGAATTGGACTACTTTCCTGTAAAGTGACAAACTGATGATCGCCTGTGAGCGATATTTTAGGAGGAATATAGTCCCAAATACGATCCCATAGTTGTATATATTGAATATTTTGGTGATAAACTCATAATGAACAATATATGTACACACATATACCTTTAAATAATTTAATATTTACAAATTTAAAATAATAATTAAGATAGTTATAATTATTACCGACAAGGTCCAGTACAAAGTTGCTGGATCCGTCAAGGTAGGTCCAGTACAAAGTTGCTGGATCCGACAAGGTAGGTCCAGTACAAAGTTGCTGGATCCAAAGCAGTTGCCAGCGACTCCTGTCAGATCATGGGCCTTTGTGACTATACCGCTTCGGTACCTCATTGTCTTTAATTCACCGTACAGGCATAAGCCCATGGTGATGAGCAGTTTTTTTTAAATTATTGAGATAACGAGTACAGTAAACTCCTGACTAATGGTAAGCAGATAACCCGCGATACGGCTTATCCCCGAACAGCCAAAAAAGATAGCAACTGCAGCAAGTCAAGTTAACGCGTAAACGTTGTTCCTCACACCTGCAAATTGTAGCAACCGCTAGCGACACACTTGGCCTTGGGAGACCGATTGTTCGCAACTGCTCGTCGTTATGCAAATGAAACTTCTTGGATGGGGAACATGTTCACTGCGTGGAGTGGGAATATCCACCTCGCAGTAACCGCCGTTGGCGCAGGGTGGGAGATATTGTCCTTGACCGATATCAACAACCCCGCTTCAGTGTGAGCTCAGCCTCGTACTGAGAACGTTGAACTGTTTACCATGTTTTATGTGCGTTCTGCCACAAATTTTGACACGCTTTGTCTCTGTTGCGGCCATTCTGTGCTTTGATGATGCTTCGTGCTCAATGGCAATCAATACACACTCAACGAAATCTAGCAGTGAACGTGTTCCAGGTCCATTGTATGGTGCTGATACCTATACTTCCCTAATAAAAGGTTCTGGATTTAATGACTTGAGTGCTCAATGAAGTTGTTGTGACGAGAGTGTCGATGTTACAGGACGGAGCCGCCAACTCTGGTCCTCGTACCCAGACTGCGTCCCAACCCAACAAGACCGGCAGCAAGCAGCAGAACTACAGCCCCTCCTTCTGGGCCACCAGCTCCTAAACCTCCGTTCTCTTCGTTCTCTTTGTTGTTCTACGGGCTTTGCACTCTCAATGTCGCCTCTTGAATGTTTATGTCAAGGCCCGTCACGGGTCAGTTGGACTCATACGATGGAATATGTATTATATGTGTAGTTTAGATTTTTGTTTTTCGTAAATATTACTGATTTAATCATTAATTACTATGAGAATTGTATTATTTTCGCTGTATTTTCTAATGCATTTTTGTAGTCAGCATGATGAGAGATAATCGATTTATCGCTCTTAAGATATCGTATCAAAAAAGTATTCGGGTATCTGTCGATATTTAGCCAAAGACCCGTGTAAATACAGTTTCACAAGCCTTTTTTTTATTTTAGTTGTGCTTTAACAGTCAATAAAAAATAAGACTGATTTTTAATTGATAGATAATTGTGAAGTGTTGTAATGTAAGCTTGTGAAGTTGTGTTTCAAGGTCAACTGGCACCGAGTGCTCCATCCCCCATGTACAGCCTCAGAAGTGTTTGTAGATAAGTAAGAATGTGGATAGTTTGCGGTCGGTCAAGTTATATTGTGTATTTATATTTACTAATCATAACTCGACAGTGAAATTTCATTTAATACAAAAGATATTTGCTAAAGTTCTTGTGTTCTTTGTGTTGTTATTTTTACCCTCAATCGTAAATGAAAATTTTATCATTTGACAAATTCTGTGTTATGTTTCTTCCCTCTCTTTGGTTTTTGCAAAAAGTGCAATCATCCTGTGCTCAAAATTTGGGGCATAGTATCAAATTTTAAAACCTGTTCCTGTAGATTTATTTATCAATTTTTATTTATTAAGTATAGTCCCATAGTGAAATCTTTTCAAATTACAATATCTGATTAATGACGACATCGACAAACAGTCACATATACTTTGTTTTTATATATTTTTCTACTATTAAGCAGGAGAAGAACTGCAAGTACTTTAATGTGTGTTTGAATAAATTTGGTGGAAGGACATTTTCATTTATCATTTGAGAAAGTTTTTTAATATGACATGAATTCTCACAAAATCAATAGTGCATAGTTTGAAACCTAATTGGCAACTCCTGTCACTTTATGATTGCTCAAGTTTTACTAATTTATGTGACTGGCCCAGTAGCTCAGCAGTAACATTCTGGCCCAGTAAGTCAAAGGTTGCTGGTTCGAAACCAGCGGCTGGCAATTCAGATCATGACTTGTGGTGAACGTGTGTGACTAATGGCGGTATGGTACAGTAGAGTCTCGGTTAACAGATTTCTGCTTAACCCAGGTACGGTTAACCGAGGATATCTTCGGACAAGTTTTATGAATTTTAAAGCAAAACTTGTACAAACTTTTACAACACACAATTATTTTCGCTTTTAATTACCGAAATACGCGCACTGAACTGAAATGTGTTAAAAGCTACAGTAAATGTAGACAATAAAAGTAGTTTTTCTTGAAAGTGTTATGCATTGCGCGTCGTCTGCGTTGGTAATGGTCACCTTGCTTGGTTCCGAAAACACCATTCCGTCACAGTGGGCTTTGTTTTGTAATAAATGAGTTTTGTATTAAAAACAACGTGTTTTGTGTCACAGTTTGCTCTTATGTTTGTTTTGCAGGCTTGGTTTAACCATAATATTTGCATTAATGTTAGTGTTAGGCCATTGTAATGCCATCTTTTTTCTGTAAGTTATTTGTGGATTCACATTTTAGGATTAGTATGACACACATTACGTTTCTTGTACTAATAACTTAAAATAAACTTCAGGTAACAGCTTTTAGTCATGGTTTCAGGAAATCTTGAGCTATTTGTAGGCTTATTACCGATTTTTAGGTTATGTATCGTGTTACCCGAGTTTTACCGTACCCGAAGTACTCTCGGTCCCAATTACCTCGGTTAACTGAGACTCTACAGTACCTCCCTTTCTTTAGTTCACTGCACAGGCCCTAGGCCTATGGTGATGGGCAGTTGATGTTTATTAAATGTAACAATATTGTGTCATAGTATTTTAAAATTACCATTTCAATCTCTAAGGAAAGTCTCTAAGAATTTCCTAAGGTCATTGATTTATAGTTAACACGTTTTAATTTTAATAACCTAATTTAACATCGTAAAGTTAACAATAGTCATTATTTTCAAGTTGCAACCAAATTTGACTAGGGGAGTATTAATCAAGTATGTTTCTTTAGATGTAAAACTCAATTACTTCAATATTACTAACTAACAAGTACTAGTTAACAAGTATGATCATTTTTTAGCTCAAGCTTGCCTGTGGTCTGATAAAATTCTTTGAAATGTAACTAACTGTTTTCAGTTGGCTCAGAACACAAAATGGATGTTTTGTTTTTGTGTCAACTGAATTGAAAATATTTTAAATCCCTGTTTGTTGGGTTTAAAATAGAGGGTTATAATATTTTTACCCTAATGGAGAGCACAGAAGAAAATCATCACTATCAGGATGGCAAGTAAGTTACTGAAATGGCAACCTGTCCAAGGCAAGGTATTTTAAGCCAAGTATGAATGAGAAATGAGTGTAAGATGATTGTGGCGCGATCTTGTAGTCTTGTTACTGACTAAGCTTGTTACTGACTAAGGCTGACGTTTACCTTAGACAGGACTGTTAATTAATCGCCCAACAGTCAATGGCATATCTAAGGGATCTACAGTTAACGTCATGTCCGAATCACTGCCTCATTATAACGAACTGGTCTAATTATAAGGATGGTATTTACGGATAAACTTTGTATTCAATAGTGAGGAATCCACACAAGAGAATATCCCTTCATCGATCATCTCTCATAACTATCCAATTCATGAACTGCCGGCAGAAGAGAGCTAATAGCTGTCTGATGTAGCATTCACCCTTACTACACGACATGCGGCCCTCTGTTAGAAAACTTGTAGTTATGAAAATATATTATTAAAAATTATAAGATCTTTATAATAAAAGGTATCTGTAGACTGATACATACTTTTTCCCTTAAGTAAAGTTAAAAGGACGATCTGTAACAAAATTAACATATTATTTAAAGTTAATCGAAATATGTAATGATTTATTGTTTCAAAAATAATAATCCAATTTCTGAAATTAATTGTTAGAATTTTATGGGGGTTAGAGCCATTTTTGAGAAATTTAGGTTCTTTATAAATTTTAGGGGTGCCCATAAAAATGAAAAATTAAACACCTGGAGATACGGTGAATACATAAATGCATGTTAAATTTCATCTAAATTGGACCAACGTGGTAGGCTGTGGCTCGCACACACACTCACGGACAGAGAGATATCATGTTGAAACCCAATTTTTTTTGGAAGGGGAGACAACTATTCTCTCTCAACTATTCACTTGACACTCCCTAGCAAAGTGCATCACCCTACCAACAAACCACGAGAACCAGCAAAATCCCATCAGAGGGTTCATGAGGGGTTTCAACTTAGTTAAGACGACGAAGAAGAAAATATAAAAATACACCATTTATTGTGTAATCTTTTTTAAACTACCATATTCAGGGTATTCATTAAAGTCGGGGACAAAGTTCGAGGGGTGATAGTACTCATCAAAATAAACAAAAAATTACCTATAAACATTTGTCGAAAAATCCTTCGTTTAGCCGCTAGCCGCCATTTTGTATTTTTTACAAAAAACATTATATATCAAGAATTATTTATGATACAAAAATCAAACTTTTCACGCATATTTATTGCTCAAAGACAAAAATATCCTCAAAGTATCATTTAATTTTCTTTTATATTTTCAAAATGGCGGCGATTAAAGTTCTTTTAATAAAAAGTACCTGGTGACCGAGCTTTGCTCGTATAGAATAAGACATTTATTAGAAAAATTAAAACACATTTATTACTCAATGAAAACATTTATGTGGATGGAACTCGCGGCCTAGTTCTTGAGGCCGACACGCTACAACTCGGCTACGACGTTAGTCAATTGAGCGATGTCTTTTAGCCAAAGCTGATCATTTTCTCTTTAGTTATCCATACCGTTATTATTAGCCTGTGATCAACTGGTTTTGTTATAAACGGAATGAGGATTGAAAAGCAAAAGAGAAATTTAATTTACATCAATTAATTGGTTTGTTACAGTGGCTTCAAGCAATACAATGAATACGTTTTCTATCAAAACACCGAAGATTTTGGAAATAGGTACTTTTTTCTGCTTTTATTTCGCATATCAAAACACCGAAGATTTTGGAAATAGGTACTTTTTTCTGCTTTTATTTCGCACAGCTATGTTATCCTTAGGTTTTTACAAATTGTTTAGTAACCTGATAATTTTGCATTTATTTAATTCATAAAATAAATATTAATGCATAACCTCTATATTGTTCCCTGCAGTCTTCAATCAAGAACTGTCAAACGGTTATAAACAGCTGTTTTGGTTTGTATTGTTTACATTTTATTCTCCATAAGCGTAATGTTAAATTTTTACTTTCTCCCCTTATACATAGTATATGGAGAAAGTATTGTTTTCGTCAAAATTTTAGAATTTGAGTTGAGGGTGGATATATCCGTTTTGGGGTCCCCTGAATCCAAAAAAGTGGGTTTTGACGTGATGTCTGTCCGTCCGTGTGTCCGTGTGTGTGTGTGTGTCTGGATGTGTACAGTGCCACAGCCTACCCCGTTGGTCCGATTTAGATGAAATTTGGCATGTATGTATATATTCACGGTATCTCCAGGCGTTTTTTTCATTTTTTTGAATTTTTGATTTTTAAGGGTAGTTCACCCCTAAAAACCCTTAAAAAACGTGAAAAATCCAAATTTCTCAAAAACGGCTCTAACGATTTTGATTAAAATTTGATAGTTTATAGTGCACAGAGTACTAAATAATTTGACACCACCCGCATGTCTGTAAAAATGACGGTTCAAAAGTTATGGGCTTTTAAATGTCAAAAAAATCAAATTTTTAAATTTTCAGCGAAAACAATAAAAGTAAAGTATAACTTGACTGGTACCATTGAAACCAGCTTAAAAAACTAAACAAATTAGTATTTTGAATTATTTGTCTACGACTAACGGTTCCAGAGAAAAGTTAAATTTACTGTCCACGATAAACGCAGTACGTTGTCTGAAAGCGCCCAATGTTATTCTTATGGAAAATAAAAAAAATCAATTTCTTCCTTACTTTCCACCCGTTTTCCATGAAACTTGGTATGAAGTGTAAGGTCAAATCACCGAACAAAACCAGCTCAAAAAATCTTTGTATTAGCAGTGGGGAGGGGGGGTTCCCCCCATACAATTAGAACAATAAATTATTAAATGATATTTAGAATTACTTTGTAGAACATGATAGTTTTATTACAGATTGTCTTTTTTAAATTTACTTAAGGGAGAAAGTATGTGTCAGTCCACTGGTACCGTTTATTAGATTTTAAACTTAATATTACAGTAAAACACGAATTTTCCTGGACATTAGACCTATCTAGAACTTATTTTCTACTCGGAAATCAGTTATTTCCAAAATTTAAAGAAATTCCTCGGTGCCGTTTTCGAGATCCGTGTCAAAAATATATAAAATATAATAATATATATATATATATTATGTTATATATATATATATTAAGTAAATTTAAAATATTAACTTAATCCTTGATAAACATCTCATTTAATATTTAAATTAATATAGTATTAACAGTATCCTTACAATAAATATAGATCAAATATATATATATATATATACAAACCTTGCTCGTATTATAGTATTGGATAACAAAAACCCATTAACTTAATAAAATTTTTACATGATACAAAAAAGTTTGGAATTTCAATTTTAAATCGAACGGTACTTTGGTGAACGAAATCCGTCCACGGATAAGCGAGAAAATGCAGGTTTAATGTTAGATTTAATGCTAGAATAGGGTGGGTTTCACAAAACCGAGTTTTTTTGTGACACCTCGGCGTAGTGAAATCTCGATATTTATTAGTTACTCGGCGTAGTGAAAACTCGGGTTTGTGAAACGCTCCCTTCTCGGTGAGGTGTTGCTGGAATGTCGCCACCAGTCTTCCCCTGAACAATTGTTTTGGCACTTGCAAGGTCATTCCTTTCCTCCATCCCTATCCCAAACTTCCTGTCTTACCTATGAATTATGAAATTAGACATTTAGCCGTGGTTTACAAACTCTCGCCTGATTCATTTGTCTATAATAAAGTCATACTAACATAAATTGATTAATTATCCACGACCATAACCAGCAAATACCCCCCCTAGACTCGTACTCCAGTTACACATCACTAGATAAAAATAATATATAATAATAATATAAAAATAGTTTTGGTCAAAAACTGTCGATAAACATGAGAATTTTTTGCCTATCTCCATAAGATAATAACAAAATAATAAGGTGCTGCTGCTGTGAGGAACACTGAAAGAGCCATTTATACCATCAAAAATTTTTTTTTAACAACTTTTATCAACTTATACTACATCTGTTATAAATATTGTCTAAATGATAAATAAGGAATTATGCAATATACTAAAATATAAACATTTTGTAAGTTTTTTACAAATGTTTCCATCTAAACAAAAAATTAGTATAACAAAAATTATCCTCAATTTAACATATAATAATTATAATATTTAATAATAAAACCATAAAAAAGTACTGTGATTAATTTTTTTTATAAATTAATTGATGAAGTAATAAAAATTGTGTTTAGATTTTTTTATATCTCGGTAACCGTTGAAGATAGAGAAAAACTTTAAGGAACTTAATTGTGTAGTTTTGTAAGTGTAACGTGGTTACTATTATTTTGTTATTTTTTTTAAATAGAAATTTGTAAATAAAAAAAAATTATTAAATAAAAAAAAAAGAAAGAAATCAACACAGTTAGTATAAGTCAGCATATCTCATGGCTGTTGGGCTGGTCCAGAATGTTCATGTCTGAGGGGAGAACAATAGACAGTGGACAGGGATCAAGAAGGTTCTAGAACTAGCTTGGGAAACCTATAAATACAGGTGCTGCACTGCTCCTCCTTCTCTCATTTCTGATCAATGTGCCTATTAGTATGTTTCTCCACATCAAGTGTATCAGCCTACCTTTGAGTAGTAAGTCAATTTATTTTATTTTTCTTCCCCCCTCACTGAAATAGCTTTATCTATAGTAACAAGTAATTCTTTTAATTTTAAAAGTTTTAAAAAAGTGTATTAAGATCAAGTTTAGGTGGCTCTATGTAAGTTAAACGAGAAAATGCATTTTTTTTTAGAAAATTGTGTGTCTTTTGGTGGTTTTTTATGAAATTCTATTTATTGAACTTTTATGAACTATTGGTTTTGTACTATTTATTTACTTTTCGATAATTAATCAAACTCGCAACACCTTACGTTCTAACAACCAAGTATATCTTCCAGTCGTAAATATCCGCTTGAAAGGTAAGAATAAATTAATAAGCTATAACAGTAATAGGGGATCAGAGCCACAGTTACTGTTAACAAGAATTTATATAAGCCATGGTAGACCAATTCAATACCTATCCAAAAGGTTTGTGCTAACACGTTAAATAGTATATTTCTTTATTAGTCTCAAATAGACCTATTTCAAGGTGAGATCTTATTTTACTTGCGATAAAACTCTGATTACGAAAAAAAGAATAAGCCTAGTATAGAACTTTCGGAGAAGAGTTTTGAACGATTCATTATTTCATGACAAAGAAAACACAATCCTAACATTCGTAATAAATATTAAATTTAAATATTTTGTAGTAGTAAACAAAACAGAGAATAATTTTTAACAGGTGATTAAAACCAGCATAATTTTTTATCGCGTTCTTAGTAAGGATTCGTGAACCGAACGACACACAAAAGTCATGTTTCCGCCCGCCGAATCCCCTCCAAGGTCAGGCCAACCGGTGCGCATGCGTCACCTGACAAATGCAATCTGAATCTGGGTCGGTGTAAGTTAGGTTAGGTTAGGGTAGGGTAGTACGGTAACCGCCGCAGCGCGCTGTATAAAAGTGGCATGTACCAAAGTACCAAGACTACTACGAGTGCAGAAATTGCATGTTTGTAAACATTATTTTTTACCAGTGTCAGGTCAAGGCAAAAAACGATTTTGTTGTAATATATCACTATATTGACCTCGCCAACAATTTTAATAGAACGCCCTGTCAAGTGACACATCTTTGTAAAGGGTATCTAAAATAAGATGAATGACGCAAATTACAGGTCTCTATCTCACCCAGTCAAAAATGGTGTTAAATTGGAACGTAACAGAGAATAACATGCAAATTAGACATTCAGGGTGTTATTTATAATACTTCTCCCCACATATCTCAAGGTATCGACTATAAACTTCCTAAAATAGCTCATGACTAATCTTGACAATGACTGATGAAATCAAATTTTCTATTCAAATTTTCTATTGCATCGTCGATCCACCATTTTGTAATTGAATTACAAAATAAATTAAATGTAGTAGTGTGATTGCGACACACGTTTTAAGAATGTTTGCAAGAAACTCGACACTGCAATCAGATTGTGGTTATCTTTTTGCGTTTAGTGTATACAAGCCAAAGTCTAAATTGTAATTAGCTGATTATACAATAAACGCATAGTGAGGATTAAAATGACGTTAAATTATTTACATATCAATAATTGTGAACATAAATGTCGTTCTTTATCACATAACACTAAATTCCCTCCATTTAATTACGTTTATCTCAATCTCATCAGTCCAGAAACATTTGAATTTAACAGGTAGCAATGCATTGTGGTAGGATTATGTCTGTTTCCATTAGACAAGATTTGCATATATCCGTTCAGAAGACACAGACATGCTACGCCCGACGACCGGTCGTCTTTTGTCTGTATGCTCTGAGCTGATGTACGATCGATCGTTTTATTTCAACAGTTGGTAGCAATGCATTTTGGTCGGATTATGTCTGTCTCCATTAGGCAGGATGTATATATATCCGCTCAGAGCATACAGACATGCAACGCCCGACGACCGGTCGAGTTTTGTCTGTATGCTCTTAGCTGATATACTATCGGTCGTTTTATGTCTGCAACTGCTTTGATATATATATATATATATATATATATATATATATATATATATATATATGTGTGTCTGTGAACACAATAACTCTCGTAAAAATGGTCCAATCAAGACCAAATTTGGTAGAGACGTGTATTCCTACAAATGCTCGGACGAGTTCGTAAACCAGACATATCGGTCAATGGGAACGGGTAGTTTGGGGGGGTTTTGTACCCCAAAATGAGGTTTTTTGCGTTTTTCACATGTAATTTTTAAAAATTTATAATTTTATATTTTACCATTGGAATCAGCTTAAAAAACTACACAATTAAGTTCCTTAAAGTTTTTCTCTATCTCCAACGGTTACCGAGATATTAAAAAATCTAAACACAGTACGTTGTATTTTGGGGCTCCAATGTTAATCTTATGGAGGATAGGGAAAAATTAATATTTCCCATATTAATCAATATTTTTGGATAAAACTTGATATTTAGCTTCATGTGGTTGAGATCTATCCATTTATGCTTAAAAATCATAGTTTATGTGTTTATCATGGCAGCAAACCTGCATACTCTTTTCCCATGTTAATCATATGGGGAATAGGCAAACTCCTTTATTTATCGACTGATGTTGATGAAAGTTGGTATAAATGTTAAAAATAAAAATTGTTTATGGTAGAAATGCCTACTTTCAGTGTTCCTCACAGCAGCAAACCTGCACACTCTTTCCCATGTTAATCTTATGGAGAATAGGAAAATAATTCTCATGTTTATGGACAGATTTTTATAAAACTTGTCATATATTATTATTATTATATTATTGATTTGGAAATTCGCTGAGTACGCAGGTCTGCTGCGACGGGGGTATTTTCTTTCTTTTCACATCATTATTTTAAATTCATTTTCTTCCTTCCTTTACACTCAAAACAATACCATACAGTCTACTATTTACCGAAACTCATAGCCTATTTGAATTTGGGGCCATTCCAACCACATCAGCAGTGCTGCAACATCATTGGCTGACAGCTGTTCCAAGTCTCCAAGATTATGGACGTTACTTACCCATAGATATTATCGAAACATACTGGTATCGATAGGTATCGCAACGTCTATCCAAGAGCAGTTACAGTGTTGCCAGGGGTGGGGAAAAATCACCACAGTGGGGAAAATTTGAGCTTTTATGAGCAGTGCAGGAATAGTGTGGGGAAATCGTGTAAGTGGGGAAAAAAGTGGGGAATTATCACTCGTAAATATTATTTTTAATTCACAATTATTTACTTGTCCCCGCGAATAACTATTTTATAACATCATGTTAGTAAATGTGTTGAACCCTGTCTTGGTTCTACAGTAGAGTGTTATCATACTACTGTACATTGTAGTGGCTATAAGTCATCACATCCGGTATCACTTCCGTTGACTCCACAGGCAGGATTCTCATATAGAAACGAGACCGAGGCTTTCAACTCTCAACTCACGCTTAGTGATCACTTAATTCTTTCAAATCGATATAATTTTGAATTTTCTTTACTTTTCGTCTTTATGAATATTGAAGAAGGACCTTATGAGATACATTATTGTCTTTGAATAAAAAAAGGTACCAAAAACCCGCAGCACGTTTGGTATTCCTAGCATCCCAAATTGAAATTATAAAATAAAAATACCATTGCAGTTAAGCCTAGTTGTTTCGTTTTCGGAATATAAAACTTTAATTATTACAACAAATTTCAATAGAGAATCCATCTCATACTGTGACATCATCACTACAGGTTAGTAATCTATTTTATTTTATATTCAGTTCTGCATATTTCTATACTATAAAGTAACATCACGCTATTTAACTGGTATGAGTAAACCTAGCATGAGTAGGCCGTTTTACATGGCGAGTGGGGAAATTTGGGAGAAAGTGGGGAATATTCGTACTTCAAAGTGGGCAAAAATAATTTTACTACCTGGCAACACTAAGCAGTTAGTTAGTAGCGAGTAGCGTGTTGTACGTAAGGTAAGTGTCCATATTCATTTTCTCTCAAGTTTACCTGTTTCTAATTAACTAACTAACTGAAATCAATATTTCAGTCTTTACCAATCTTTAGCTTTAGTCTTTTAGTTTCTTTTAGTCTTAATCTTTTTAAGACTTTTTTTAAGTCTTTTTAATCTTTTAGTTTTAATCTTTACCAATGTAAAGATTAACTGTTATGTTAAAATGACAATTTTTAATTAATTAGTTTTCAATAACAAAAATGTTATTATATATTACTAAGATGTTCAATAACAATAATAAATGTTATTGAAAACTTGTTAAATTGTAATTGACTTCATTATTCAGATTTTAGCAAGATTTTACAGGTTCATACTGCCATTTCATACATGCTTAAGTTTTCAAGTTGCAGTTTGAACTTTCCTGTAACTGTAACCTTTCAATAACTGTATTGGACATGAAATTTCCAATACAGTTATTATCAGGAATACAGTGTTGGAGAAATATGTTAGTGTACAAAAACTAAAAGTATAATGTGTAAAAATCTGTTTAATTTAACCCCACTTATATCAATTCAATTTTGTAAACCCCCCTACTTTATCTAATTTGTAAAAAATTAATTTAAAGAATAGTAGATAATATATTGCAGCTACTTTTGGTTGAGTAGAACCCTAAAAAATCGGAATATAAAACGAATCATACCCATTTAATTGTCACTTGCTTAAATCAAGGGAGCTAAAAGTAAATAATTAAGTATGAGTTCACAAAACAAAACAATTTCGTAGTTGGAGCAATACCTGTATTATTTTACCAAATGGCAATTGAATCCCACAGCGAAGCTGGATGAAAATTAACTTGTCATTATTATATTTTCATTGGGATATTCAATATTTGGGTGTTTAATTTACGTTGAGAATTTATTAATGCCAAGAGTTTCTTGCTACGAAAGAAATGTTTTTAATCCTGATTTTTTCATTAATTTTAATTTATTTACTTCAATATGAAATTATACAAACATGTATTTATTTTCTACAATTCCCAAATCCGTGGTTAATAAATACGTTCAGTAAATAAGCAGGTGCATGGTCTATTAAAAAATTATGGTCTACTATCATTATCGCTGATAATAAATTATTAGATTAATTACAATTATTAGATTATTAAATTAGATTATTAAATAGATTAAATTATTAGATAAATTATTAATTAATATTGGCTATTTTATCAAACAAAAACATGTATACTATAAAAATAAGTAAGTTACTGATTATTTTTGCACTCTTTCGTTTGGAATATTTTTACAGTTTAATTACAGAAAGTATATTAAGATTTTTTTTTAGAACTGTTCGGACAACAGTCTAGCTAAGCTGGCCTTACAGCTAGTTTAAAAATAAATATTTACTTTAAAAAATTAAAATAATTTGTATAAATTGCAACATAAACACGTTTTCTGAAAAGCGCTAAAATGTCTAGTTCCTTTTGAATATTAACAAAAATTTTAATTATTAACAGGCTTGTATAAAGTAATAATAAACATACTGAATTAATTTATAGTCATAAGTTTTTGTTTAAAGCCAGGAAGGTGATGTATGATGATTTTATTACCGCCGCAAGTGTGAGTTGGTTGCGTTCGTTCGCCCAAGTGCCTGCAATGTGAACTAGGCAATCCGCGTTGTAAACAGCCTCTCTTGTCCCAGGCTGTACACCTGTTAGTTGTGAACCCGTTTGTTGTGATGCGCTCAATTAAAATTATTTAGAAGACCTCTGAGTACTGACACCGGGGCCTGTTTCATAATCATACCTATAATATTAGTAAAAAATTACAAGTTACAAATCCACAAATTAAAAGCTTGTATGCAAACTGTTTCATAATAAAAATATGTACTTACCAATATTATGTGTAAAATGTATTAGTAAATTTTACAAATCTACAAATCAGCTGGTTCAAAATACAAGTTACGAGTAAAAATCCACAAGTTCTAATATCTTTGGTTTCATAAAGAAGTTGCCTGTTCTAGTATTATTAGCTAGATTTTACAAGTATGTTTCTAATCAGCTGATTGAGTTTAATGGTATTTTGTGGTATATTTTACATTTATTTAGGAATAAAACTATTGACGAAAATCTACTCTCGGTTAAAATCTTTCAAACCGTGATTTATTACTTAGAAAACAGGAATAATACTTTGTTTAGGTCTATATTCTAGATAATTTTGAATTATCATACATATTTCTTTAGTTTTAGAAGGCTAGTTTGTAACCTTTCTTTGTGTTAATATGACAGAAGCTTCAAAAATGAGAAGCTGAATTATAAAATGATAAGCTTTTCCATTAGAATTCCTCAAGGATAAGCCACCATAGGTCTGATAAAACATGAACAGGGTGAGGACCTCGTTTAAATTTATCTTAGAGATGAAGTAATAGCAAATAGATAAATAAATCAACTTTTATACGTGAGTAGTCAGTATTGAACTATGTTGCTGACTGCTCAATTTATTTAAAATTTATTTATATTTATTTTTATTTTTTTATTTTATTAATAGTTAACAAAATATTAATTATACTATAATCTTTAATTATTATAATTATAATTCTTTAATTTTTATTGAGATTTACAGGTATACATTTATACCATACTGAATATGAATTCAGTGCTAATTGTATTTCCTAAACTAACATACAGCTTTCTGTCACTAAAATAGCTTTCAAAAAAACAACAACAACAATTTGAACAATTGAACAATTTTCCACCTATTCCTATATTTCTAAGTTTTTTCAACATTATATTGTAGTTTACTAAATCGAATGCTTTACTGAGATCTGTTACTACAACAAATTTATTTTCATGCAGTGCCCTATTAATATCAGATGTTAAGTACTCCAACAGATCAATGGTAGAGCAATTGGGAGTGAAACCATATTGAACCTTATTTTTGATTTTATTTTGAAATAAATAGTTTTGCAACTGTGAGCATACATAATGTTCTAATAATTTTGTTAGTGCTGACACTGAACCCACTGGCCTATAGCAACCTAAGTCACTCTTACAACCATTCTTATAAATAGGCCTAAGATAGGTAACTTTCATCCGTTTAGGCATAACTCCAGTGTCTAATATTCTTTTAATTAAATGTTTCAGTACATACTTTAAATATATAAAATTATTTTTTAAGTCCTCAGGTCTTATACCATCTGGACCTGCTGAGGACCTGTGATTAAGCCTATTTAGAGCAGTTATCAATAATTTGTCATTTATTCCTATTAGGTTCATACTCATATTATTCCCTAAGGTAAACATTCCATTATTAAAACTCTGTGATAAATTAAATTTTTGCCCTATCATTTGTTTATTTATATTCTCTACATCATATTTGAATTTATTCCTGAAATTTTCTGACAGTGAACTTAATTCGCTATCTTTTTCAACCTTAAAATTATTTTTTATTGTATCAAAAATTGCAGGCCTTCTTTTTTTATTCAAAAATTGATTAATTACATCCCAATTCTTTTTGGCATCTCCACTACTATTTGACAGTAATTTAAAGTAATAATTCTTTTTTTCAATTCTTAATAATGAGGTCAAATCGTTCCTAGCTCTTTTAAATGTATTCCTGAGAACCAAATTATACTTATCCCTCTTTAGTAATCCCCATAAATAATTTTTTCTATTAATCATCCTTTTAATTTCATTTGTAAACCATGTATTTCTTATTTCTTTGGAACTCATATTAGCTGTAACTGTTCTATTTTTGTATATTTCTTCAAAACTAGTTACTATCTGATTATAAATTTTTTCAGGATCTCTTAAATCTAATATCGGACACCAGTTTTTGTTTTGAATACCTAAATTTACTCTTTTTTTCACTAGGAATCTTTTATAATTTAAACTGTTATCTGTCGATATGTTATCAAATCTACTTGGGCCTAGGTCTATCTTTATCCCTGTCCAATAATGGTCTGCAATTTTCTCCTGCACTATGAATGACTTAAAATTACTGTTATTTATTCGTACATTTATATTATCTAAACATGAAGATACCAATTTATTGTTATACATCTCTACTCTTGTAGGTTCTTTAATAGTGTTGATCATACCATGCGAATATAAAACATTAATATAATTATCTGCACCATACATATTACTCAGATAACATAAGTTAATATCTCCCATCATAACTAAATTATTCTCTCTTTTAATTAAGTCTGATGATAAAGGATTATCCAACTCATTATTGAAATCATTTACATTATTACTTGGGGGTCTGTAGAAGGCAGCAAAAATAGTAACTTTATCTTTAATGTTTGTTTTTATGATCAGAAGCTCTGCTGAGTAAAAATCTAAATCTATTTTTTCAACTTTAATATACTGCTTATAAAAAATCATAATGCCCCCACCTCGTCTTGTTGACCTGCACTTAAAAATACTATCAAATCCTGGAATCCCATACATACTTCCCTCTTCAGGTGTTACATTAATTTCACCAAATATTATTAGATCCACATAGCTCAAGATATCTCTACACTCCAGCAAAAATGTATCCAAATTACGTCTTAAACTTCTTATATTAGTACACAAAATTAATAGATCTTGTTCTATTTTGTTTATAAAAAATCCCTTACTTTGATCCCATCCTGTGAAAGAGTGAAAACTCCCATCATCTACCACATTTTCTTCCACTTCAAAAATTATTTACTGTGTTGTACTTATTGTATACTAAAAAAATAAACTAATAAGATAGAAAAATTTCAGTTCAGCTATTTACTGCCTTACAGGTAAGATCCCTTATTGAACATAATATTTAAATTATCTTGCCTAGATCTGCTTCCTTTATTATTTGAATTGCTTTTGAGTTTTCATCCTTTTTAATCATGATTCGATTACCATTCAACCATAAAAATTTGTAACCTTTACTTTGCTTCAGTACTTTTGCTTTAAGCATGAGGTTAGAAAAATAAGGTGTTAAATGATCATTAAAATATACATTCCTATCTGGAAATTAAAATAAATTCTTCCTACAAAAAATCAGTATATCTTATTATCATTATCCTTTAGTATTTTTTGTTTTTTCCACTTCCTTATTACTTAAAATTATATTATCTTTAGTAGCTCTAGTATTACATGAACAATAATTGTCTATTTATTAAGGCAGCCATGAGTCTTAACTCTTCCTTCTTGATTTTTAATGTCCATACTTACTAACTTATTCCCTTCTCATACGTTGTGTCCTTTCGAGTGTGGTACTAGTAATTATAAATTTTTGGATTTCCATACTGTTGTTCACACTCTAGGTTTTACTTTTATCGTCCACACCTTTAAAACTTAATAAATTAATTTTAAAAACAGTAAAATAAAAATTTTTAGATAGGCCGTTTCATCAAATCTGAACATGAATTTCTAGCTAACATAGGCCTTTATTTTATAGGCCTCTAATTGTATATAATAATAACAGTTATCTCTACTATCCCGCTCGCTTCTATTTGTCACTAACGTTTGTGTCCCAGGTCTCGTCGTGGTTCTTTTTCAAGCTCATATGTCGAATTCTTCTCGCTCTGCAGGTCGTTTCCTCTTCAATATCCAACATCCACGCTTTGCAAAATCGGCTTTTTCATTTCTTTCTTTTAAAAATTTCTAATTTTAGGCATTGTCGTGCTCTCGGCAGGTTTTCTGAAGCTCTTGACGTCGAAACTCGTCCACGCAGGTCTCACTAATTTTTTTTTTTCTTAGTTTCTCTTATCGAAATTCCACGTCGTGCCTCTCGCTCTGCAGGTGTTTCTGTAGCTCTTGACGTCAAAGCTCGTCCACGCAGGTCTCCTAGTCGTGCCTCTCGCTCTGCAGGTGTTTCTGTAGCTCTTGACGTCGAAACTCGTCCACGCAGGTCTCCTAGTCGTGCCTCTCGCTCTGCAGGTGTTTCTGTAGCTCTTGACGTCGAAACTCGTCCACGCAGGTCTCCGAATCGTGCTTCTCGCTCTGCATGTGTTTCTGAAGCTCTTGACGTCGAAACTCGTCCACGCAGGTCTCCTAGTCGTGCCTCTCGCTCTGCAGGTGTTTCTGTAGCTCTTGACGTCGAAACTCGTCCACGCAGGTCTCCTAGTCGTGCCTCTCGCTCTGCAGGTGTTTCTGTAGCTCTTGACGTCGAAACTCGTCCACGCAGGTCTCCTAGTCGTGCCTCTCGCTCTGCAGGTGTTTCTGTAGCTCTTGACGTCGAAACTCGTCCACGCAGGTCTCCTAGTCGTGCCTCTCGCTCTGCAGGTGTTTCTGTAGCTCTTGACGTCAAAGCTCGTCCACGCAGGTCTCCTAGTCGTGCCTCTCGCTCTGCAGGTGTTTCTGTAGCTCTTGACGTCGAAACTCGTCCACGCAGGTCTCCTAGTCGTGCCTCTCGCTCTGCAGGTGTTTCTGTAGCTCTTGACGTCGAAACTCGTCCACGCAGGTCTCCGAATCGTGCTTCTCATGTGTTTCTGAAGCTCTTGACTTCGAAACTCGTCCACGCAGGTCTCCTAGTCGTGCCTCTCGCTCTGCAGGTGTTTCTGTAGCTCTTGACGTCAAAGCTCGTCCACGCAGGTCTCCTAGTCGTGCCTCTCGCTCTGCAGGTGTTTCTGAAGCTCTTGACGTCGAAACTCGTCCACGCAGGTCTCCGAATCGTGCTTCTCGCTCTGCATGTGTTTCTGAAGCTCTTGACGTCGAAACTCGTCCACGCAGGTCTCCGAATCGTGCTTCTCGCTCTGCATGTGTTTCTGAAGCTCTTGACATCGAAGCTCATCCACGCAGGTCTCCTAGTCGTGCCTCTCGCTCTGCAGGTGTTTCTGAAGCTCTTGACGTCGAAACTCGTCCACGCAGGTCTCCGAATCGTGCTTCTCGCTCTGCATGTGTTTCTGAAGCTCTTGACGTCGAAACTCGTCCACGAAGGTCTCCTAGTCGTGCCTCTCGCTCTGCAGGTGTTTCTGTAGCTCTTGACGTCAAAGCTCATCTACGTAGGTCTCCGAGTCGTGCTTCTCGCTCTGCAGGTGTTTCTGTAGCTCTTGACGTCGCAGCTCGTCCACGCAAGTCATCAAGTCGTGCTTTCCGCTCTGCAGGGGGCTTGACAGCTCTTGAAGACGATGCCCTCTGCAGGTGTTTCTGTAGCTCTTGACGTCGCAGCTCGTCCACGCAAGTCATCAAGTCGTGCTTTCCGCTCTGCAGGGGGCTTGACAGCTCTTGAAGACGATGCCCTTATTCGGACCGCTTCTAAGCGTGCTTCTGTTTCTCCAGATGTTTCAGCAGCTAAGTGCTGAAATACATCAAGCGTTTTTGGTCGATTAATTTTGTCTCTCCAATCATAGCTTTGCTAGCTGGGGCTCCCCCAGGCCCCCGTGGTTGTTGTCGGCAGTCCTTAGTATTTAGAATAGTGTTAATGGCATTGTAAGGAAAGTGCATGCAAAAAAACATACCATTATAAAATTAAAATAACGTAACACAGTATCACAGTGCAATAAGAAGTCACAGTTAAAAATGTAAACTGTTTAGTCACTCGCATAACCAACAAAAAAACAAATAAAACAAAGTAAAAAACATAAACAAATGCAAATGCTTCAATCGGTCGTGTATATCTTCAACTAACAGATATAGTATAGCAATCAGCTGTTGAAAAGAAAATATTTATAATGTAAACAAAGTTCTGGTTCCATAGTATATGGGATCCTTTTTAAAAGGGCTGTTTTGAGGGGTTTCCCAGTAATTATTTGATTTTTCCTCGCCGTAAGAACCATCCTTGGACTTCAACGAACATCTTAAAAAAAGAATTGGCCAAATTGGTCCAAGCGTTGTTGAGTTATGCGCTTACCAACACATTTTGCGATTCATTTTTATATTATAGATAAACAAGAGGTTTATAAAAACAGTAACTTACTTCTAGTAAAACAAATTTTGGTCTAGATAAAAACAATCAGTGTCCTAAGCTGTTTGAAAATGCTTCTTTTTACATTCGTGTCTCTTACTTAGTATTTGGAGTAAAAGTAGTTCTGCAATGGTTAATTTCACTTTTATAGGAGGCTACAGTTGTGTAGCCTCCTATAAAAGTGAAATTAACTTACAAAGCACTAAATTTAAAAAAAAAGCCTGAAGGAACAGCTGAGGTATTAGCTGGTTTACTTATTGTGATACATTTCAGGATAGTAACCATGGCTGTCAGTACTGCATCGGTTAAAAGAGATCTTGAGGATAAGGTTTCACCTCAACCTAAGATGAAAAAGGTTATGAGAAATGACAGAAACACAAGCCTCCCGTCAGAATCAAAAATCAGAACTTCAAACACAAAGGTTTTTGTTCGAGTGCGACCTCTCAATAATCATGAAAAATCTCAGAATATACGGTAAGCTACTTTTATTATGGACGGATAAATGAGGTTTCAAAGTACGTCTGCACATTACCAGAACAACATTACTAACGTTAATAGATTTGCTGGTTACTTCAACCTCCCTTCAAATAGTTGTACATCTCTTGAGAAGAGCCATCCTTTGCTAGTGCTAAGTTCAATATCTATATACCAAGTAAGGTTATTGTAAGGTCCATGTATGGGGGAAGTGAAAGTACTTTTCTTAAAACAGTTTTTCTTATTTTCTATTACTATACACAAAACTTAATATTAAAAATCATAGTTTATGTGTTTGTGGCAGCCAACCTGCATACTCATTTCTCATGTTAATCATATAGAGAATAGGCAAACTCCTTTATACATGGACAGATGTTGATAAAACTTTATATAAATGGTCAAAATAAATATTATTTCATGATAGAAATGCCTACTTTCATTGTTCCTCACAGCAGTAAACCTGCATACTCTTTCCCATGTTAATCTTATGGAGATGAGCCAATAACTAGCTCTCTTATTAATCGACATATATTGATCAAACTTGATATATTATTATTATTATTATTGACTCGGAAATTCGCTGAGTACGCAGGTCTATTTATATTTTGTGTGTAATTTACATTTCAGAAGTACTGTTAAAGTAATAGACGATAAAATGCTGATTTTTGACCCTAAAGAAGAGACTGGAGGATGTTTCTTCCATGGAGTGAAACAAAAATCACAGGATATTGCTAAGAATCAAAATAAAGATATGAAATTCACCTTTGACCGTGTGTTTGATGAGGATTCGACCAACGAAGAGGTTTATAAAGAATCCACTAAAGAAATCATGAACACATTGCTTGAAGGATACAATTGTTCTGGTATGTTGAATTTAGATACAAAGTAGAGTCGATTATCCAATGCCCAGCCATCAGAAGTGTGACCGAAAGCTCACCAAAACATTGAACCTGACTTATCTCTCCACTTCGTTTGTACGAGTTTGTGGACTAAAAAAGGGTTATGTGCATTGAACATCTTTTTCTTCACTGTGACCAATTATATCCGAACACCTCTATTCATAATATGCTCTATTGTTTCGGATAACCGACTCTATACTGCAGTTTATTTTTTCTATTCCAGTAAGTCTTTTTAAATTTATATTATGTGTGTGTGAAATTGCATTCAATTAATTAGTGGTAATTAAAGTACAGTAGACTCCCAATTATCCATGAGCATATTAACCACATTGCATCTTATATGCAATTGGCAAAAACAAATTATTATAAACTGCTACAAACGAAATTTTAACGCTTAAACATCCATCCTCGCAACTGCTACTTATAGCAACCGCAATGCAAGCAATCACGCGCGATTGCCCGTTATTATACAAGGGGACCTTTGTCTTCTAGGAAGGGGGAAGATAATACTTCGCTGTGCGATTTCATGGTACCTATTGAGAATTATTCGGTCAACCAATGTTATAAAGGAAACAAATGGATAGAAATTAAAATCAATAATGGACCTCTTTAGCTTACTGGATGTATTAATACTCTCTTTCTTGTACAGTGTTTGTGTATGGAGCAACAGGGGCAGGCAAGACACACACTATGCTAGGAAGTGAGCAAGGCCCTGGGATTATTATTCTCACCATGACCGAACTGTACAGACGGATAGACCAGCTCAAAGAAACCAAAAACATTGAAATCAGCATTTCCTATCTGGAGGTAAGGGTAAAACTGGAAATGAAGTAAAGAAATCATTCTCAAGTTTTTGTTTTGTTATAATGTTTTAAAATAATTTTTATTAATTTCAACCAAATAACGTAAAAATCATATTCCATGCTAATAATGAGTTTAAAAAATTATAAAAATGTATAAAAGACAAAAAAAATTGTTAGTAACAAATGTTTAAAAATAATACTCCATCTGTTTTGTTCAGGTTAAAAAATAATTTCTAGAAAACTGGTCTAAGACAAATCTAGAGAAAGTGTCGTCTGGTTGGATTTAACTACTTTAATGACTGTTGAAAAATCAGTTTTTAAGTTACTGAAATATTATTGGAAGTTACTTTGACCCATTCTAACTGCTCAGGTATACAATGAAAACTTACACGACTTGATCTATCCTCGTGGCCCGATGCAGCTGCGGGAGGACTCCAATGGCGAAGTGATTGTCGTAGGAAAAAAGGTGGAGGAGATATTGCATGTAGATCAGCTTTTCCAGCTGCTGCAGAAAGGCAATTCCAACCGGACACAGCATCCTACAGACACCAATGCTGAATCCTCACGATCTCACGCCGTGTTTCAGGTGTGAAATGTTAAGACCTTGTAACGAAATTTTGAATATTAATATTCATTTGTTTCATCACTTTAGCAATAATTTGGACTTAGGTATATTAGTAATAATCTTGCCTCCTTTTTTTATATCTTTATTTGTATTAAACATTTCATACTCGTGAACCCTAAAAAAAAAATAAAAATGTTACAAGTTTAAATTTTATGTTTAACTGGTTATTTGATTAGTACATAAATGTTGAAATTAGAATGAAAATTGAAATGAACATTTTTTTTTTAAGTGGAATGCACAGATATTACATACTAAATTCACTAAATTACATACCAGTTAAATCCTGGGTAAATCACTACAAAATTAGTTGCTTGCTACAACAGAATGAAATGAGGGAGGACCTGAGGAACCAGCTGCTTAAATATACCAGCCCAGACCTAGATTCTTCCTCCTCTTCTGATTGGCTGTTTAAAGTCTCAACATACAAGTGTTTTAACCTGCAGATCAACCTACTAGAACTTGAACTAAAACTTGACTTAAAACTATGCATTGCACTTTTACAAAATACAAAATTAATATAAATATTGTTTTAAATTCCGATAGACAATGATTGTTAATATTATAATTAATTGCATTACAACTGGTATTGAATAATCGTTAATAAAAAAAAAATATTATTAAGTATATTTATTTTTTTAACATTGGTACAACCTTAGTACTTATAATTCTACTACTTAACTTTAACTAATTCTAATCATTAACTTTCAATATAAAATATAAATGTTTTTTAGTAAATGTAGTTGCCTTTAAAACCATTTTTTCTGGTTGCTGTACAAAAGATTGTCTATTGTTACAATGCCGGTCCAGCTTTGTTGCAGCCTCGTAACCCCATTTTATTCTAACCTAACCAAGGTTAGTGGTGTTGTGCATGTATGAGTTGTGATCCTGTTTCAGTAAAACACACTTGAAGCACACTTGAAAATGGGAACATTGTTCCCGAAACTAGTAGTGTAAAAAAGAACATTGCATTGAAGACTGCAGGTATTATAACCTTAACCCTAGAACACAAAGGCGTCGTCTGAGAGACGACGCGCAAGGTGTAATTTCTACCCCTTACCCCCTTCCACTACACTAAAATTCACAAAACTCCGTGTAGCTGTCGGTCTTGGCCAAATATTAAAAGGGTCTGATTGGTGTTCGCTTGCGTCCTTTGTTTAACGAGATTTTAAAGTTTTTTAAGTTCGCGTCGTCAGGTCGACTACGCCTTTGTAAGAACGCACAGTTCACGGCAGACTCGCAACGTGTACGGATCGTAGTGTCTTGTTGCAGAGTTTAGTTTACCTTAGATTTTTCGCGTGTTATGGTGTTAGTTAAATATTATAATGGAAATATATGTTGTATATAGTGTAAATATTTATTTGAATTGAACCAAATGTGCAGTAACACTTCCTGCAGTCGTAAAACAAGGAGGTGGCCCCTATGCACGTTTTATAACATGATAAACATCACTTTAAACTCTAAATATATATTATATGTAAAAAATTGTGTCTGAGCGAATAATTGTAAGCCCTTTAGTCGGCAAAAATTTCTCAGATAAATGCACAGAGAGCTCCTGAAACCGTGGCTACAGGCCATGATGTTGCCACGCACGAACTCTCAACTCTCTCGGGCAATCTATTGCTTATATTTATATGTAAGTGTGCCAAATGAAGCTCCACAACAAGTCCAACAAGGAAGGAAGGTGTGTGCCTTCTGCCCTTCAAGATTACGGCCCATGACAAAAGTGTTTTTGGGCGGTGCGCAAATGTCATGTGTGGCGAACACCAAGGGACAATCTGCTGCCAGTGCCAGAAAAAATAAGATTTGGACATCAAACTCTTATAAAACATTAAGTCAATGTTCACTTTAAGTGTTTTTACAATTTAAAAAATTTCCCCGTCATTGAAAGTATTTTTTATTTATTTTCAAAAAGAGTAGTCTATGAGACTACGCCTTTGTAACAACGCTTGGCTCAGGGAGCCTTTGTGTTCTAGGGTTAATCTAGTCATTACTTAATCTGTAAGGCAAAATGTTTAAATCCTGTTTCAGGTTGCCTACCAAACACTTAATTTCAGTTCAATTCCAGTTACTTTTATGCTTACAATAGTTGGCCATTCTGCAAACTGTAGGTAGATTTCTGTTACTTTTCACAGCATGTTTAATTCAAATATGAGGGAGTAAGACGTAAGACTAAATGCAACTTTTGTGTTTGAAGGTTTATGTGAAAAGTGTGGCAAAGGACAACGGAGAGTTAAAGATCAGTAAGCTGTCAATGATTGACTTGGCCGGGTCAGAGCGGGGGTCAGCCACTGGTGGAGTCAAGGCCATGTTCAAGGAAGGCTGCAACATAAATAAATCCCTCCTTTCTCTTGGTGCGTAGCTGAAATCGTGTATTGGATATGAGTTGCTTGTTCTAAAATTGATTTGAATATAGTTTCTTCAAATTGAGGCAAAATTGTCTTGTACAAGCTATCAATATGAACACATTAACTACCATGCCGGGTTGGCTGGATTGGCGTTCCAACCGCATCGAGACTGGTGGTAAATGCTGTTCAATGTTTTAACAATCTGGTAATAGAAGCAACCGTTGCATTTCTAGCAGTATTGTGACAAACTAAATCAACAAAGTTCATCCCATGTCTCATAGATACTGATATTGTTGCAGTAGCTCTATGATGCTCCCAACATCTGTCTTTAAATGACTGACCGGGATGGTCAAAAAACACTGACCCTTATTGGCGTTAGGGGGTGGAATAATGAGAAAAACATGGATTTAGAAAAAAATTAGATAGTAGAGCCACTTGCCGTATGAATGACAATTCACTACTGCCAACTATGCAAATTAGAAAATATTAAATAATTTTTCAACCGGATCGAGCTGGAACTAATCTTTTTATAGCAAAAATTTTCTGAACAATTTTTTAGTGTAATTCTTGATTTTCATTTAGAATCCTTTTTAACTAAGCTAAAGTAGTTAAAAACTCATAGAACTAGAAAAACCACACAATTATGTTTAGCATTCCAGTAATCAGGCATGAAAAAGGCAAGGAAGTAATGTGTTAACATTACGTAATCACATTTTTCAGGCAATTGCATCAACAGCTTGGCCGATGGTTTACCTCATATCCCGTATCAAAACTCGAAGCTGACTCGGTTCTTGAAGGACTCCCTTGGAGGAAACTGTTTCACAGTGATGATCGCCAACGTTTCCCCTTCAAAAATTTCCCATGAAGATACATACAACACTCTTCAATATGCCACCAGGGCCAAGAAAATCAAGTCAGAGGTAACAAACAAGTCCCTTCTTTTGTTTACAAGAGAGATTAGAAAATGTAAACTTACATTTTCTAATCAAAAAGTATGGTTAACATTTCTTTGCGGCCCTGTGGAACAGGCCGCCAGATTGGGTAAGTCACAATAGTTAAAAGTCATAGGCACTAGGATCCAAGGGTCGCCGGTCTACATTTTTGGGTTGAAAACGTCGCTCAAAACGCATCCTGGAGTGACCTTTTATGGAAACTCAACACAACCTTTTTTACACCAGATGCATTAAGCGAAGTTCAAAATAAATTTTTATACAGATATCAGTCACCCAGAGAACAGCTAATTGATTTTGTGAAAGACATAGTTAAATTACCAAATTTTGGCCCCTAGGATACCGGAGGAGGAAAGGTTTGCAACAATTTACAGAAATGTAAATGCGGAAACCCGCGTGACTTTTAGCGGACGTCCCCCATTACAAGATTTAGTCGACATCGCGCCGTTTTCCAAAAGTCTTTTGGCCGCATCAAGGGCGCAAACACGAGTGCCAAACAATTCCCACATTCCCTCCAGTGGCCAAAACCACGGAAGTGATGCGCCGTATCGAACGCAGAACCGCTAAGAGTACGGGTCCCGAAATAATTATCACTAGGGTGATAATCCCAATCAGAGAAATAATTATTACTAGGGTAATTTTTCAAATCAAAGAACAATTAATACCCTCATCGTAATCCAAATGGTTATAAACAAGCGTATAGGGCGCAAGGACCGAGCAACAATTACCGCGCAGCACAGGTCACCCAAACCCCCAACAATCAGTACAGGTCACCCCACCCTCAAAACAATAGGGTCCCCAACCCCAACACCAACCAGGGTCCAAATTTAAACCAACCACGCGGGAGATTTTAGGCAGGGAACTTACTGTATCAGACCAAACTGCCGCTAATCAAAGTTTAGTAAATCCCCTTAGTAATTCGGCTAAGCTACAAATTTATTTTGGAAACACTAGTTTTGCTGCATTAGTCGACATAGGGGCAACGTGTTCCTTGATATCTCGGACAGCGTATGACGCAATCAAAGATAAGAAGAATACCACCACTTGCATTTGCACAAACCATAGCCGTAACCCTGTCTTTGCTCACTTTGTATCCAGGAGCTCGAGTTTCATTTTGTGATGCAAGAGATTTTCTTGGCAATGAGCGCCAATTCACACCGGTCTCATCAGCATTATAAACATCATCTTGTGAAAACCCCGTATCACATATAATTTCTTTAAATGTTTTAACGAATGCTTCTGCAGCCATAGTGTCACCAGATAGGCTTTCCGTTAAACATAGAGATGTCTTATGCCATGCCGTTGCTTTAATTTACCAAGCCAGCCACTGCTAGCCTTAAAGTCAACAGGCCCGCTGAATTTTACATTGAATTGAAGAGCCTTTTCACAAAGAAGTGGACCCGATATTGGTTCACCCAAGCTCCTTCTGTGTATGAACCACAAATACAGTGTATCATCGAGAGCCTCATTATTGGCTGTTCATAAGGTTTTTTAGGCCCTTCATTACTGTCTTGTTTACTAGAGTATTACATTATGATGGCATCTTGTTTGTTTTTACTGTCAGTAATTGTTGACTTACCTACACCATACTCTCTGGCTAGCGACGCACCATTTTCACCTTTCTTAAGTCTTTCTATGATTTCTATTTTCTTTTCAATGTTTAAAGTGTTTTGTTTCCGTTTCAGGGACGTTTTTGATGACGGTCACTGTTATTAAAAACAATCCTAACACTGATGCTGTACGTAATCTATAACTAAGATACTGTACCAAACAGAAGACGTAAACAAAAACTTTATACAAATAACACATATTTAGTTATCTGTGACAACAGAGAGCGACTGAGTGCGAAAACAGTAATGTACACTGTAGTGTTATGAGTGGAAGGGAAGGGAGAGGGCATTGTCTTCGTTTCGTGCACATTCCGTATAGTGTGTCATCATCATCATTCATCATTCGAAGGGGCGGATTTCCCAAGGCGCTTCAGCCGTTGCAGCTTTTTGCGCACCCCTAAAATTCTCTTTCCTGGAGAATCAGGAATCTTCTAGATGAAGAGACCTGTAAAACTGCAGCATCCTGTCAACGAGCTCGTCAGGAGGCAGAAAACTACCCCTTACCAAGTTGCCCAGAGTGGAGGACCTTACCTCTGCCAGCTCCGCGCAATCAAAGAGTAGATGATCTGCAGTTTCCTCCTGCAGATAACATTTCCTACACAGGGGGTCGCCGTTGAAGACCCCCATACGCAGTTGGTGCTTCCTCAGATTACCGTGACCAGTGACGATACCTGTGACAAGTTTGGCATCCTTCCTGCCAAGTTTCAGGAACCTCTTTGCAACTTGACGAGAGGGAGAACGAAGATTAAGCTTACTAACTCTATGCAGGGAAAGTTCAGCCCATCTTTTCTTATGACAATCCCTGGCCCAGGAATTGATAGTCTGAAAAACCGCAGCGCGGGAAACACCACAGAAGGGTTGAGGACCACAAAGGGGGGATGATGCAGCCCTATTGGCCAGCCCGTCTGCCACTTCGTTACCATCCACCCCTGAGTGCCCTGGAACCCAACAAAGGGTGACTTCATTGTGTCTACCTACACAGGACACAAGCCCAAAACAGTCCCACACAACCCTAGAGTTGAACTCTACCGAGTCCAAAGCTTTAAGGGCCGCCTGACTGTCAGAGAAAATATTGATAGAAAGGCCCTCATGACCCAGCATCAAGATGTCTCTGGCACATTCCATAATGGCAGTGATCTCGGCCTGGAAAACAGTGGGGAAGGTCCCCATGGAAATACCTGACCGTACGTTGTCCTGCACCCCGTAGATGCCTGCTCCTGCGCCCCGACTGCTCTTGGACCCATCAGTGTACCACTCCTGATCACAGGGTGGTAGTGGGCAGGCTCCATCCTTCCATTCGTCCCGTTGCGGAAAAAGAACTCGGAAAGACCTGCCAAAAGAAAAGGTTCTCGGAAGATAATCAGAGGGCATACCTAAAATGTCGCTCCGAACTATCCCCGAAATTCTGGTATGACCACGTAATTCACCTGGCCTATTCCAGAGGCCCTCTCCACAGAGGCGGTATGCACCCATTCTGGCAGTCATCCTGATGTGAATGTCTATGGGCAAAAGATCAAGCAAACAGTCAAGAGTGGCCCCAGGAGCGCTGCTGATCGCCCCTGTGATCATGAGACATGCCAGCCGCTGAACGGCTGCCAGCCTTTTCACAGCAACACCTGAGTCCATCTTGGTCCACCAAACCAGAGACGCATACGTCATAGTTGGTCTAACTACTGAAACATAGAGCCAATACATTAGCTCCGGTTTCAGTCCCCATGCTGCGCCGACCATACGCCTGCATGCAAACAGAGACCACTTACCCCGGTCAATAACCCGTTGTAAGTGAGATTCCCAGCAAAGCGTCCGATCCAGAATGATCCCAAGATACTTCACCTGGTTTTGCAGGTTGATCAAACTCCCCTGCAGTTTGAGCGGGCCAACCCCGGTCAGCTTTTTCCTCTTGGTAAATGGTACAGCAACCACTTTAGAGGGATTCACAGATAGACCGACCTCATTGCACCAACCATCCACAAGCCTTAGTGCAGAATTCATGAGGTCAGTAACTGTATTGTTAAACTTACCTATCACAAGGATGGCAATATCGTCAGCGTATCCTTGAGCAAAGACACCACTGTCATTAAGCCTTCTAATAAGGCTGTCTACCACCAGGTTCCATAAAAGGGGTGAGAGAACGCCTCCCTGTGGACAGCCCCTTGTTGACCTGGCTACTACCTCTACTCCCTGTAGAGAAAGTTTCACATACCTATTGCGTAGCAGTGCCTCAATCCATCGGCAGATGACATCGCTGAATCCTCTAGATCTAGCGGCGTTCAACATGGCATCCAAGGCCGTGTTGTCAAAGGCTCCCTGAATGTCCAGGAACGCTCCAAGTGCCACCTCTTTATGGTCAATAGCTCCTTCAATTCTGCACACCAACTGGTGCAGGGCAGACTCGCAAGACCTACCCTGAATGTAGGCATGCTGGTTTGGGTGTAAAGGGGCAGACTTCAGCGAAGAGTCCCAGATATACCTTACCACCAACTTCTCCAGAGTCTTCAACAAGAAAGAAGACAATGAAATCGGCCGAAAGGATTTCGGGTCCGTGTAACTATTCTTACCCGGTTTTGGGATAAACGCTATCCTGGAAGTCCTCCATGCAGCAGGAACATGTCCCAGGGCCAAGCTCGCTCTAAAAATACTACAAAGGGCCGGGAGAATGATCTCTATGCCCTGTTGTAGAAAAACCGGCCGGACTCCATCCGGACCCGGTGACTTGAAAGGACTTAGAGAGCCTATAGCCCACCTTATCCTGCTGTAGGTGATGATCCTGCTGGCGGCACCCCACCTGGTCGCACAGGCCCTCCGCGACGCAGACTCACCTAATTCACCAGTTTCTCCACCAATGATGCATCCAGGAAAGTGTACCTCAGCCATACGTTCCAACACCTCCTGTGGTCTGTGAAATAACTCACCATTAGGTCCCTCCACGGAGCCCAGAGTCAGGGTTCTGTCCTTGGCCAAGACCCTGCGTAGCCTGGAAGTTTCCTCAGTGCCCTCCAGCCCCGAGCAGAAAGTATGCCATGACTTCCTCTTTGCCCTTCTGACAGCGAGGTTATACCTGGTGAGCATGCTGTGGTAACAGTCCCAGCTGTTGTTGGACTTCGCCCTTCTGAATAGAGCTCTTACCCGTTTCCTCATGCTGGCCAGTTCAGAATTCCACCAGCTGCATTTGGCGGACCTAGCCTTTGCTAATGGACAGCTCTCCTCGAAGGAGGAGACAATCGAGTTCCCTAGAAGGCTTGCAGCCCTATCCAGTTCATCCGTATCCTTGGCTCGTAGAGCTTGCACATCGAGTTTTTCACCAAGTTTTCTTTTGAAGACAACCCAGTCCGTCTTCCTAGGATTCCTAAATTCAGACAAAACAGGCACAAAGTCCCCTATAGCATAGAGGATATGACAATGGTCAGAAAGAGAGGGTTCGGGAGAGACATGCCAACCTATGACCCTGTCCTGAAGCCCCTCAGAATAAAGTGTTAAATCTATCACAGAGTTACCAACTCGACTAGAAAAGGTTGGCACAGAGCCAACATTGGCTATAAACAAACTGCTAGATGCTATAAAGTCCAGAAGCTGCCTACCTCTGCGGTTTGTTTCCCTACTACCCCAGATGGAGTTGTGGGAGTTGGAGTCACACCCCACAAGCAGGTCCACCCCCTCCAACGCAGCACGGTCCACCAGCGCCACCATTTCAGCCGGAGGGACTGCGTCCGCATCTCCAGGCATGTAAACGGACGCAAGGAGGAGCGGTTTGCCAGAAGACCCACATATCGTCCGAACTGCAACGACGTCCCTGGAACAGAACTCGAGAACTGGCGAATGGGCCAGGCCACTTCTGACCCACACACAAGCCCTCGAGTTGGAAGCAGAACAAGAGATTAGTTGCCCCCCAAGGGCACCTAGTCCTGAAATTTTCCCATTCCGAACCCACGGTTCTTGAATGAGAGCAACATCCACAACTCCTCTAGCTGTGGCCTTGTGTAGGACTGCAGTCGCAGCCTTACTGTGTTGCAAATTTACCTGGAGGAGGTTTAGTGTCATCCCCAGATGGTGCGAACCCCACACCCGAGAGCACCCTTAAGGTAGTTCTCGAGATCCCCAGGTAGGTATGCCAGCCCCTCTCCTTCAACAAAAGAGCGCTGCGTTCATCAATGATTATAACTAATGATTGATGAGTTTTGTCCTTCCTGCAGCTGACCACCCGCCAGCCCCCAGTCAGGATTCCAGGATTCTGAACCTGCACAATCTCCAAAATCTTTTTGGGTTCGAGGTCGCAGGCGCGCCCTTCCGCCCGCAGAAGAACCTTGGCGGACCGCAGGAGATCCTTGTAATCCCCTACAACCACCTTGGCGCCCTCCTTGAACTCAAGCCCGTCAAACGACCTCTTGACCCAGGACACCGTCGCATCACTGCCACAGGCGATGACAAGAGCTCCCAGCTCCTGATAAGTATTGTGGATCTGAACCGGTTCTGTCTGTTTGATAACCTTATCGAACATAATTCCCTGCAACAGACCACAATCTTCGGCAGACAGTTTCACCTCCGGAAACGATGTCGGGACAATGGCGATCTTCGTCATCATTAGGCGATCCTTGTAGGAACCACCTGCAGACGTTGACACCATCGGAGCCGGCGTGTTCTGACCCTCCGCCGGGGGTTTGAGATCCCATCGGGGTTTCTTTCTCACAGGAGCAACTGCCGCCTTGGTTGCCCTGCGCATAGGTGACACACCTTTATTGTCTTTCAGCTCCCCTTTGGGGCTGGGGGTTTCAAGCCGCTTCCTCTTCATCAGCTTGCTGTACTCCTCTCTCGGAAGCCAAGTCCCATCCTTGGTCTTTCTCTCCCTCACCAGCTCCAGCCTTCGAGCGTACAGCCCCTTCCGCTGTTCCTTGGTGAGCGAGGCCCAGACCACATCGTCTGAGATGTCCAGGACAGACTCCTGCCCTGGCTTTCCTTCTGATGTCATCGTACCAGACACATCAGCCTTCGATGTATCTGAATCAACATCATTAGCGATGGAAGGTGTCTGGACAGCCCTGTGCGCCATCTCCAACACCTCCAAGGGTTCCAAAATATGCTGTTGTTTGCCCTCCCCAAAATCCACGGGCAAGCCCTCCGAAGAGGGGTGGGATTGAGTGCCAGTGCACCGACCCACCTGGGGTATATCCGTATGTTTTACATCAGCCATTTTTCAAGGATTGAGAATTTTTTTTTTGTGTTAGCAGTTTGACGACCATTCCACAAATGTTGCTCCGCTCGCCAATATCTGAAGACTGGGCCCTTTCGGAGTTGCACCCCTCATCGTCCCCAGCTCAGTCCTGGAACAGCTGCACACATACCTGTCCCAGTCGGCAGTGCAGTGGCCGTTGAGTAATTACCAATCACTCCGCCCTTCCGCTAACTGAGTGTTAGGCCGTTCCAGTGAACCTCACCTCCGCCCCAACACTCTACATGAGACGCTGCTCCCCGTCTCACGGGCAATTTGTCGACCGCCAGGTCTAGATCCGCTGCCTTCTGCTAAAAACAGGGGCACCCCAAGTAGGCTGTGTGCAAGCACACAGCACGACCGGCAACCAGGCCAATCGGGCAGCAAAAATGCTGCTTCACAGCGGTCTTGCAGAAGCAGTATGCCCCACGAAACTCGTGTGGCACTGACTTCTGCCTGGGGGCCTTACGGCACCCCCTCGCCCCCCGTATAGTGTGTTCAATGAAGGACGTCGTCATCAGCCGTTTAGCCCATTCGATCAAGGATCGACGCTCCCGCTCACCGATGGCCTTTAGTGGCTCCCGCGGCGGCGTTCGGATGTCCGGATTACAGGGGTTCTACTGTACTTTGAAAAATTAAAAATATTGTTTATCCAATACTATAATACGAGCAAGGTTTGTACGTATATACATTTGCACACAGATCTTGAAAACCGCTCTAACAAATTTCTTTAAATTTTGGAAATAACTAATTTCCGAGTAGAAAATAAGTTCTAGATAGATCTAATGTCCAGGAAAATTCTGGTTTTCTTGTAATATTAAATTTAAAATCTAAAAAATTAACATTACGCTTATGGAGAATCAAATGTAAACAATATAAATTAAAACATCTGTTTATAACTTTTTGACAGTTGTTGATTGAAGATGGTGGAGAACAATATGTGAATAGAGGTTTTGCATAAATATTTATTTTATGTATGTAATAAATGAAAAATTATTAAATTACTATACAATTTGTAAAAACTAAAGGGTAAAATAACTGTGCGAAATAAAAGCAGAGAAAAGTATTTCCAAAATTTTCCGTGTTTTGATAGAAAACGTATTTCTTGTATTGCTTGAAGCCACTGTAACCAACCAATTAATTAGTGTAAATTAAATTTCTCTTTTGCTTTTCAATCCTCATTCCGTTTCTAACAAAATCAGTTGATCACAGGCCAATAATAACTGTATGGATAGTTAAACAGAATATGACCGGATGAAACAATTGAGGTTGGCTAAAAGACCTTATATGACATCACAAACTTGGCCGACGCCACAGCTCAGTGGTAGCACGTTGGCTTCTTAAATTGGGGGTTGCGATTTCGATCCCGATCCCTGGAACAATACTTTTGTTCAGTGTTTATGCTATATTAATTATGGTTTATTAAATCGGTTTTATTTAAACCACATAAATGTTTTTGTTGAGGAATAAATGTGTTTTAATTTTGCTAACTAACTTGTAAAATACATGTCTCGAATAGATTTAAGCTTTAAGCAAAGGTCGGTCACCAGGTACTTACTGTTAAAATAAACTCAAAACAAAACCTAATGCTCTTGGATGCTAATTTCCTAGTACCTTGACAATCAGATTAATTTAACTCGAGATAAATCGTTAAGGGGAAGACCGATTATTCAAATCTTAATTCTCTTGAGAAATCTACCCTTTGTTAACTCTGCTTTATAAAATAGGCCTGACTCTAATAAATAAAACGCCTACAAATCCCACTTATCCCCAGACAGTGCTTCTTATTAAAGTATAGCTTCGCCTGGAGTATTACTATTAATGGAGAATTATCCAGCACAACCAGATACAAATATGCTTGATGTATTTTGAAAATAAAGCATATTTTTATTTGTACTTGTATTTGTATCTGGTTGTGCTGGCTAATACTCCATTTCTCTGAGAAGGCTTCCATTGCTTGCAATTTCCTTCCCTTCTTGCAGTTCCATTGCCTTCTGTATTGAGATTCTTTATGGTATTTTCTGGCCAGTACTCCCTAGTTTATTAATTTTGGAGCACTGAACATCCATTTAATTGTTTTACTCTGAATTAAGCACGTTAATCTCGAACTTTAAGACTTCGAGAATTAATCTTGTAATATAATTTCATCCTTTTTTTCAATCAGTTAAATGAGCCAGAAAAAAGAACATTTCAATTCAAACCACACACGCTGCCAAGTATCGCTAAATCAGCGACGACTGAATCATCGGATTTGAATAAGAAGTTTACTCCGGACAAACCAGAAGGGCTGGAGAATGAGGAAAATAAATCACGTAAGAACTTAAATTAATGTTTTTTGTAGAAGAATGTTAATAAATTGAATACATATTATGTTCACTGAAAGATATTAAAGATTTTCCTGATTTATATCTATCATTCCTAGTAAAAAGTCAAACAATTGACACTTAATTTGTTTTAAGGAAAAAAATTGTCAAAAATTTATGATGAAGTACTGTGTATTCCTTCTGCTCATATCAGTGGTGGAAACAGAGTGGGGGTGATCATCCCCACTCAGGAATGATTTCTTTTATACTTTGTTTTATAACAATTATTGTGGTTATTATAATTAGCATCTCGTTTACTCTGTTAAAAATAACCATTTTTGGATTGTAATCTAGTAACAGGATTTATTTTTCCATTGATTTTAGGTTTGATTGCTAAACGGCTATTCTAAAATTATTCACGTCAAGTAATCGAGAAATATTTAATTTTGGCTTATGTTGAGCAGAGAGATTATAAATTTTTAATTTTAAGTATATTTAATTTAACTTTAGTTAAATTTAGATTGAGGAATAATGTTGTAATAACATAATTATTACGAATAAGCAATGGTACTATTATTATTTATAATATAGGTGATTGCTATTGCTATAGGTAGGCTATTGATGACAAAAGCCTTTCTATTTATGATTTTCATTTCTCCAAACAAAATACATTTACCTTTAATTCTGTTTTTGTGTTCTAGTTCAGTTAACTTAAGTAAATATTGAAGTATCACCTTTTCTGTTTTATTTTTGTATTACACAATACTTATAACTAAGTGTTATTAGACTGAGCTCGCCCCTCCCACCCCTCCCATAATATGGCTGGATCCACCACTGGCTTATATGAGTACCAGGTTTTTGTTTCCATAACTGGAAGGATGGAATACTGCTGAGAGGTAATGGTTTCGATGGATCTGAGTTGAAATTTTGGTTGTATATTTTTTTAGGTAAGAGAAGCCGTATTGTTCCTAAAATTATCACGTATACAGAAGATGGAGCCGTTCTCATGGATAGGTTCATCCCTCCCAGACCGTGGTTAAAAAACAGGAAGGCCAATGGATCTAAGCCATCTGTGAAGAAGTTCAATCCTCAGGCAGCCAGCTCAAATCAAAACTCCTGAGACTAAAGGTAAAATAATCATTTTCGTACAGTTCCTCTAGTTTGGCTGAAGGAGGGTTTGTGTAAGTGATCTTGTTCCATTAGGTTTTCATACAGGTTTTAATTTTTATTTTGTAATTTAATTTGTTCAAATTTTACCATTCATAAAACTACCATTATTAAAATGTTCATCATTTAAGTCTCAGCTTTATCTTAAAAATCAATTTTAATTCACATGTTATTGTCGGCTTTATATTTAAAATTAATATTTCTCTCCTCTCGTAGTTTGTTTCAGTTTTGTTTCTGGATTATGAAGGGAGCTAACTCAAGTTTGCTCCCAACCAACCCCCACGAGCCAGGCGACCATGGGGAGCAAAGATAGCCTTATTTTTTACTAACATACTTGTTTGCAGTTATTTTTAACAAATTTATGTGATTAACAAATGAAAATTTCTAGTTCTATATAGTAGTTTTAACGTAGTTTGAAACAAAACCAAGATAAAGGGAATGTTTCATACAAACAAAAATATTTAAAAAACATTACTTGTATACCCAATGTCTAAACAGAGGATTAACAAGGACTGTCTGTTTAATATTTAGTAACAAAAGCTGTTTCAAATTTTTATTGGTAATTTTTTTAACTTTTAAAAATCCCTGATAATACTAACTATAACTTATTTTCTTTTCTTTCTCTAACTTGTGTTTCCACTAGAGGTCTGCAGGCACCCGAAAATTAGAGTAATTTCGGATAATTCCGTGAACCTGAGTGGTTGGGCGGGCTCGGTACGTCTCAGGTTTCATTCGGGCGGGTATCAACTACCCTAAAGGCATCAGGATGTACAAAATACCCAAGATCGTTCGATCTCTAGATGTCAAACTTTAAAGTAATAATTACTGTCTTAATACATTTGATTGCAACCTCACTGTCACCAGGATTTTCGTGAAAATCAGGCAACCAGCCGTCTCCCTGCCAGCTCTAAAACCTTGAATGATAAACCTTGAAAAATAACTTTGTGATTAATTTTTTTTTAATTTCCAGTTTTGATTTCCCGAGAACATGTTCAGATTTGAGGGGTTCCACTGTAATATTAAAATAAAATCAAATCAAATCATTTTATTTACCATTAAGTCAATAGACAATAGGTATAGTCAATACAATTTACATAATGCTACTTAAATATTTCATCTAAAGCTATACAATATCCAGCTTAAAATAGTCCTCTAATGAATAAGGAGCGTTTTTTTAAAGAAATGAAATTAAAAAGTTGTTTTGCCCAGAAATTCAAGTATCAAACACACAAAATTTAATGCTTATTTTGCTAAGAAAAAGCCATATCACTTGATCCATTGTCAGATATTATAAATTAGTTTCTATTTTTTTAACCCTCAGACATTTTTATTCATTAAAACCAATAAATTTTTCATTTGTAGATTTTTGAACTCGCTCCAGTAAATTAATACAGAAACAAAAGCAAAAAGACAGACACAAAATTAGGCATTATAGTAATATTCTTCCTGTGCATTTGCCTAGATAGAAAAGCGTGGTTCGAGCCAACACAGAATTATTTTATTTTGTTCCAGGTCAACACCAAATTCAGCCACAAAATTTTCCAGGGGTTTGAAAATATAAACATTGTTTTGGAGCTTGCAGCAGGCCAGCCAATAAGATCAAACCACTTTGGATTTTAATGCTTTCGCAACTGTAGTTTTAAGACTGAAAATGTATTCCCTTAAGCTGAAAATGTAAATTTCTCGTTATCCTATTCCACATTTCTGTCCCTGTAAAGTTAGTTGTAATAAATTTGAAATCAGTATTTTTTTAAGCATTCATATAATACTTTCTGCTTTTGTACTTAGGTGCACACCATCATGAGCATTATCTTAACACCTTGTTCATAATTATTATTGTGATAAAAAATAGATACTTTTATACTTCTTAGAACATGTTAGTCTTATTGACTCTAAATTATATGTAAATTTATCTTAGTATTTGTTATGGGGCTTTTTATACTTTTTACTTTTATATATTATTGTATGCCTAAGCCTGATTTGTATTATATTTTAACGAATAGTTTTAATATTTGTTGTATTATATTTCTAAATTAAATATTGTATGTTTAAAATTGATGGGTGACGATTGTCTCGGGCTTGTAAAAAAATTCCTTCCTTAATCCATTCAAGCCCATGATTTTTATATTTCTGAAAGACACGGATCGTATGATGATACTAAACTATTTATTTTTCACTTTTCAAAAGTGAAAATAAAATGATCGATCATTTTCCTGTTGTGTTTGACAGTATATTTTTCTAAAACTTATAAATGAATATTTGAGGGCTGTTTTTTATTCAACCTCAGATTGATTGTAAATAGAATAAAAATCCACAGTAAATAATACTTTTATTACCAAAAGTGCAGTTAAGTCTTAGCTTATTTTTCTACATAATCATCAAAACGATTTAAGCACTTTTCATAATGTGAGACACAATTTTTTTATGCCTTCCTCAAAGAATTTGGCCGCCAATGAAGACAGGTAAGTCTTGACGACGTCCTGAAGTTCTACTTTAATAGCAAAGTACTGCCCACCTAATCATAACTTCAGTTCTCGGAACAGGTGATAAGCACTTGGTACTAGGTTCTGTCCGTAAAATGGATGTTCCAAAACTTCCCATTTAAACTTTTTGAGGTCTTTTAACATGTTGGCTTGGCGTGGTGGGGCATCGTCATGGATCAAAGAAGAACCATGAACTAGAAGAAAGCCTACGTTTGTCTTGTGTGTTAGCATAGGTCTTGAGTCACAATTATGTACAAAACATTTATACACATTCTGTGATGGATTTCCGCAGCACTTCCTTAAAGAAAACAGATTACACCTCACTTGGAAACTCACATTTTACTGGAGCATCGAGCATAGCGACCGTGTCCACACGGACGTAGCTCAACTTTGACTGACTCACTAGAGCTAAAAATGGCAGAGGTTGGGGACTGCGAGATCGCATGAAGCACAGGTCCAGCCTCTCTCTACCTCTTAGTTGCTTAGATGGACGATCGGAGGTTGAAAAAACAGCCCTTGTACTATATGGTGTAACCAAAAAAATAACAAATTTTCTTAAAGACCACGTGAACTGGACTGATTAAAGTCAAAATCAAATGTATTTCAGAATTTTTTTAATGTTATAAAATCAGCTATACACATTTTCAGATGGTTGGTAGAAATAAATATAAAAAACAAAAAATTATATGTAAACAGAATAAGTAACTAAAATACCTCCGTCGCAGCAGACCTCCGTACTCAGCGAATTTCCAAATAAATAATATAATAATAATATTATATGTCAAGTTTTATCAATATCTGTCGATAAATATAGTTAGTTATTTGCATATTCTTCATAAGATTAATATGAGAAAGAGTATGTAGGTTTGCTGCTGTGAGGAACACTGAAAGTAGACATTTGTAGCATAAACAATTTTTATTTTGACAATTTGTACAAATTTTCATCAACATCTGTCCATAAATAAAGGAGTGTACCTATTCCCTATATGATTAACCTGGGAAAAGAGTATGCAGGTTACCTGCCATGTTAAATACATAAACTATGACTAATAAACTATGAATATTAATTTTGATAATAATTAAGATAAAGTTTAAAAACTTTTTAAATCACATATGAAAAACGCAAAAACCCAATTTTTTAGTATAAAACCCCCCCTACCCTTTTCCATTGACCGATATGTCTGGTTTACGAACTCGTCCGAGCAAATGTAGGAGTATTCCTACATTGGTAGACATGTATATGTCTCTACCAATTGTGGTCTCGATCGGACGATTTTTACAAGAGTTATCGTGTTCACAGACACACACACACACACATATATATATATATGTATATATATAAAATTTAACGACTATTGTTTTTGGTCTCTGGGCACCTAAAGAAGAAAAAATAACATGGTCCCGGACTTAACTCTAGCCATGAGACCTACGGTAATAGCTTCTTCTCTATGGGAAATTCGCTAAAAAGTAGTAACATTCTTTTGTAAGCAAAGTTTAATTTATACTGTAAAGTATTTAAAATGGTGTAGTAAAATAAAGTAACACTAAATATATAAAATGGATTTTTGTTACTAAATTGCCCGTTTTTTGTGTAAACAGCAATTATCTGAATATTTGATTAACCGAACGGGGTCCGGTCCAAATAATTAGGATATTTGGGGTTATACTGTTCCACAATCCGTGACCTCTAAGAAGCTAGATTACAGGCCACGCTAAAGTCCCAGTCCAAGTGTAGAATAATGTAGATAATATGTATGTGCTGATTATAATAATTGTTGTAAAAACAATTTTTCAACCTAATAGAAAATCCTGGAGAAAATCTTTTATGGGGTATGTTAGCATCAGAGCACCCCTGTGGACATACCACTGCTGCTCCTAATAACTGTTCTGTATCATTTAACATACCTCAGTGTTCCATTTAAAGTTGTCAAAGAGTTGCGTGCCAAGTGAAGTTTCTTCAGTGATTCAGGAAATGTGTTATTGTCCATTCACGACACAGCATTTGATGGGAGTAGAAGACTTTTCAACAAAGGGAGATTCTGAAATGTTGTAAAAACACAATAGAACAAATAATTTACAGGGCATATTGTTATAAATCTTTTGATATCGAAATACTTCATCCTCTACTGCCCATGACTTGTATCTATGAGGTGTAATTAAATAAATTCAAATATTGAAACAGTGTTAATCACACGGACTAGCCAGGGTTGACAGCTCATCATACTATATTCTATGTTTTAAAATAAAAACGTTATCTATACATTTAAGAAGTCAATATTTCTGTTGATTCCATATGAGTAGTAATTTATACAATAAATAGGATCCACCAACAACAAAATAGGGAAGTTAAATTTGCAAGACTGTTTGAAGGTTATCAAAGACAACTGTCTTGCAGATTCATTGATGTACTTGACTGTAAATATATACACAACTTTTTTTATCCACAGCAAGAAGCTTCCTTGACCTCAAAATATTTGATTTTAGTTTCTGAAATTAAAATAACGTGATTTTAGTACAATAATTCTAATTGGATAGCAAGATAAAGCTTTAAATTCAAAATTTTTGCACTGTTTAAAACAAAATTTAGTTTACAAATTTCCACTTAAAGCAAACTTCTGACAAATTTTAAAAGTTTTGATGTACCTTGGTGTGTTTCAATAAAATTCTGCTCACTTAAGTCATTTCTTATTTCTTAAGCTCATTTCTCATCATTTGAGCAATGATACCCTTACAAGCAAAATTAACCAATTCAATCATGCGCTTTTTCCCATGTTTGCAATGTGGAATTAACTGAGTGAGATTTCAGATTCTTGGCTACACACTTTAGATTTTTCTTTAACTTGTTTATCTATTTTATCTTGCAGTGAATTAAAGACAGCAAGCAGGTACCTTAGTGGCATGATCTGACAGGAGTCGCCAGGAGCTCTGGTTTCGATCCAGCAACCCTTGACTTACTAGGCCAGTAAGTTACTCTTGAGTTAGGGGCTGGTACTGAGGATATTTCCCTTTTTTTGCTTTTTATGCCGTTCATACATAATATGGACTGATGATAACCCTATGCATGGTTATGGGGGAGGGGCAATGCCCCACCCCCTCAAAATTTACCTCTTGAAGTTTTTGAATTTTTATTACCAATTTTATCAGTTCGTTTACAATTTTTTTTCCACAGATATTTTGATGAGTTTTCACTGTGGTTTTATAATGGTTTTAAATAAATATTTCGTTTTCTCAGTTTTTAGTTTATATTGTGCTCCGTGCCCCCTCAATATGTAACTTCTAACTCCGCCCATGTACCTGAGGCAAAGTCATCAATGCTACCTGGAATTCCCTGCCATTGAGCGACTTGATCCTGCAGCGGCCCAAGTCCAGAGTCTTGACGATGGGCATGAGTCGAAGGATGTGGTGAGGGACCAGAGTCAGACTGTTGTCAGCTAGACTCAGGTACTGGTGCGGCCCAGCCCCAGAAACACTGTGTCGGGTAGCCCGCTGCAATCACCGTCAGAACTAAGCCATTGAAAACGAGATCACACACAATAACAAAATAATAAAACCTATACACTATTCTTTAAAATATCGATAAATTCCTCCACATTATATGGGCACAAATCTATTAATAAGAGGTGAAATATTTTTTTTAATTTTGCAGGATGTACAGCTTTTGAAGTGGTAGTATATTATGACTATAAAGATAAGCATTCATAAACTTCAAGATAAAGCAAACAAATGATATTTCAATTTTCAAGCCAACCAAAAAACTGAAGATTCAATGATATCTCAGAACCAAGAAGAATACCGTGGGCGGCAGCCTCAAGAACCAAGGAACCTTACAGGACCAACAAAATGTGTTTTACTCTAATTAAATATACTTAACTTCTAAAAAATATAGTTTATTTTGACTTATGTTTAGAAAATGAATAAGTGAATATTTATCTATATCTATAAAAGAGAAAGTTTGTATATATGTGTGTGTGTGTGTGTGTGTGTGTGCGTGTGTGTGAGTGTGTGCGTGTGTGTGTGTATGTTTGAAGTTTATGCGCTTGGACGCCATTCGACGATTTGCCATGTAATGATGATTTTGCCATGATTGATTTACTATATCTGTTAGTTGAAGATATACTTGACAGATTTCTTATTGCTCATTTTGCTACTGTGTTACATTATTTTAGTTTATAATGGTATGACATTTTACACGCTCATTCTCTACATCGTGATTTACAGTATTCTAATTACCAAGATCTAAGGACAACAAACACATGGAGGCCTGGGGGTGGAACTTCAGCGAGCGAAGCTAGTTTAAAGCAAACAAAAATAAACGGTATCAGTGGACTGACACATACTTTCTCCCTTAAGTCAATTTAAATAAACGGTACCAGTGGACTGACACATACTTTCTCCCTCAAGTAAATTTAAAAAAGACAATCTGTAATAAAACTATCATGTTCTACAAAGTAATTCTAAATATCATTTAATAATTTATTGTTCAAATTGTATGGGGGACCCCCCCCCAGTAATACCAAGCTTTTTTGAGCTGGTTTTGTTCGGTGATTTGACCTTACATTTCATACCAAGTTTCATGGAAAACGGGTGGAAAGTAAGGAAGAAATTGATTTTTTATATTTTCCATAAGAATAACATTGGGCGCTTTCAGACACTGTACTGCGTTTATCGTGGACAGTAAATTTAACTTTTCTCTGGAACCGTTAGTCGTAGACAAATAATTCAAGTTACTAATTTGTTTAGTTTTTTAAGCTGGTTTCAATGGTGCCAGTCAAATTATACTTTACTTTTATCGTTTTCACTGAAAATTAAAAAATTTGATTTTTCTGACATTTAAAAGCCCATAACTTTTGAACCGTCATTTTTGGAGACATGCAGGCGGTGTCAGATTTTTTAGTACTCTCTGCACTATAAACTATAAAATTTTAATCAAAATCGTTAGAGCCGTTTTTGAAAAATTTGGATTTTTCACGTTTTTAAGGGTTTTTAGGGTTAAACTACCCTCAAAAATCAAAAATTCAAAAAAATGAAAAAAATGCCTGGAGATACCGTGAATATATGCATACATGCCAAATTTCATCTAAATCGGACCAACGATGTAGGCTGTGGCACTGTACACATCCAGACACACACACACACACACACACACACACACACACACACACACACACACACACACACACACACACAGACACATGGACGGACAGACATCATGCCCAAACCCACTTTTTTGGATTCAGGGGACCCCAAAACGGATATATCCACCCTCAACTCAAATTCGAAAATTTTGACGAAAACAATACTTTCTCCATATACTACGTTTAAGGGGAGAAAGTAAATACCCCCGTCGCAGCAGACCTGCGTACTCAGCGAATTTCCAAATCAATAATATAATAATAATATATGACAAGTTTTATCATTATCTGTCCATAAACATGAGAGTTATTTGCCTATTCTCCAGAAAATTAACATGGGAAAGAGTGTGCAGGTTAGCTGCTGTGAGGAACACTGAAAGTAGTAATTTCTACCATAAATAATTTTTATCTTAAGATTTATACCAACTTTCATCAACATCTGTCCATAAATAAAGGAGTTTGCCTATTCCCTATATGATTATTATGGGAAAAGAGTATGCAGGTTTGCTGCCATGATAAACACATAAACTATGATTTTTAAGCATAAATGGGAAGATCTCAACCACATGAAGCAAAATATCAAGTTTTATCCAAAAATATTCATTAATATGGGAAATACTAATTTTTCCCTATCCTCCATAACATTAACATTGGAGCCCCCCAATACAATGTACTGTGTTTAGATTTTTTAATATCTCGGTAACCGTTGGAGATAGAGAAAAACTTTAAGGAACTTAATTATGTAGTTTTTTGAGCTGATTCCAATGGTGAAATGTAAAATTAGAAATTTTTAAAAATTACATGTGAAAAACGCAAAAAACCTCATTTTGGGGTACAAAACCCCCCCAAACTACCCGTTCCCATTGACCGATATGTCTGGTTTACGAACTCGTCCGAGCATTTGCAGGAATACACGTCTATACCAAATTTGGTCTTGATTGGACCATTTTTACGAGAGTTATCGTGTTCACAGACACATATATATATCACATAAGCGTATATATATATATATATATATATATATATATATATACATATATATATATATATATATAAAAATTTTGACGACTATTGTTTTTGGACTCTGGGCACCTAAAGAAGAAAAAATAACATGGTCCCGGGCTTAAGTCTCACCATGAGACCTACGGTAATAGCTTCTTCCCTATGGGAAATTCGCTAAAAACAAGTTGTTTGAAAATTTTTTAAATGTCTACTATAAATGTTAAACATTGAATGTGACCTTTGACTAAACATGTGTTTTACGTTCAGCCATAATTTTCTAGACTGCTATGAACGCCAATGACTTGGGGCATTATGGTGAACCAATTGTAAAACCAAACCAGTTGTAAAATGTTTAAGAAACACAAGCAATTAACAAATACCCGCGTCGCAACAGACCTGCGTACTCAACGAATTTCCAAATCAATAATAATATAATAATAATAATAATATATGACAAGTTTGATCAATATCTATACATAAACATATGAGAGTTATTTAATTATTTTAGGTTTTCTGCTGTGAGGAACACTGAAAGTAGGCATTTCTAGATTGATAAGTGAAATATTAATTTTTCTTCTTCGTCCACAAGATTAACATTGGAGCCCCCAAAATACAACGTACTGTGTACTGTATCTGTCCCAGGCTTAAGTCTTGCCATGAGACCTATGGTAATAGCTTCTTCCCTATAAGAAATTCACTAAAACAGAAAACATTTGCAAAAAAATAAAAAAATGTTATATTTTTAAAATTTTACTAAACATACCCTATATGTTTTGCAAAAACACTTTAAAAGTAATACATTTTATGTGAAATAGCTCTAAGAATAAGTATTTAAAATTTGAGAAGCGTAGGTTTAGGGGTTCATTATTAAATTTCCAACATGATGTTGACCCAAAATGCATTAAATCTAAAAAGTGGGCGTCTCCTTAAACAAGTTGAATTTTCGTGTACTGTTTACATCCAGAGGAAACAGTGAAACAGTTTTTGCCATTCCAATAAAAAGTATATTTCATTAAATGTACCGTAATTAGGATTTTCCGATGCGCGCTGAAGTTTCATGCGAGAGGCGAGCCGAATACGGGAACACACCAAATTGCACGTGTGAGGCGAAGCGGAGAACATGAGAGTGTTTTCACTTACTCAAACTCAAATCTCTTTAAAGACAGTTACAAACGAGGTGGACGGGAATAATTGGAACAAATGCGCGAAAATAGCTTTTGGTACAAGTCATGAACAATAATTTTACCGCGACTCAACATTTTGACTCTTGACCTGTTTTACGTTCAGCCATAATTTTCTAGACTGCTATGAACGCCAATGACTTGGGGCATTATGGTGAACCAATTGTAAAACCAAACCAGTTGTAAAATGTTTAAGAAACACAAGCAATTAACAAATACCCGCGTCGCAACAGACCTGCGTACTCAACGAATTTCCAAATCAATAATAATATAATAATAATAATAATATATGACAAGTTTGATCAATATCTATACATAAACATATGAGAGTTATTTAATTATTTTAGGTTTTCTGCTGTGAGGAACACTGAAAGTAGGCATTTCTAGATTGATAAGTGAAATATTAATTTTTCTTCTTCGTCCACAAGATTAACATTGGAGCCCCCAAAATACAACGTACTGTGTACTGTATCTGTCCCAGGCTTAAGTCTTGCCATGAGACCTATGGTAATAGCTTCTTCCCTATAAGAAATTCACTAAAACAGAAAACATTTGCAAAAAAATAAAAAAATGTTATATTTTTAAAATTTTACTAAACATACCCTATATGTTTTGCAAAAACACTTTAAAAGTAATACATTTTATGTGAAATAGCTCTAAGAATAAGTATTTAAAATTTGAGAAGCGTAGGTTTAGGGGTTCATTATTAAATTTCCAACATGATGTTGACCCAAAATGCATTAAATCTAAAAAGTGGGCGTCTCCTTAAACAAGTTGAATTTTCGTGTACTGTTTACATCCAGAGGAAACAGTGAAACAGTTTTTGCCATTCCAATAAAAAGTATATTTCATTAAATGTACCGTAATTAGGATTTTCCGATGCGCGCTGAAGTTTCATGCGAGAGGCGAGCCGAATACGGGAACACACCAAATTGCACGTGTGAGGCGAAGCGGAGAACATGAGAGTGTTTTCACTTACTCAAACTCAAATCTCTTTAAAGACAGTTACAAACGAGGTGGACGGGAATAATTGGAACAAATGCGCGAAAATAGCTTTTGGTACAAGTCATGAACAATAATTTTACCGCGACTCAACATTTTGACTCTTGACCAGTCCGCAAACTTGCCGTATTCTTCTTCTTATCTCTCTCTTGACTTCTGGGTAGAAGGTTTTTCGTAATATCTGATGTTTTTTAGTTAGATAGATTTCAGAAATACTAGGCATCTTTGGAGAAATGTAAAACAGCACCTGCTAAAACACAATAAATAGTAGCTTGTGCGTATGTATGCTTAAATTAAATTGTTATGCTATGAAAACAGCTGATTTAAATAAAAAAGAATTTCTATAAATACACCAAATAAACAGTGAAGCACATGGAAGTGCTCTAGTGGGCAACAAATTGAGAGCAGGGGAAATCAGATTTTTTTTTTTAGAGCAAGGGAAGAATTTGTTTTCATTCAAATCAGCTGTCATAGATAATAACTAATACCTATGAGGAAGAGATCAGCTGGCTGTTTGTTTTTGAAAAGAATTGTTCAAATTCGCTCCATAATTTAAGTGTTTTTTCTCCAGTTAAGTGTGTTTTTCACAAACAGTTCTAGTGTTTACTTACAGTTTTCTTCTAATTTAGTCTACATTGATCCATTATTGTGAAAATTCGTCAAAGAACTATCTTCAAACATTCACTAGTTAAACCTAACCAAACAAAAACAATGGCAAAACCAGTATTTGTTTTTTCAAACAAACCTTCTCCTGAACTAGAAACATGTGATGAACATAACATTCCTACACCAAGCTGTTCAAGTTTAGGCGATTCAAATAATTTTCTTCGACCGTCAAAAAGAAAAACTGTCAGTTCTGCAGTCAACGTCCAACCAAAGAAATATGATCTGGACTCTGATCAACTTATTGAGAATAACAAATTCCAACCATTGACAGATCATACATATGCTAAAGTCTCCCTTGACTCAACTAATATGGTTGAAGATACCGTGTTGGATGACGTACCGAAAGCAGTAAAACCACCTCCAATTTTTGTGCATGACGTAAATAACCATCAGGAAATCGTAAAAGATGTAAGAAAAATAATTCAGGATGAATTTTCAACTGGAAGTCAAGGGCACGATTTTAAAGATTAACGTTTCTACCATTTCGATTTGACGATTTCCGTAAGCTAACCAAATTCTATGACGAAATTAATGTGAAATATCACACTTTCCAAGCAAAGGTCGATAAAAAGTTAGAAGTGGTGATTAAAAACGTCCCCTTTTCTCTCACTCCCGATGAAATAAAAGAACTCGTGGCACAAAACTATCCTGTCCTTCTAGTGTTCAGATTGTTTAACAAAGACAAAATGCCATATCCCATTTGCACAGTTTCTCTGGAGAATGATGAGTTCGGGAAAACTATTTTTCAGCTAAACAAATTATGCTATTCTGTAGTACATATTGAGCCCAAGAGGAAATCGCCAAATGTCCCTCAATACACACGTTGCCAAAGATACGGTCACACCAGAAACTTTTGTAAACTTGATCCAAAGTGTGTTAGATGTACGGGTCAACACCTTTACTCTGCCTGTCCGAAAAAGAAGACTGAAACTCCTGTTTGTGTCAACTGTGGTGATAATCACACAGCCAATTTCAAAGGCTGTAAATACTATCAAGACCTCAAAATTAAAAACAAAAAAGACGATACTATACCTAACCATCGTTTATCAAAAATCAAAATCTCTAAAAATCCCACCCATGTATTTTCTGAATCTACGCAGAAAGATCAAGAATCAACACCGCAATCTTCACCATCTCCCATTAAGTCCTATGCCCAAGCAACTTAACTCCCTGCAAGACCTCGGCCTCTTCTCGAGGTACATCCAATCCATCGAAGGATGTTTATAGTGCAGCATCAAATAATGAGGTAAATGATTGTTTCCCTAACTTAGAACAGTTAATCATAGACATAGTTAAAAATGCTATGCCCTTAATCAAAAAGATTATCTCTAATGTTATCACCTCACTATTACACAATGCCTCAAATTAGAATACCTATTATTAAAAATTTAACCCTCCTTAATTGGAATGCAGATGGCTTAAGAAATAAGAAGAATGTCTTTGCATCTTTTATGGTTCGTCATAACGTAGACATTGCTTGTGTCACTGAGACACATTTGATTAGAAATGAAAACTTTAAGATCAGTGGATACTCTATTTATCGACAAGACAGAAACGCACAAAATGCTTCCGGCGGTGTTGCAATAATTATTAAAAAAACATAAATCATCACAGCATTCTTGCCTGCTCTTTCTTCCCTTGAAGCTGTTGGTATAAAATTGAAATTACAAAATTAACAGTTTCTATGTGTTATTTCTGCATATAAATCACCGAATCGACGTATCCTTCAAGCAGATCTTGGAAACTTATTTCAGACTGAAGCTTCTACTCTCGTTTTGGGCGATTTAAACTGTAAACATCGTTACTGGGGATGTATAGTGAACAATCCAAACGGCGTTCGGCTTCTTTTTACAGTTAATGAATCGAATATAAATATCTCTGCTCCCTCGGAGCCGACACATTATCCTTGGCAAAATGATTTCTAACCAGACATTTTAGACATAGTCCTCCATAAAAATTTTACAATCGCTATAATGCAGCAAGTTTTGTGTGAACTAGATTCTGACCATCTTCCCGTTATTGTAAGTTTCTTAATGCAGCCTAACCTTTTTCATAATTTACCTAGGCTTATCAACGGAAGAGTTCATTGGGATATTTTCCGTTTCTAACTGGACCGTTGTCTCATCGTCCCAAATGAAGTATACTCTATAGATGGAGTTGAGAATGCGATTGAAAAATTTGCAGTCTGTTTACAGGATTCAACATAGAGTGCGATTATAAAGGAAATTCTACCGAAATCTAATCATTTCCACCATCCTCCAGTTCAAATCCTTAATATTATTAAACAGAAAAATTTAATTAGACGTCAGTGGCAAAGGTACAGACTTCCTTGTTTATGAGAAAGTTAAATGAGTTGACTCGCAAAGTAAAATATGAACTCGGCGCCTACAGAATTAACTCGTACCAATCTTACCTATCTGATATAAATTCTGGGGATTCGAACATGTGGCAAGCTACCAAACGACTTATGCGCCCGTCAACAATGATTCCTGCCTTGAAACACAATGATGTGGTTTTTGAAAGTGATGTAGATAAAAGTAATGCATTTGCAAATCATTTTGACGATGCATTCACTCCTCATCCAAAACAACATGATCAAAACACAAATAAAAAAGTAGAGGAATTTTTACGTGAAACCCCAAGTAGCGTTGAACTTCCAGTGAAATACACATCTCCTTCAGAAATTAGTAGCCTCGTTAAAAATTTGCCAAACAGAAAATCCCCTGGACACGATTTAATACCTAATATAGTGTTGAAAAATTTGACCCGCAAATCTCTCGCAATTCTTGCATCAATATTCAATGCTTGCATTTCATTGTGTCATTTCCCAAAAGAATGGAAACACGCCAAAATTATTGTTCTACATAAGCCCAATAAACCTAAACACTCTCACAGTAGTTTATCGAAATATAAGCCTTCTTTCATCACTTTCTAAGTTGTTTGAAAAAATTATACAAAAGAAAATATTAAAATATATATAGAGTCTGCCAATATTATTCCTCCCACACAATTTGGATTTAGACCCAAACACTCTACAACTCATCAAATTTTGAGAATTAGCGAAATTATAAACCGAGGCTTTGAAAACAAACTCCACTCTTCAGCTGCATTCCTCGACGTCGCTCAGGCTTTTGACAGAGTTTGGCATGCCGGACTTTTGTATAAGCTATACAATTTTGGCTTCCCCTTACACCTCATAAATATAATAAAGTCCTTTATAACTGATAGGACCTTTGCTGTTAAACTTAATTCTTCATTTTCCAGCATCCGCCCGATAAGAGCAGGAGTTCCCCAGGGCTCAATCCTAGGTCCTGTCCTCTTTAATATTTTCATGGCAGACATTCCAGTACCTCCCTCAAGCTAAAATTGCCCTTTGTGCTGACGATACGGCAATAATCACCCAACACTCCGACCTTAATCATGCAGTAAACTCATTGCAGACAAGTCTTTCAACGTTAAAACAACTGGTTTAAAAAAATGGAGGTTTTATCTGAATCCAGCGAAATGTGAAACCAAAATTTTCTCTCTTAGAAAATTTAATACACCCCCAAGCATAAATATTGAAAATGCTGCTATTTAATGGAATCCTAATGATCAAGGCGTGAAATATTTGGGCGTTTCATTGGACACAAAACTAAATTGGAACTTACATATCAACTCAAAATTGAGCCAAGCTTATGCTCGCCTTTCTATTTTATTCCCCTTAGTAAACAGAAAATCATCATTGAAATCAAAATGTACTCTGCTTATATATAAAACAATTCTGAGACCTTTGATAACATATGCCTGTCCAGTTTGGGGAATGTACATATCAAAAAGTAAACTTAACAAAATTCAAATTTTCCAAAATAAGATTTTGAGGATTGGTTCAAATTGCCCATGGTACATTCGAAACACACAGCTACACAAAGAATTTGGCTTGGACAGCATAGAAAAATTCATGAAGAATACTACACTAAAATTCATATCCAAGCAAGAGCAGTTACCTTTGCCATCGGAGAGCCAACCTTGTACTGGCGGTTAAAACCCAGGCTTCCTTAATTCTTCATTTTCCAGCATCCGCCCGATAAGAGCAGGAGTTCCCCAGGGCTCAATCCTAGGTCCTGTCCTCTTTAATATTTTCATGGCAGACATTCCAGTACCTCCCTCAAGCTAAAATTGCCCTTTGTGCTGACGATACGGCAATAATCACCCAACACTCCGACCTTAATCATGCAGTAAACTCATTGCAGACAAGTCTTTCAACGTTAAAACAACTGGTTTAAAAAAATGGAGGTTTTATCTGAATCCAGCGAAATGTGAAACCAAAATTTTCTCTCTTAGAAAATTTAATACACCCCCAAGCATAAATATTGAAAATGCTGCTATTTAATGGAATCCTAATGATCAAGGCGTGAAATATTTGGGCGTTTCATTGGACACAAAACTAAATTGGAACTTACATATCAACTCAAAATTGAGCCAAGCTTATGCTCGCCTTTCTATTTTATTCCCCTTAGTAAACAGAAAATCATCATTGAAATCAAAATGTACTCTGCTTATATATAAAACAATTCTGAGACCTTTGATAACATATGCCTGTCCAGTTTGGGGAATGTACATATCAAAAAGTAAACTTAACAAAATTCAAATTTTCCAAAATAAGATTTTGAGGATTGGTTCAAATTGCCCATGGTACATTCGAAACACACAGCTACACAAAGAATTTGGCTTGGACAGCATAGAAAAATTCATGAAGAATACTACACTAAAATTCATATCCAAGCAAGAGCAGTTACCTTTGCCATCGGAGAGCCAACCTTGTACTGGCGGTTAAAACCCAGGCTTCCTCAGGATGTCACCAACCTGGAAGATCTTCCTTGATTGATTTATATCACAGAACAATTGATTTTTTTCTGTTTATTATGTTTATTTTCCCTTTTATTATTAATTATTCTGTTAACTTGTTTACATTAGTAATCTCAGGGTGTCTCTGAACAGAGCGAAACCGCCAAAGTTATTATTTTTCTCTGTTACTGTTTCTGTGCATAATGTTTCTGTAACGTTGATCCAGAAATAAATTTTATAAAAAATTTTAAAAAAACTATGAGGAGTGATGAAAAAGTATGACATAGGAATATTGTATTTACGAAGAAAAAATAACATGGTCCCGGGCTTAAGTCTTACCATGAGACCTACGGTAATAGCTTCTTCCCTATGGGAAATTCGCTAAAAGGAAACAATACATATTGATAACCTACAATGCAATCGTTATAAATATAAGAGGAAACCCCATTCTAGTTCCCTCAATGACATTTTTTATTATTCCTTATAGATCAGCCAATGCCTAAAATTATTTACTCATATTGTTCAAAAAAGATTAAATTCTTGGATCAAAGACCATCTAAAGATCATGCCTCTTTCATACAAACAGCTAAGCCTCGTCAATTCCTTACATTATATATTTATATATTTATATATATAAATATATATATTTTTTTAATATATATTTTGATATATTTTCGAATTTTCAGAAGAAATAAATTGTCAGCTATTAATATTTTGCACCTTGCTTACACCTAAAGAAATTAGTAAATTAGGTATATTAGCGAATTCCAAAGTTTTTCCATAAATGTGACCTATTTGATTTTTACCGAGGGTTGATTTTTCTAAGATAGTGCTCATATATATTATTTTAATAGTATCGTTCAAGAACCAATCTACATTGCTGTGCATGAAACTAGTGTTATTCATAGTATGCGCAAAGAATGGGTCACACAACTATGTGCCGTAAAAGAAATATATGTTGCAAGATAAATAATTTGTTTTCCAATTTCAGAAAACTTTGTAATTTTCGTTATTTCACATGAATGAAAGAAAACCTTTTGATAGTGAATTGTTATCTGTGAAATATGGCCCAAACTAAAAGTAAACATAATATAATATACGGTAAACCCGTCACAACACAACAAAAATATGTTCAGTAGAAACATATGCTTTTGTTGTATTGTTTATATATATTCATAAATATATATATATATGAATATATATATATATATATATATATATATATATATATAAACGTTGATCTAATAAAGTCCTTTATAACTGATAGGACCAGTTCCAGTAAATATATATATATATATATATATATATAGATATATATATATATATATATATATATATATATATATATATGTTATTAAATTAAAAGAACTTGAGCTCCCTTTAAACATTTTATTTTCATGATACACGACACGTGTTTCGGATCTTAGTTCATTTTCACAGTGTACTTTTACTTAAATTTATGTTAATAAATAAATAAACAAATATCAGTCATGTGATTAAAAAACATTTAAAAAACATGTGTCAATTAAAATTAAATTTGAAGTGGTGATTTTGATTAAGTTGTAGATTATTTATTCCTAATGTATAAATGTATTTCCTAATGTATTTTTGTATTATATCAAAAATAGGGTTTTCTTTTTGAAAGTTTTCTATATTTAGCATATTTTCTTGATCAACTTGTTTATGTATGTATTTGTGTAACTTTTCTTTTGTGTCCATCTTTTGTCCTTTATTTTCAAAGTCTAAAATTTTTAAATCTTCTTTAATTCCATTATATTTGTGGTCAGTTTCCAAAATGTGATCTGCAAAAGATGATTTTTGACTTTTTAAATTGTTGGATTTCACAGCTTGTATATGTTCATTGTATCTTGATTTAAATGTTCTTCCAGTTTGGCCAATGTAGTATTTATTACATTTATTACAATTTATTTTATATATTCCTGATCTTCCATAGTTATCAGTTTGTTGCTTTTTGGAATGTATTAATTTGTCTATCATATTTAATGTGTTGTTTCTTGTTTTAAAACTGTTTTTATAATTTGTGTTGTTAAATGTTTTTCTTATTGATTCTATTTATATGATACTATTTATCGTTGCATTGTGGAACTGTACGGTAAACATATAAATTCGACTTTTGATTTTTGGTTTGTGGAAGGTCTGTGTATTTTTTTCTTTTTCTTATTAATTATTTTGTCAATCAAATTATGTTTGTAACCATTTTTCTTTGCTAAACATTTTATTATATTTTTCTCTTCATTGTAGTCTTTTTCATTCATTGGAACTTGTAACAATCTATTTATTAGAGCGTGAAATGTTGACATTTTATGAATCCAGGGGTGATTTGAGTTCGCAGATATTATAAGATCTGTTTGAGTTTCTTTTCTATATATTTTAAAACAGTGTTTGTTGTTGTTATTTGAAATTTTTAAATCTAAGAAATTTATGCTTGAATTTTGTGTTTCTGCTGTAAATTTAATTGTATTAGAAATTTTGTTTAGATACATTAGAAAATCGTACACATATTTTGATCTCCTTCAAAAAGACATAGAATATCATCAACATAGCGATGCCAATATATAATTTTATTTTTGAAAGGATTACAGTTGTTGATAATTTTGTTTTCTTCCAAATTTTGTAAGTATATATTTGTTAGTGTTCCATAATGGAGATCCCATCACCAAACCATCTTTTTGTTTAAAAAACTTTGTTTCCCAAGCAAAATAGTTTTGATCTAATGTAGTTTTTGTTAGTTTTAAAATGTCATTTATTTAAAAACTGGTAATTTTTTTATTTTCTGTTAAATTTTTCTTAAGTATACTTATTGTTTCCTTAATAGGTCCATTAATGTACATGTTTTTAACATCAAAAGATACAAATAAGGTATCGTTTGGTATGTGTACATCCTTGATTTTGTTTATTAAGTCGTATGTATTTTGTACTTGTAAGTTCGTATTTAATTCTATATTATTTTTAATTTTTTGATTGATGTACTTACTTAGTTTATAGGTAAGTGCACTTTGAAAATTTACAATTGGTCTTAATGGAATATCTAGTTTATGCATCTTTGGTTGTCCTCTTAGTTTCAGTGCTGATGGTTTTATACTTTTTAAGTTATGTTTTTCTTTTGCAGATAGAGATTTACAATTAGAGATCGTTTTATTGATTTGTTTATTAAATTCTGAAGTTGGATCTTTATTCAAACTTCAAATGAGTGTTCATTTATAAATGTTTTTATCTTTTCATTATAGGCCTAGCTTTCTTTTGTCATTATAACTGTTGTATTACTTTTATCTGCTTTAGTAATGATGGTTTCGTTTTCAATGAGTTTGTTTGATATTGATTTTATTATACTCATATCTTGTTTGGATTGATTGATATTTCATTTTGTTTTATATTCTACTCCTGTTTTCTTTAATTCGTGAGAAAAATTGTGTCTTATTGCTTCATGTACTTCTTTGGGTTTTTCTTTTATTACAGTTTCGATTACAATTAATTCATCTTCAATAGTTTTTGTTTTATGATCTAGGTTAATGTTCTATTTTATTGATTTAGTAAGTAAAGAAGTTTCCTCTGAATTAAAAACAATATTTGTTAGATTCTGAAGCGATGGTTTAAAATGCTGTTGAAGTTTTTGCTCTTTTCTATTCAGTTGTGGTTTTTGAGTCATAAGTAATGCATTTAATTTTTTCTCATGTTTGGCTTTTTTCTGTGTAATCAATGGTTTTATCCAGTTATCTATATAATTGTTGTATTCTTCAATAGAATCTTCATGAAAGGTTTCATATACTATTTTTTGGACATCATTTAAAGTTCTTTAGTTAGATTTAATTTGGAATATAGGAATTTATTTTATTTCTTCTTTTAACAAAATTTTCTTAGCTATTTCAATAGTTTTTATTGCAGCTACTGATTTCACTTTGGATTTGCACATAGTTAGGCGTTATATTTTCTTCTAAACATCTTTTATTGAAATGTATGTCTTCTTTGATGTTTGCTATTTTATGGTTCAAGTATTTCATTTTGTGAATTATTTTGGGGTAGTTAGCCATTTTGATTTAATTATGTAGTTCACAAGTAAGGGCAGCTAATATAATAGTTATTATTAAATTAAAAGAACTTGAGCTCCCTTTAAACATTTTATTTTCATGATACACGACACGTGTTTCGAAATTTTGTTATTTTCACAGTGTACTTTTACTTAAATTTATGTTAATCTCTATATATAAAATTGAATGTATGTATGTCTGTCTGTCTGTCTGTCTGTATGTCCTTTATGCGTTGCCAAACCACTCATCCGATCGCCATTAAATTTTAGGAAGTTGCTCTTTATGTGTCCGGGAAGGTTTTAGTGAAAAACATTTTTCGAAAACCCCATAAGTTTCCATTTTATGGCGTTTTAAAATTCTAATGTTAACCTTATGGAGAGTAAGTTTGTTTACAAATTGTCTACAATGAAAACATTTGATTTCTTAGCTACAGCTGATTGGTTTACTTTCCATTAGCGATACCATATGCTTTACTATCCAATGCCATCTGAATCACTCATTAATGTTAAACTATGAAGTAAATGTGTACTGTAAAAAATGAACAGCTTTAATCACCACGTTAATAGTTAACGGTTTTAGGGGATTATGAATGTATATTTTTATTTTCTGTCTAATTAATTAAAGTTATGTGTTTATATGATAATTACAATGTTTATATTATTACGTTTATTATAATAATCAGCTGTTGTATATCTTTCCTATAAAAGCCGTATTACAGTTAGGTTTCGTTTGAGTTTGGATTGGATTTGAAAATTGTGAATTAATCCACTCAGATTTATTTGTTTTGTGGGAATGATATTAATATGTTTTGTCGTTTCAGTATTGTTATTCACTATGCCGCGACCCAGAATAACCTTTCACAATGAAGCCCTATTGCTATTCGACTTCAGAACATGGCCAATCTTAAAAATAACATGTGTTTACTGTGAGGCGTTACGAAGTTCGCCGGGTCAGCTAGTAAATAAATAAACAAATATCAGTCATGTAATTAAAAAACATTTAAAAAAACATGTGTAAATTAAAAATCAAATTTGAAGTGGTGATTTTGATTAATTTATAGATTATTTATTCCTAATGTTCAGTATTATATAAAAAAAATAGGGTTTTCTTTTTGAAAGTTTGCTTTAATTAGCATATTTTCTTGATCAACTTGTTTATGTATGTATTTGTGTAACTCTTCTTTTGTGTCCATCTTTTGTCCTTTATTTTCAAAATCTAAAATTTTTAAATCTTCTTTAATTCCATTATACTTTGTGGTCAGTTTCCAAAATGTGTTCTGCAAAAGATGATTTTTGACTTGTTAAATTGTTGTTTTATATATATATATATATATATATATATATATATATAAAACATTCAATACAATAAGGTTATAATAATAATAAATATTAGACAAATTTTTTACATATCTGTTTAGATTAGATTAGATTTGTAAAAGTGATTTAATAGAAGAAACAATCAGTTGAATCAACAGATGCCAAATTGAAATCAACATCAGATCGATAACTGTTAATGATTATTGATTTCAAACTTCAAAATTATACTACATCAGAATGTTATCTTGACGCACAATTTATATTCAATGATTGAAAGTTGCATATTCATCAACTTGGCGACCAACGGTTGCAGCTGTCATGCGCATCACGCCACAGTCATTACTCTATGTCCGCCCTATCAAAGGAGGAAACATCCGGAGGCCGACCGGAAGGTCAACGAGGAACCTTGGACCGGAACTCGACATTGAAGATGGGCGGCGATTGGCCGAACCTAACCAGGCCGAGGTTGCCGGCTGTCTTGCTCCTTACATAACATCACACTGTACCGGCAAAAACGCGGGAACAGAGAAAAGGCTTTATGTCGGGGAGGACGCCTGCGATGTCGGATAAAAACGTATGTGGATTAGGGTAAACCACTTTTTGCTTGTTAGGTAAAAAGTCATATTCGACGTGAATACAAAATACAGAATAGATAAAAAGAACACAAAACTACACTCTTGTTCCTTATTAACTTACTAACATAGCGACCTACCCAAGTAGGTACTTCAAGCCAAATATGAATGAGTGTGTAAGATGATTGTTGCGCGATCTTGTAGTCTTGTTACTGACTAAGGCTGACATTTGCCTTAGAAAGGACAGCCAATGGGCATCTAAGGGACCTCCAGCTACTTGTAGGTCACCAATTGTGGATAGTTGTGAGCAACGGTATGTGTGTGTGGTATTCTTTTGTGTGGATTAACGTCTGCACTATTGAATACTACGTTAATCCGGAAAGACCATCCTAACAGTTAGACCAGTTCGTAATTTAGAAGCAGTGGTTTGGACTCCACGTTAAACTGTAGGTACCTTAGATATGCCATTGACTGTAAGGCTATTAATTAACAGTTCTGTCTAAGGAACATGTCAGTAACAAGACAACAAGATCGCGCCACAATTATCCTGCTTTCATTTCTCATTCATACTTGGATTAAAATACCTACCTGGGTAGGTTGTCTCTTCAGTTAAGAATATAAAAAGGAACCTGAACCACTTTAGCTTCTGAATTACAAACTGTTCTAATTATGATGATGGCACAGACAAAGGATCTGTGTTGCTGGTCTTTGCGGATGAACATAGTCCTTCTGTTTTGCGCCGTGATTTCTGCCTGGGTAGGCAATTTTAATGTTTGAGTGTGCTGTGGTTATTGCCTGCATTCAGGGCGCAATGAAACACATTCGACATTCTTCAGATCTAAAAATCTGCCTTTATTTAGTTCGACTCATGTATAAAAAGCAATGTATTTTATAACATCAATGATTACAGTTTACAATTAAATAGGAACAAACGATATTTTTTATTTTAAAATACTCGTGTACAAGAAATGAACATAATTAATTTCTCAGAACTATAATTTTTTAAAGCATTTAAACAAGCAAACTTAGGCTACATAGCCCCCTTTAATGCGCTTAACCTGATAACAGCAATGTAAATATATGAAAGTCGTGTTAGTTACACCTTTTAACTCGAGAACGGCTGAACCGATTTTAATGATCTTTGACTTTTTGGATTCGTCTCTACGCCGAGTAGGTCATAGGCATATTGCGTTTTGTATTTAGCCTTAGGGCTAAGCCCCGTTTCCTGTAAAGTTTGTATATTTTAAGTTTATTTGGAAAGGACTCGATACATTTTTATCATATTCATACATAAATAATGTTAATTTTTTATTGACATCTGATTTTGTATTGCTTTATTTTTAACAGAGTAGACAGCTAACGTCATTGAGCGTCATTTTCAGCGATTGTTTGTGATAATTTTGAAAACCCATTTTTATTCATTGATTTGTTTGTCCCAGTGTAATTATTAGTTGTTTTTACTTTCTCCTCTTATAGTATATGTCATAGTATATGGAGAAAGTATTGTTTTCGTCAAAATTTTCAAATTTGAGTTGAGAGTGGATATATCCGTTTTGGGGTTCCCTGAATCCAAAAAGTGGGTTTCGACGTGATGTCTGTCCGTCCGTCCGTGCGTGTGTGTGTGCGCGTGCGTGCGTGTGTGTATGTGTGTGTGTGCGTGCGTGCGTGTGTGTATGTGTCTGTCTATTACATACTATAATAATCACATATTGTATATTTTATATATTTTTATTTCGCTTTCTGCAATGTATAAAAGTTTTTTATTGTATATTATTAACGAATATTTGATTCTATATGTATAAAAGAATGTATGGCTGTCCTTATGCGCTGCCAATACCTTATGGAAGTTGTTCTATACATGCCCTGGGAGGTTTTAGGAAAATAAAAATTTGTTAAAACTCTAAAGGTTTCCATCCTATGGAGTTTTATGTGCCTTGCTTAAGAAAGTGTCCTGCATTTTTCACTCGGACGTTGAGGTATATAATGAATCTGTAAAATAAAACCATAATTTCCAAAGGAGATGAGTCGAGTGCCAGGAGCCAAAGGTCCGGGACTGAAGGACGACTGGTGTCTGGAGTGCGTTTACTGGAGAAAGAAAAATTGAAAAGTGTAATCTGGTAGCCACACGAACGAGGATGTGCATTCCATGAGGATGCTTTAAAAAGATTTGGAGAAGAATTTAAAAACGCTGGCTTAGGGATGGATTTATTAATGACCCCTAGGATTTGTTCTGACTACAATCTCTATATATAAAATTGAATGTATGTATGTATGTCCTTTATGCGTTGCCAAACTACTCATCCGATCGCCATGAAATTTTAGGAAGCTGCTCTACATGTGTCCGGGAAGGTTTTAGTGAAAAAATATTTTCGAAAACCCCATAAGTTTCCATTTTATGGCGTTTTAAATTTCTAATGTTAACCTTATGGAGAGTAAGTTTGTTTACAAAATGTCTACAATGAAAACATTTGATTTCTTAGCTACAGCTGATTGGTTTACTTTCAAAGCATTATGCCATTAGCAATATGCTTTACTATCCAATGCCATCTGAATCATTCATTAATATAAAACTATGAAGTAAATGTGTACTATACAAAATGAACAGTTTTATTTGCTACGTTAATAGTTTACGGTTTTGGGGGATTATGTATTTATATTTTCATTTTCTGTCTGATTAAAATCACGTGTTTATATGATAATTAAAATATTTATATTATTACGTTTATTATAATAATCAGCTGTTGTATATCTTTACTATAAAAGCCGTATTACAGTTAGGTTTGGTTTGGGTTTGGATTCGATTTGAAAATTGTGAATTAATCCACTCAGATTTATTTGTTTTATAGGAATGTTATTAATATGTCTTATCGTTTCAGTATTGTTATTCTCTATGCCGTGACCCAGAATATATAACCTTTCACAATGAAGCCATATTGCTATTCGACTTCAGAACATGGTCAAACTTAAAGTTAACATGTATTTACTTTCAGGCGTTACGAAGTTCGCCGGGTCAGCTAGTTACTTATAAAACATGCTAAATCTACTCCAAATTCAATACATAAATAGAACAACTAACTGCATCCAATGAATTCTTGAACAGATATCCTCTTGCTGTAAACTCGTTCTAGTACTTTGTACATCTTGTATGACTTGGTGTTGGTAAGAAAATAATAAACTAAAGAATAATTCTCATTATGAAAGTATTAAGTTGGAGTCGTGGACATACGAGTACTTCCCAAAAATTAAAATATATTATTATGATGAATGAGGAAGGAGTGTGAGATGATTGTGGCGCGATCCTGTAGTCTTGTTACTGACAAAGGCTGACGCGCTCCTTAGATATGACTGTTAATTAATAGCAAAACACCCAATGTAATATAAAAGATCTATAGTTTAACGTGGGATCCGAACCACGTTGTCACCTCTAAATTACGAACTGGTTTAGTAATGAGGATGGTTTTTGCGGATAAACGTAGTACTCAATAGTGTGGAAAGGGTTTCAGCCCCTCCTCCACCCCAAAAAATTCCTCCTATAAATACCTTAGTTTTGCTGCTTTGCTAGTTACTTTTTAAAAGGCTTTAACTACTTATCTTTTTTAAGATTCTTTCAGTTATTCTGATTTTTGTATTGACATTAGGGGTCTGTGAGATTGATGACAATGACGTCACTCCAAATGATGTTGACTTTTTCAAAGGGCATTAGATATGACATTATTAAAAATAATTTGCATCTAGAAGATCTATAGTTTTAATGTATCCGACAAACTTTATATTAAAACATGCCGTAGTAAAACTGAAGCAACTCGATGAGAATCTGGAACAACTCTACTATGTGGGTGAGTTCACCACACATGGGATGATAGTGCCGCCTACAAGTGTCTCTCAAATTATCCTTATTTTGTATTGCTTTGCATAGTTTTATTTTTAAGACTTTAACGATTTATTATTTTTTTATTATTATTTGTTATAATTCATCTGGGGTCTGTGGTAGATTTGGCTGTTTACAAAATCTTTCAAAAAATTTGTTCATATGAATTGAAAAGTTTGGGGAGATAATTACAATGTGTATTTCTAAGTATACGTTATACGGTAAACAGTCTTTTATATAACGCACTGTTGTTAGGAAGCGTATTAATTAATGACAACCACTATTATAATTCGATGGCGACTCAGTTTTGAAGTAATTCCACTACAAGGTTAAAAATTTATACAGAGGTTCCGATGAAAGGTCTTGAGAAAAGTAACACCGTCCTCTCATTCGTCTCAAACAAGACACTACATGACCATTTAAAATTACTCTCTGTCAAAAAGGAAATTCGCCGCTACAGCATTAAATATCCGACCGAACAAGAAAACCATCCCAACTACCTTAGACCTACCTATTAGACTTAAGCGTTGTTCAGTCCTAGATCTTCCTTTACGATTTGAACAGTAATATTTTTGTTTCACGACATATATTATTTTATATTGTTCACTAATTTTAATTATTGGATTTTTTAGATTGAAAAAAAAAGTTTGTTAAAAAAAATTATTTTGTTTTATAGTAAACGATTTTGCCGCTCGGGTACCGCCGATTTTAAACAACCATAAGAACAAACAGGTATAAATTAGAAAGAAAAGAAAAAAATACAATATCAAAAGTTAAACAGACCATTACCATCATTAAATTTACATAAGCAATTACATAAACAGAAAACAACGACGAACAAGGTAGAACATAAAAGAAAACATAAGTTTATAATCTTGTAACATGTGAACAGAAGTGTGTCGTAAAACATAGTTACTTATTGTTATAGTTTTCAGTTTTTTAGCAGTTTTCCTCGACCACCGCCCGGCCGCTTACCTTTTTACCCCCGTTGGCCCCGTCCCACCCCCCTCGGTCCAGCGAGGTCGCCCCCACGACCTTCACTTCCTCACTTCCGCTACTTCCGCCTCAGACCTCACGCTCCAGCGGCGGTCCGGAATGACTACAGAGACGCGACGGATCTGGTCTCCAGTTGCGTTTGTTGCTCCTCGCATTCCATATAGTGCAGACTATAAAATTCCACTGGATTTGCAATTCTTATATTGTTTTTACTTTTTCGCCCTGATATTACATGGAGAAAGTGTTGTATATGTAAACAATTTTAATTTGAGTTCCATTTTAATTTGAGTGCACGTTGATCCATTTTGAGTTTTCCAGAAAAATGTTTTTTTGAACTGATATCTGTCTGTCCATGTACAGCAAACCAATATTACTTTTTGTAAAATTGTTTTTTAACGTTAGTTTGTCCCTCAAGCCCTTAAAAACGTAATAAAATTAAAAATCCACACAGATAACTTTGAATAAAATTTCATGGTTTACAGTGATTAAGGTACCAAGTAATATGGCATCACTAGTACTCCTGTAAAACTAACGGCCCTAAACAAAACAAAAAAACATTTTTCTGGCAAAACAATTAATTATTGATCAAATAGTTTGACTATCACCGTGTATTCTTAGACAGCGATAAACGGATCTAGAGAAAAGTTAAATTTGCCACGGATATACGCAGTGCTTTGAGAGCGCCCAATGTCATTCTTATTGAGAATACCGAGCGTTTTGTCTGTCAAACGGTTACTGGGTTAGTAAAAGTCGGTGACTGGGGTTATGAAGGGTTAGTCAAAAGTGTATACCTCTTCCATAACGGTTGTGGATGGGTTAAGAAAGTTTTACCAAACATAGTGCAAAATAATGAAAACAGACATTTTGGTGTGTATTTTGTTGTGTATGTTTTGAACCTGTCCCCGAAATGTGGGATTTCTGGAACAATGTTTTTAAAAGAATGAAAATTATTATGGTAGCTATAGGAATTTATCTCAACAAAGTGACATTTTCGAGCTAGAGTGAAATATTTGAAAAAAGAAGTCTTAAATTGTTTGTATAGGCTATTGTTAGAGATGAGGAAATTTACTGAGGACGCAGGTCTGCTGCGACGGGCGCATTTTAAAAATTGAAATAAAGAGCGAAGCAAAGTAGGAGCTCTTTGAGCCACATTTTTGACATGTTATTGGCAATCCGTGAGACCAAAATTTGAAACGGAAGTACTGTAGCGTCATATGGTTAGTAGGCCTAACGTGATATAAGGATGATTAGGGAACTTGAAAACATTCCATTTCTACATATCCATGATCTAAGCTATTTCCTAAAGGGAAGCAAAATACATTTTTTGGATTGTTTTTTTCATAATGATTTAATGTGTAGGGCTTACAGTGTTGTTGTGTGGCGGTAGGCGACAGATGGCAGCACATGTGCAGCGCCGACTGCCAAGGTTGCGACCATGGCCCAGTTCGACACCGGAACTTCCTCTCGCCCCCCTGTTATCCCGCCTTTGCGCGGACACCGTCGTTTGTTCCGTCGTCTATGACCAAAGACCACACTCGTTGTTCATTCTCCGTGTCACTCTGTTTCGCGTGTTGGGTTTCATAACCTATTTAATTTGAACCGTTTACATTGTATTTAGGGTGGAAACTGTGAGCGTTGTTTTAAACTTTGAGGATTTGGGTTGACATTTCCTCCCTCAAACCCAGGTTGTTTGAAGTTTTACTTAAGTGCCTAAACCTCAAAAGCCTACCCTTGTATTATCCTAAGAGACCTTCCACCTCCATGGGCAGAGTTTAAGTGGGGCATGGGGAGCAATGCCCCTAGACCCCTTACAAATTTTTGAGTTTTTATTACCATTATAATTTCTTATTTGAACAGTATTTTGATGGGTTTTCACTGTACTATTCAATTAGTTTTAAGTAAATGTATCGTTTTATCTATTTTAGGCTATATTGTGACAAAAACTAGGAAATTAACTCCGTGCCTCCAATGTGTAACCTATAACTCCGCCATGCCCACCCTTATTATTGTTTTCTCGTAGAACAAAACTATATTATCTAATCCCAAATTCTTATGTTTTGGAACTCGCAATGAAATAGGAATTCGTCCTTTTCCGAATACACTTGTATCCATTCATAGCTGCCATTTTGACACGGATGTCTTGGGATACCTCTTGGGGGGAGATTTTCTAGATGCAAAAAGCGAAAGTGATGTCATATGGTTAAGGCATATGTGAACATCTGTTTAGATGAACTGAAAACATTCCCTTCAGCCATGATATAGGGGCTAATTAACTTCTAAAGTCTAAAAGGGTTTGAACCTTTCCCTATTAAAATGGAAAAATATATAACCGGGGTAAATAAAAGGAGTTCCTTAAAACATCCATAAAACTTAAAACAGTATTGCTTTGTTGGGACAACACGTGTATTAACTACATTAACGTTTTAAATCAAGTTTAATGAATCATGCAACTCTAGGATAGTTAACCGATGATACATAAGGTGCATAACTCAGTTAGTGCAGTCTGGCCAGCTCATAACAGGCGTGTTGAAACTGGGCTGCTTACGGAACTGATGTTGGAAGGCTTCGACAAGGGTTGGCTTCCACCCCACCCCTTCCTTATACTGTAACAATTGAAAGGTAAAGCAAAATCTACATAATCCTATCTGATCCTACTGCTTTAAATCTGAATCAGTGACGTAAGTAGGATCTTACTTTGGGAGAGATGTTTCCTACCGAAGGTTCCCAAACTCACATCTGGATGTCCGGGGGCTTCATCAACTTTTTACTTCCACCTCCTTACATATTTACTTAGTTACTGAAATCTTCCTACCTAGGTAGGCATTTTAAGCCAAAAGTATGAATGAGAAATGAGTGTAATTGTGGCGTGATCTTGTAGTCTTGTTACTGACTAAGCCTGACACTTAGACATAACTGTTAATTAATAGCCCAACAGTCAATGGCATATCTAAGGGACATACACTGTAATGTGTAGTCCGAACCATTGCCACTGAATTACAAACCGATCTTTGGGGATTATCGTAGTATTTAATAGTGCGGATATTAATCCTCATAATAGAACACTCACATCCACCGACCATCGCTCACAACTATCCAAAATTCGTGACCTCCAAGCTAGCTGCATTACAGGACGTTGCCACGGTTATAGTATACGGAGAGAGTATTGTAAAAATGGCCCAATCGAGACCAAATTTGGTAGAAACGTGTATTCCTACAATTGTTTGGACGAGTTCGTAATCCAGACATATCGGTCAATCGGAACAGGTAGTTTGGGAGGATTTTGTACTAAAAAATTAGGTTTTTGCGTTTTTAATATGTAATTTAAAAACGTTTTTAACTTCATCTTTCACCGTTATAATTAGCTTAAAAACTGCACAAATTAGTTCCTTAAAGCTTTGCTCTATATCTAACGATTACCGAGATATAAAAAATTTAAACACAGTACGTTGTATTTTGGGCTACAATGTTAATCTAATGGAGGATAAGGAACAATTAATATTTCACTTATTTTGGATAAAACATGGTATTTAGCTTCATGTGGTGAAGATCCATACATTTACGCTTAAAACTCATAGTTTATGTGTTTATCATGGCAGCTAACCTGCATACTCTTTTCCAATGTTAATCATATAGGGAATAGGCAAATTCCTTTATTTATAGACAGATGTTGATGAAAGTTGGTATAAATTGTCAAAATAAAACATTTTATGGTAGAAATGCCAAATTCCAGTGTTCCTCACAGCAGAAAACCTGCACACTCTTTCCTATGTTATCTTATGGAGGATAGGCAAATAATTCTTACATTTATCCACAAATATTGATAAAACTTGTCATATATTATTATTCATTATTATATTATCGATTTGGAAATTCGCTGAGTACGCAGGTCTGCTGTGACGGGGGTATTTATTATTTAACTAGCTGACCAGGCGAACTTCGTACCGCCTAACGGGTTCATCTTTAGTTCATTAATTCGCCACGTTACAAAGTCGAATAGCATGTCGGACTTTGTAAAAGATTCGATATACTAGGACGCGGTATAGTAAATAAAAATCCTGATATAGAAATATATTTATAACATTCCCAAAAAACAAACAGATTTAAGTGGATTGATTCATAATGTTCAAATAAAACCTAAATCCAAACCATACTTAACTAAAATATATTTTATCCTTTAAAACTGGTCCATGCCTTATTAAATGAATAGTGCGCTCAAACCTCCTAGTTTTGAGAGAAATTAGACACAAGTTTTATTAAACATATGACCCGTTAAAGCAGTTTAACAAAAATAATAACAAAATGTCATGTTATGTTACTTAGAAAAATTAATATTATTTTTTGTACATTTATCAGATTCTACACTCGGACTTCGGTGCAAGAGGTCACGAATTCGAATCTCGAGGCAACTTTTCGGTTTGGACAACTTTTCCAAAAAAAATGTTTGTATGTTGTACCTTGACGGGAAGGTAATTTTCATCAGACTACTTGAATACATTTGATGAGGTGAAAAAATAAATCAGATGATAATATGAGACCATAAATTAACATACGCCATCCTAGGACGAACAAGAAATCAGCTGATGTTTATTTCATGAATAAATCATGAGATTGTTTATAAAGTTTTATTTCTGGTTCAATGTCACAACATTACCTAGGTATCTAGCTATTACATAGACATTTTGTGGTATATTGACTAATGCCAGAATAGAAGGACGCATCGTAACAGGAAAATAAAAGAAGGGGTTTGATAGGCAACAGGAGTACAGTCGTCAAATTGCCTACCTCAAGTGTAAGGTGTTGAGACCAATAGTCATCGCAAAACTAATTGAGACAGTATTTTGGGATAGTTTATTCTTGAGAATGGAATAAAATTGTTGAATTTTAAATTTTTACATAAACCTCCATATTTTGTATAAACAGTACCTGGTGACCGAGCTTTGCTCGTTTAGAATAAGACATTTATTATAAAAATTAATTAGAAAAATTAAAACACATTTATTACTCAATGAAAACATTTATGTGGATTAACTCGCAGGTATAGTTCTGACGACATGCTACAAATCAATTATAATTGACGATGTCGTTTAAAATCTTTTCCAAAAGCCAAAGCCGATCATTTACTGTTTAATTACCCATACCGTTATTAGCCTGTGAAAGATTTTTTTATAAACGGAATGAGGATTGAAAAGCAAAAAGAGAGATTTAATTTACACCAATTAAAGTTTGTTACAGTCTAAGCAATACAAGATACGTTTTCTATCAAAACAAAGATTTTGGAAATACTTTTTCTGCTATTTCGCACAGCATGTATCCTAGTTTTTACAAATTGTTTAGTAACCTGATAATTTTACATTTATTACATACATAAAATAAATATTTATGAAAAAATTATTCACATATTGTTCTTTGCCGTCTTCAATCAAGAACTATAAACGTTTATAAACACTGTTTTGGTTTGCATTGTTTACATTTGATTCTCCATAAGCGTAATGTTAAATTTTTAGATTTTAAACTTAATATTACAAAAAACACATTTTCCTGGACAAACCTATCTAGAATATTTTTACTCGAAATTAGTTATTTCCAAAATTTGGTCTCGGCGCCATTTTTACGAGATCGTGTAAATATATATATATACAAACCTTGTGTATATTTTGTATAAAAATACTCGTAAACATAAATTTACGTTTTAGTAATCGTTCTTAATTCTAGTAAAAGTTTTATTTTGTCTAGTGTGAGTATTAATATCTTTACAAATTCAGGTAAATATTAAAAAAAGTTTATTACATGCTTTGAAATTCCCTCTAGAGCGTTTTCATTTGTCCATTTTGATTAATGCGCAGTGATTAGTCCTTTCATGGTTATGCGAAGATAAGGAACATTAAAGAAAATGGAACGTATTTATTTCAAGTTCATCGTACTAGCCTCAAACTGTATATAGGTCCTACCTCATTTCGCAGAACTGCAGACTGAGGTGTATATCATGTTATTAGTTTAATATGTAAAGGTTATTTAATATGTTTATTATTATTTATTCAAAGTTAAAGGGTGAAATTACATTATGAGAGGCACCATTTACATAATTTATGTCATGTGATTTATGTCAAGGCAATTCTCACGGTCACTAGAAGAAACATGATATTGTTAAAAACTGGCTTTTTGAGAGCATAGTGCGTGGGTCAGTTTTAAATAAACTAATACTTTCTTCAAAATTTATCCAATCCTAGCCAAAGTACCCGTTCTTCGCACGGGCTAAAAAGGCTGAAAAGTGTAGGCTCTACTGATACATTTAAGGTATTGTTAATTAATTCTTCATTGTATACAAAATGACAAAACAGGAGTGTCTACAACACTTCAAATTAACATATGTCAAATATTGGGAGAGGATAAGGATTAATGTAATAGAGACAGTCGTCGGAAAAATCGGAAAAACTTAAAATCGACCATTCCACTATTTCAAACAATTCACTAATTTCGATCCAGCAGTTTATTTGAAAAATCAACTTTATTTCTTCTTCTTCCCGAACTGTCAAAATATAGTGCAAACGGGTGTTGTCATTAGAAAATGTAAACATTGAAACCTAGGACGGTCATGGCAGCTCTTTCTTCTTCTTCTTCTTCTCCTTCTCGAACTGTCAAATTTTAGCATTCACAGCTGTTGACATCCAAGTAATTTTATGTTTTCATTCTCTAAAAATGTAAAAATTGAAACTTAGGACGTTCACAGGGCGTAGCCCGAGAGGATTTTAAGGAAATGAGTATGCCTATGTGTTGCATGAGTTTAAGATCTACCTTTGCCTAAAATTTCAAACCGGTCGGTTCAGTATTTTTCGCATTCACTTGCCACAACAAACCCACAAACAAACCCACAAACCCAGAAACAAACATACAGAAATCACATTTTCTTTATAATATTATAAATAAATTTCATAACTTTTGTAATAAAAATGCATCTAGCCTATTAACAAGTAAAGATATATGTACAAGTATTTACTTGTATGTACAACTAACGAATGTTCTACAAACAGCCATAGAACACTTTGCAACTAACATAAGAACATAAAATATCAGCTGACCTAAAGTGAGTGTTCTACAAAAGGATATAGAACACTCAATACATTCCGACTGACCATGAATTTTATTTTAAAGACTCAGATAACATATAACACACATTACAACTGAAGTTAGTGTTCTACGAAAGGATATAGAACACACAATACATGAAGATTGACTGTAAATGTTATATCGTTAACTCATAAAAATTAGAACGTACAGATGAATTGAGTGTTCTACGGAAAGAAATAGAATACAAACTACATATTGACTGTAAATTAATTTCCTACAATTGGATCACAGACAAAACTTATATTAGGTGATTGTTTTAGAATGACCTAGGCCTACAGAAGATGGAACATAGCATTAGGCACGTAATTCTATTCCATTAGCAGGAGTAGAACACCTTTAAATTTAAGTGTTCTACTTAGAGACGTAGAGCATAGAACACACTGTATACGGGAGGCTGGGCTGGACCACTCCATATCCAGTTCAAGGTCCTCTGCGACCTTGGTATTACAGTATCTCCACTTGCAACTGACATTTTTGATTGGCACCGATCCTTGCCTCTCCCTCTCTCCCTCTCACCCTCCCTCCATCTCTCTCTCTTGTCAAAGTACTCATTTGAGTATGGTAGCGTTTTTATTTTAAACATCAAATTATTTCACCCGATGGTTTAAACATGTCGGGGTTGTCATGAATTCCTTAATGAATCGAAGTAAATATTTTCGTTTATTAGAAAAAGCTATAAATTCAATTACTTAATAGACAATTACTCTATAGAAGAAATACTATTTTTCTTCTCAAGGGTCTAAAGTGTCACTTTTTCATCTGATATTAAACCGAGATCGGAAAATTAGCGATTTTAAAAGACATATTTGATGCGTGTGACAAACTAGGTTTCTTTTAATTACTGAGCATTATAATAAACTCAATACTTCAAAAAAGTAAAGTTTTACGAATTTAATCTATTTTAAAAAATTGGTTATGAAAATGGTTAAAAACTTTTCTTACTATCTCAAACAGCTGATTCAGATTTATTCACTATTTTCTCATAATTCTTATTTTATCATTTTATTTGTTTTTAACTTTTTTAGTTACAATCTGGTTGTTTCCGTTCCCCATCAAAACGTTAAAAATGCCACTGGCGTAGAAATACACAAAATAAAAATAAAATAAAAATATGATAAAAAATGTTTAGGTGAAATTACATTGCCTGAAACTGAAAAACTTGAAACTGGGAAAAAGTTACTGGGACGGGAAAACAACAACAATTTATGGAAAACAAATGTTATTCAAGCAGTATGGGAAATTACCTTTTCCGTGTTTTGTAAAGGTTGTGTTTTCAGAAGCAAGATAATTATTATTACTGTATGACAAAATATTAACCTCAAATCGTAAAAAAAGGGAAACTAAATCCCCAATCCTATTATTTAATACTAATTTCAAACTAGATGGATTAGAAAATTTTTTTCATTAGGAAAATTTCGTTATGCTAAATTAACATTGTAATAGTATTATTTAAATATATGTTTAAAATTGGTTTCTAGGTTTTTTAGAGCTTATTATTTTGATATTGATATGTCTAAGCTCTAGTGATGGGAGGGAGAGGGGAGGGGTTAGTACTTTGCAAAATAGTTACGAATGTGACAGTGTCATATGGTTTTATGAAAACAGCTGTTTAGAGGAACTGAATACATTCCCTTTAGAATACCTGCAATAGAATAGAATACCCTGAATACCTTTAGATAAATGCATGATCTTACCTATTTTCCACAGAGAAGTAACAAACGATTTTTAATAGGACGTGGGTCAGTTTAAAGAATCAAAAGTCTACTCCAAAAAGTATATAGTAATGAAAATTAGTTTACGGTATTAACTTTGGGTTATCTAATTTTTCACTAAAAAGCGAACAAGAATAACTTGTTTAGCGTTACAGTAAGACAAAATTTGGTGTGGATTATATTAGATTAGATTAAATTTTGACCTACCTAGATAGGCTGACATGTTCCTTAGACAAAACTGTTAATTAATAGTCCAACAGTCAATGACATCTTATCGGTCATAACTATCCACAATTCGTGCCTCCAAGTAGCTGGATTGCAGTTTTGTAGTAGGTTATGGTACATCGTAAAAATAAAAAACACATCATAATTCCAAACAACGCACTGTTCCTAAGGTGTATCTAAATGAATAAATCTTTATAAATTGTTTCGAAAAATCTCTCGTAGTGGATGAAGGACATGGGTGAGAGGAATGACCATATACGGTCAACAGCCCCCCGGTTGCGCAAGGAGGCCCCACAACCCCTACATAACACCCCCTCCTCCCCCGTTCTCTTATTCGTTTAGCAGTTCCCATGTAACTTCCGCCGTCGTATTACTCCAATATTTCTAAGCTTTCTTTTTACACAAGACATTTTACGTAATTAGTTGTTGTAACGGAAATCAATTCAAAATATTTGTTAGCTACCCCCGATAGTAACTACCCCAGTAGAATAGAAAACAGTATATTACAGGAATCATAAATATACATAAAACTAAAAGCGAATTATTACAATGATTTAAGTACCATCGTGCATAATATACCAAAATTTAATTTAATAATAATAACTACTAAAGTTTAAATTACAAAAACCTGAAAATGGCAGCCCTTAAAGGCACGAAGGCCAATTACAATGGGTCTATATGCTAAGTGGATAGTTGTGAGCAATGGTCGGTGGGTGTAGTGTTCTCTTGTGTGGATTAACGTCCGCACTGTTGAATACTACGTTAATCCACAAAAGACTATCCTCATAATTAGACCAATTCGTAATTCAGAAGCCGTGGTTCGGATTCCACGTTAAACTGTAGGTCCCTTAGTTGCCATCGGCTGTTGGGCTATTAATTAACAGTCCTGTCTAAGGAACATGTCAGCCTTAGTCAGTAACAAGACTACAAGATCGCGCCACAATCATCTTACACTCAATCCTCATTCATACTTGGCTTAAAATATCTACCTTGTGGTATGGTCGCCAATTCAAATAATCTAATCTAATCTAATCTTTCCCCCTCCGCAGTTAATAACCATCCTCGTTAGTATTCCCCGTTAGAAAAATATTATATTGAAGAAAATAAAGTTTTTTCAAAACGCTTCTTTTACCAGATATCCGCAATTTTTTACAAAATAATTGTTAACTTAAAATTTCCAACAGATCTTTTAAATTTAGTAGTCTAAGTGTGTAAAATAAAAATAATGTTTGTATATACTTACCTGTGGGTAATGGGATAGACAATGAATATGTATAAAGGGAGTGTTTTCAGTTCAACCAAACAGCTGTTCTTATGTTTCAAATTTTCGTCTTACAAATTGCTAAGAAGACGCCTACAGTAGTAGGCATTTTCCACTTAATCATACTTAAAAAGTTTTTAAAAGATCAGTCGCAAAATATTGGAGATAATAATCATTTTGTAGAACATACAAAATTACTGATTTTCGGAAAATGAAGCGTTTTTTGAAAAATATTTTTTCTCTATTTTGAGCAATAGAACCTTTATCCAGAGTTTGGCGCTTTACTTATGGTACACTCTTGATATGCGTGCGTGTGTGTGTGCGCGCGCGTGTGGGTGTGTGTATCTGTGACCTCTCCAATTCATCAACTGATGTAAACGTGCCGCTTTGCCAGTAACCAACACTACTCATTTGTTTACATTATCAGATTATTCTCCGAATCTGTCTCACTGCCGACCTTGGGGCTTAGCCTGCGTTCTGCTTCTTCTTATTGACCATTTTACCTCTTGACCCAGTTATGACCCAGTTATTGTCGCATCTTGTGGGACAACATGACCGTTTTACCGAAATGAATCATGCGTGTTTGTTATTGCGTATTTGTAAATTTGTAGATGAACTTAACATAACGTTGTTTTTGTTTTTTTTTGACACGGATATGTCTTAGCTCTGGGGTGGGTGACAATTTACGAGACCAAAATTTGGAACGGTGACGTCATATGGCTGATGAGAGAAACTGAAAAACCACAGGGAAGTATATACAGTCATTGTATTTGACATGGACATGTCTTAGCTCTGGTGGGGTATTAGCAATCCGTGAGACCAAAGTTTGAAACAAGTGACGTCACATTTCCCATGTTAGTTCATTCAATGGTTGTGACTAACAGAAGTGCTATTTAATCTTCATTACATTTACTTATTGTTCGAATTTTATGTAAGAGATTGTAGATAAATATACTGGTTACAAAAAAAATTGTATTTACTTCCCTATGGGAAATAGGTTAGATCATGGATTTGTTTAAGTTGAATGGTTACAGTTCATCTAAACAGCTGTTTTTATGTTTTAAATTTTGGTGTTACAAATTGCTAACACATCCTCCCAGAGCTAAGACATATCCATGTCAAAAGTGACGTCCCAAAGGGGAGTGAACACATTTTTCTTTTGCGTTCCTATCCAGAGGCATTGTAAATTAACTGCTAATGGTTTGTCTGTTCATTGCTTTGAATTGAGATTTTTTGTTATTTTTACGTTTACCTCAATAATTTCTGTCTGTCTGTCTTCCTGTAACGATAAAGTGTTTTTGTGTTCGTTTTCTCCATTAAAATCAGAGCACACACAAAAATGAAACTTATTTTTTTCTAATTCTACACCTTCTGGAGAAGGTTTTTCTTTTCTTTACACTGACTCGCTCTGAAAGAAATGATCTTTCAAAATATTAAAATTAATAATAGCTTACTTTAGTTAAAAACTGAAGGTAAGCACAAAAAGGTAAAAGTACGATAAACAGCAGTAAGATTAAACTGGGAAAATTCCTTAGGTTGGAACTCTAAATATCCATTTATAAATAAACTATTTAATTTTTTTAGTAGGATTTTATTTTTCATTATTGTTCAGACATGAACGTTACAGTTTATGAGTTTAGAGATCAGTGTCAGGGGGGCAACGCGGATCTTACTCGTCTGTATTTTTGTTTTTATTAAAAAAATAAAATTGATTCGAAATCCAAAATACTCAGATTCTGTCTTGGGTTTCCCATTGATGATGATGACGATGACGGGACGTTTCCAGGACCACGGCCGTGTCGACGGAGGACAATAATTATCGTCCGATCACATCGTCACAATGGGAATAGTGCGACCTTAACCCGATAGAGCAAAATAGAATAACCCATCCGCGACGATGTTTACAATATTACATAAAGTGCGAATGTGGCGGCGCGGCGGCGGCGGCGGCGGCGCGGAGGGGGGTAGGGGGGGAGGCCGCGGTTATATAGGGGGCCTCGAGTATTGCTCAACAGTCGTGGTCGAGCTCAGTGAGTGTTCGCAACTCAGGAGACCGAGCTGAAGTGATATACAGTGACAGTGACGCGATGCCGGAACCGAAGGACAACGACAGTGTGGAGGTGGCCGCCGAGGCGGCGGACCTGTGCGGGGACATGACCGAGACCAAGCGGCCGGTCATGAAGCACTCGGACACCAAGGATAGCATCTCCTCCGTGGACAGCGATGTGAGTCTCAGCTTCGACACCGCCCCCGTGGTGCCCGGCGAGGGCAGGGAGGACGTGGACCAGCCCGAGGAGGACGCGGACGACGAGAGGGCGAACCTCGCCGACCAGAGCGACTCCGGTAGCGAGGAGGGAACCCCCGAGAAAGACTCCGGGTGCGAAGCCCTCGTGTCGGCTGAGGAGAGCAAGAAGGAAGACGAGGAGCCGCCGTTCGTGGCTCCGGACGACGAACTGGTTGAGAAGATCATCGCACAAGTGGAGTTTTACTTCTCCGACGTGAACATCACTAAAGACGCGTTCTTACTGAAGCACGTGAAACGCAACAAAGAAGGGTACGTGAGTTTGAAGCTGATCTCGAGCTTCAAGCGAGTGAAGCACATCGCCAAGGACTGGCGAGTAGTGGCGTACGCGCTGGCGAAGAGCACGAAACTGCAGATCAACGAGGCCGGCACGAAGCTGCGCCGCGTGGACCCGCTACCCGCGTACGATCAGACCACGCCGTCGCGCACCGTGGTCGCCATAGACCTGCCGCTGGACAAGCCCACCATCGAGAACGTGGCCGAGATGTTCCGTGGCTGCGGCGAGATCGCGCTCATCAGGATCCTGCGGCCCGGCAACCCCATCCCGGCCGACGTGCGCCACTTCGTCAACAAGCATCCGGAGATGAACGGCACGGTCAGCGCGCTGGTGGAGTTCGTCCGGACGGAGAGTGCACACAACGCCATCAACCGCCAGGACTGGGACTGGAGGCACGCGCCAGACCATCCACCCATGAAGGTACGTTCCTCCTGGTAGACTTTTGTGATAATAATGATCCTGGTCTTCACCAAACCAAAGCTTTAAGTCATCAAATCCATTATTCTCATGTAAAACACCCACCTGGATGGGTAGGCGATTTGTAAAAGAATCTCCACATGGTGCTCTCATTCCATACCCCACTAAGGCATTTCAGTCACATAAAACACACTAAATGGATTATTTTTTGTTAATTTTCTACTATATGATTTTACTAAGAAAAGATAACCTAGAGTGTAAAAACAACAAACAATCGTTAGAGAGACTGGATAGCATGTAAACCACACGCAGCATAGTAAATACAAATCGTTACTAAAACGATATTACAAAAAATTACGTCACTGTTTCACAAATTTTGGTTTCGCAAATTGCCAACACCCCTTCCCAGAGCTAAGACATATCCATGCCAATTAAATTATAATTTCATTCTGTAAGAAGGTGCAACTAAAACACATTTACGTCAATAAATACTTCTTACAAAAGTAGAAATAGTTAAAGTTGAGTCTGAAATCGAACCCTCAACTCTCGGGTGATAATTGAACACGTCACCAAGCTACCTAGAACATTTTTTCTTCGACGTACTACAAAACATTCAAACGATTATACAGTATTTTTTCCAGTGAATTTACATTATAAGCTAGTGATGTAAATTATCAACTTGACATTACTTTGGATTATAAGACAACAGCTGACTTCTTGTGACTGACAGGAGTGTGTTGGACCAGCCCAGTAAAAGGCCTTGGCCTTAATAAGCGTGCGGTTTCTGTATCACTCTCGTTGGAGGTACACCAGTACACTGTTGCAATTTTGTTTCAATCTGGATAAATTAAAATCGAAACAAATTTAATATCAGTACAATGTAGGTTAATAATCATAACTTCGTATCGATATTTTTCAATTTGTAATTGAAAAATAAATTGAAGGAATCGAATTAAATGTGTATTATTATTATTTTTAAATAAACATAAAGCCTTTCATAACATGCCCTGAGTTGCAGACACAAAATTCAATCGAGTGTGAGTAGGAAATTTGAAAACTCACAGCACTATTGATATTCTGGGGTTTCTAAAAACCTGAATCATAGATTAAACAAAAATTCGAAATGATGTTATCTTTGGACTTTAAATATCTTATGAAGGTTACTGCCAATAGGATGTTCTGATCTAACGATTCGAAAAAATATAAATATGTACGAGTAAATCAACATATTCAAACTAAACGTAACCAGCTAAACAAATTATTTTTAAACTTAAATATAAATATTATTTATTGCAAGTACAGAAATCATGTACGGAAGAAATATTTCAACAAGAAAAAAATATTACGTGTCATTTTAGCGAGTAACGAAATACATTTTAAACCCGTGTTATGAATTATATTTTAGAAACACTGCATAAAATAAACTAAACATTATACAAACAAAAGAGTTGCTTCCATAATTATAAACTATCAGCTGATTTTCTATCAATACATTAATCGATTACAGTATCGCTTTTGACAGTATCAATAGCTCTGATTGTCGTGCATGTGTGTGTATTTTAATCTGCTCTACATTAAATAACGAACAGCTGATGACCTCGATATCAGCTGACTCTATCCCTTGATTACTTTCGTCCGCGCGGGACATCCAGTTTTTTGTAGTTATAAGATAGTACAATTAAATTTTAACATTAAAAATAGACAAAAATGTTATACATAACAAAACCGAAGAATCATACACCTACATCACAGAACATTTTTATTAATAAATAATGTCGTTTATTAGCGATAAGTGAGCAAACTAATTAGTTACCCAGAATTAAACAATCATGTTTCCATCATTTAACAGAATATGAATAAATGTTTAGTAATAAACTAGTTGAAAAATCATTATTTTATTTTAAAAGTTTGAAATCTGTAGAATACAATATTGTTCCGAATAAATTAATCGATAGTTTTTGAAGGGGTGAACCCTTCAAAAACAAACCACATTTACTTCCCCATAGGAAATAGCTTAGATCATAACTATATTTCGTCACTTCCGTTACAATTTTTGCGTCCCGCAAATTACTAACACCCTCCCACTTACATATGCATTTCAAACGTTGAGTTAGATCTACAAGTTAAAATTATAATACAGAGTATTTAACCCGTTTCGTCTGTTATCATAACGTAACATATCAGGATGAGTACAATTTTTCTTTCTTCTATCAAATCACGTATATTCGGGATTGATGGGTGAATCTATCACTAGTGAGTCATTTCAAAACGAGATTAATCCACTCGTAAAGCTTGAGATATTCGGAATATTTATTTCAACAGTCTCCTAATTACTTATATGCAAACGAAGGCCAAAAATTGTTCGTATATCTATACAAATATTAGTTCGTATACCTTTTATGAACACTGTATTTATTATAAGAACATTTAAAACAACGTTATTTTGTGTAAAATTTCTTAAATCCTTAGAATAAGTAAACGTATTTTTGTTATACTGTGACGAAAAATACCGATTTCAGTATTGTTTTTGCGAGTAGAAATAATTCCTTTTCACCCTAGGGAAGAAAGGAGTCCACTGATTTTGACTTCATCAGGCGTTCGTTATGTAGATTAGAATAAAATTCGTAAATGGTAAGCTGTCGATAGTATCCAAAGTAATAGTCAATTAATTATAAGTATTGACAGACAATCAGCTGATAGTGTAAATTTTCTGGAACGTGATGAAAGCAACCCTTTGGTCTTTAAAATTATTATTATTATTTTACATCATGTTCTTTAACATTTATCTAAATATTTCTTTATATTTTCTTAATTTCTTGTAATACCAAGCTTTTTTGAGTGGGTTTTGTTGGGTAATGTGACTTTACACATACCAAGTTTCATGGAAAACTGTTGGAAAATAAGGAAGAAATTGATTTTTTAATATTCTCCGTAAGAATAACATTGGGCACAATGTACTGCGTCTACCACGTACAGGAAATTGAATTTTTCTCGGGAACCATTTAGTCGTGGACAAATAATTCAAAATACTAATTTGTTTAGTTTTTTAAGCTGGATTCAATGGTGTTAGTCAAATTATACTTTACCTTTATTCTTTCTGCGGAAAAATAAAAAAAAAGATTTTTTTGGACTTTTAAAAGCCTATAGCTCCAAACCCCGATTTTTTTAGAAATGCGGGATGTTTCATTTTGTTTATCTCATAAAGGACTATTAATTGTATAATTTTGATCAAAATCGCTAGAGCCGTTTTTGAGAACTTTTCACTTTACGTGTTTTTTTTGGGAGGGGTTTGGGGGTTACCTTTAAAAACCTTTCCAAGATACCCTGGATTATTTACCTACATGCCAAATTTCATGAAAATCGGACCAAAAGTCTCGTTTCTAGGCTTCTGCACATCCCCACATACGCATACGTACACACACGGACAGACATCACTCTAAAACCACTTTTTTTATTGAGGGGGCACTAGAATAGATATATTCCCCGAAAACTCAAATTAGAAAATATCATGACCCATGAATGCAGTCGTTGCTGTGCAATACTTATGGTTGAACCCATTACAAGTCTCAGGAGGAGGTGACAAAATATCTTTGACACGTTAAAACCTGAAGTTCGGTCAATCACAAATAAAAAAATAAGTACCAAACGTACTTAAACTTATGTGTTCCCAATTATTTGGATTATGTGACATCCATGTACTGCGATTGCACAGAAGCACGTAGTGGGTTTTGTTTATTGGACTGGAACTTTAAAGTACTCTAATAATTTGTCTGTATGTTAGCATTTAATATATTTTATGAATGTTATCGTGAATTAACGAAAGTGATATTTTAACAGGTTTTGGAACTAAACGCGCCGCCGAGCACCGATAGGAAGAAACGCACACAAGCGCAGAAGAAGACGCCCGGCATGACGAGGCTGTTCGACTCCGAGTACTCGTCATCTTGCGCCTCAGGAAGCGAGGCTGAGGAGAGGTTCCAGCGACAGATGCGACTCCAGCGACGATGCAGCTCCCCGCACATGCAACGACCCGGGGACCACTGGACGCAGAGACGCTGGTCCAGGGACTCGGGCAGCGACAGCCCCAGCAGCAGCTTCTCCAGGAGTCGCTCCAACTCCGGAGTGTTCTACATCCCGGACCACGTGCGGAGGATGTCCGCGGGCTGGGACTCCGGGAGTGACTCGTACGGCAGCGGTAGGTCCCGGTCCAACAGCGGGGTGTCCATACCGGACAGGAGGTTCTCCGTGCAGAGCAAAGACTCCGAGTGCTGCTGTTGCGGCCACTACAACGATTGCCGGAGGATGTCGTACTGCCACGACTCCGGGAGCGAGGGCTACGGCAGCAACCGGTCCAGGTGTAACAGCGGTGCCTCGGACATCAAGAGAAAGGACTCCGGGGAGTACTACTGCCCCAAGAGGTTCATCCAGCCGGACCGACGGATCTCGCTCACCAGGGAGCCCGAGGGACCGTACTGCCCTCGAGATCAGCGCAGGGTGTCGGTGGGTAGCGACTCCGAGCCATCCGGGAAGATAGGATTCCAGAGGCAGCGATCCTCATCGGGCATCCACCTGCCCGAGAACATAGTGAGGATGCCCAGGGGCCCCGACGGAGGTCGTGGGTTCGTCGCTCCGCCGCCCGTTACTACTTGCCACACCTTGGTGGAGTGAACAATCAAATGCTACGATCTCCTTCTGGAACCTGAAGCAATAATTTTTAGTGCTATATACGAACAAACTGTCCTTACCACAGTGATAGGCCTATGTGTTAGTCGTATCAGAAGCGCGTGTGATAGTGTGAATGGTTGTGTGAATGTGTGTGAACGTGTGTGAACGTGTGTGAACGTTACTACTACGAGTTACTTATTGTTAACGAGATGCAATACCAGTGAAGAGACTGAGCCCGAGCTCGGGACGTGTGATAGAGTCAGGCTATTTATATTGTTATGTAAATATTAAGTTAATATTGTACTCGCGACGTTACCATTTTGTAATTTATTTCTCACTACATTGAGTTGTATTTATTTTAATCAGTCAAATTCATTTTCATTATTTATTCCGTCCTATATTTATCACATTTCAGTTCATTGTTACTTATTTCACATTCCGTTTCGAAATTTACATTTTTTGTTGTGGAATTTCCTAATTTATTGTTACTAATTGTTGATTTGTTTTACGAAGAGGTTTTAGTTATATTAAGTCAGTATTCGTTGACTACAGGGTCAAGATCTGTTAGCCATATTATCCTGTTATTGTTAGTCTTATATCATTGTAAATAAATAATTTTTCAAATTGTAAACATGCGTAGTTCTTTGAGTATACAACCCTTAAGTTGTTATTGATGTATCCACTTTCTGTCGAATACATTAACTTAACCAATTAATCTTATTTTGAATCAGGCATTATAGTCGTACTCTCTCTGACCTTTGGTAAAAACAATATTATACAAAAATGTTGATTAAATTCAACATCTAGTGTAGTGTGGGTATGCAACATGTTGCATACCCACAATAAGGTTTCTCCATCGTAACCTTCTGAAAGCTAACTAGTTTGCCCACTGGAACGGTGGCGTCGTCCTGTAATCCAACTACTTGGAGGTCATAAATTGTGGATAGTTATGAGCAATGATCGGTGGGTGTGAAATTCTCTTGTGTGGATTAACGTCCTCACTATCAAATACTACGTTAATCCGCAAAGACCATCCTCATTATTAGATCAGTTCGTAATTAAGACGCAAAACTGGTTCGGCTTCCATGTTAAACTGTAGGTGTTAGATGTCACTAAGCTATTAACAGTCCTGTCTAAGGAACACATCAGCCAGTAACAAGACTACACGATCATGTCCCAATCATCTTACACACATTTCTCATTCATACTTGGCTTAAAATACCTAGGTAGGCCACCATTTCAAAAGATAATCTAATCAAATATCAATTGTAAACAGCAATGTAAAAAATAAAACAGAAAAACTGAGGGGTCAAGTGGTTTGATAATTCTAAATCAGAGTAAACCTAAACCTAATATTACTTATCAATATGTTATCAGACAAGAATGTGTTCAAATCCGTTATTGAAAGTGAAACACTTCAACAGATGTTTTCTTCCTCAAAATTAAATTAAATAACTCCATAGTGGAGTAACACTTTACTCTGACTTACGACATTGTTTAAAGTTGCTGATAAGTTCTATTTTAATACTTTAGTGACGTTGACGAAATTACGTCATCTGCTTGCAACTTGGCTCACCTGTAGTCAACAAGCTATTTCAGATCAGCTGATTGATGTAATTAACAAATCAGCTGATTTAAAAATACTCAACGTACGGAGAATAATTTTTTGAAACATGAGTTTTATTTACAATCTGTTTTGTTGGGAAAACAATAAGTAAATCTTATGTACATTTTATAAAAAAATTGAGTTAGAAATTGTTCAAGAACAAGTCTAAAAATAAACAAGAAACAAGATAACTATCTTTGAGAACGAGAAGTCAAGTCCAGGAAGTTTTTACACACAACAGTAGTCACTTAGATTGCTATTGGTATTTAGTCCAGAAAAGGTATCTAGAACTAAGTACGGTTAGGTTCAAGACAGGATTCACAGTAAATTAATGACGTCACATTTGTCTGATTTTAAAAATAATAAAATTAATTAGAGGAATGTCAATTAATATACATTGACTTTTCTCCTATATTATAAAACTATTTCAAATAATTTTATTTGAAATAGTTAAATAGTTAAAATAGTAGAAATAGTTAAAATAGTTAAATAGATTAAGTAGACATAGGAATTTACAGTTAATAATTAGCACAACCGTACATATCTTTATTGCATAAAAATACAATACAAAATTGCATAGCACCCCTCACCGCCACATAAAAATAAACATACTTTATAAACTCAAAGTAGAAAATATTAAACGAGGTCGTTAAATGTGACTCTACCATGAGTGGGCCATAAACTCGCCCACCGTGTAAAATTCACCGCGAATGAGCAGGCGTTTTGTCAGCCTTCTGAATTTGTTTTGTGAATTGTGAACGTTTTATTCAAGTTCTTAAAATTAAATATTTATTTAATTTAATAGTCTGATTACGATGAGTCCTATACGAATCAATTAACTTATTTACCTTTTTCAATTTTTTTCGAGTAGGTCAAATCGTCGAACTAAAAATGTTTGTATTTACTTTCCTGTGGGAAACAGGTTACATCATGGATATGTCTAAAGGAAATGTTTTCAGTTCATCTAAAAAGCTGTTCTTATTCTTTTATATTAAAAGTTCAATACAATAGCTCTGGTGGTTTCTATGGACATCTGTTACATATTTTCCATGTTGAAAATCACCAACACCCCCCCCCCGAGCTAAGACATATCCATGTCAAAACAAACCGATTGGTTGTAAATGACGTAAACAAAGTGACGTCACTGGCGCTGAACCGCTTGTATTAACCGTTTTATACAGTTCCTGTAACTATCATTATTGGTAATTGTAAGCTAGTTTCTGAATGATTGGATGTCACATATGGGGGCGTGGCCCTAGTAAGTTGAAAGTCTTAAAGTGTAATGCACATCAAATGATATGTAGAAATTAATTTAAGGTTTTAGAGAGTTTTTACAACAAACGGTAAAATTAAACGTAAAAACTTAAGAATCAGCTGGTCCATTTATTTATAAACTAGCTGACCTGGCGAACTTCGTAACGCCTAACAGTAAATACGAGTTAACTTTCAGATTGGCCATGTTCTGAAGTCAAAAAACATTACGACTTTGTATTGAAAAATTAGATATTCTGGGTCGTGGCATAGTTAATAACAATACTGAAACGATAAGACATATTAATAAAAGTCCCACAAAACAAATAAATCTAAGTGGATTGATTCACAATTTTTTTAATCCAACATAAACCAAACGAAACCTAACTGTAATACGGATGTTATAGGAAAGATATACAACAGCTGATTATTATAATAAACGTAATATGTATAATCACCATAATTTCTTTTTTATTTGGCGGACATAATTACAAACACGTGACTTTTAATCAGACAGAAAATAAAAAATATAAATACATAGTCCCCAAAAACCGTAAACTATTAACGTGGTGAATAAATCTGTTCATTTTGTACAGTACACATTTACTTCATAGTTTTACATTAATGAATGATTCAGATGGCATTGGATATTAAAGCATATTGCTAATGGAAAGTAAACCAACAGCTTCTTAAGAAAACAAATGTTTTTATTGTAGAACATTTGTAAACAAACTCAGTCCCCAGGTTAACATTAGAAATTTAAAACGCTATAAAATGGAAACTAGTTTAATTTATGGAAACTGAATATGCCTAAAGCATGACCGGAGCAGAGACGAATCCAAAAAATCAAAGATCATTAAAATCGGTCCAGCCGTTCTCGAGTTATGATGCGTGTAACTAACACGACTTTGTTTTATATATTTAGATAACCACCTGATTATTTAGAGATTACGCTGGATTTTGCCATGTGTAGCACAAACTTCCAATTGTTGAATTGAACACAAAACCGCAAAGTTATTGGTGTTAAATGTTTAAAATATTTTTAATAAATCGTACTTATAAGGTAACTAAACGATTCGACTTAATATAACTAGGCGCCTGTCCTAAGCCAACTTAGAAGATTAGAAATTAAAATTAGTAGTAAGCGAGTAGAATAACTGTTTAACATACAATATGATCCCGCCGACAAGTTTTGGAAACTTGGCGGGGCCTTAACTTTAGTTACGAAAACAAAGTATTTGTAACTGTATTTATTAGTAATAAAATTTTACGGATATACTTACTGTTTTTCATTCTAAGTAAGTGTTCAAAATGTCACCTATTAGCCACTTGGCAATATATTAACCGGTAATAAATACTGAACCAATCTTTTGAAGTCCAGTTTGTAGCATTCTTTTGATTGATTGTGTTTTCTTTCAACAATACCTTTAATTTGATGTACATCAACCTATGCTTACTTTTAAGATTTTAAAAATACTTCCCATGGGCCTTCACCCATAAGTGATAATACCAGTAATGATATGAAATATTTAGTTGTGATATCACTTTTCATTTTAAAGTAAAGTCGTCCTTAGACTTAATTGTCATCCTGTACAGTACTGTGTTACATCACTCGTCCTCATGTTTGGGTCCACAACCTAAAGGTTACTTGTCCGATCTGGTGAAAATGTAGAGAAATATGGGACGGTGGCATGTCCTGTAATCCATCTACTTGGAGGTACAGCTACACAAATAATTGTGAATACATTAGTTGTGAGTGATGGTCGGTGTGTGTGGTATCCTCTTGTGTGGATTAACGTCCGCACTATTGAATACTACGTTAATCCACTAAGACCATCATAATAATTTGACAAGTTTGTAATTTAGAGAAGGTGGTTCGGACTAATAATTCTGTCTAAGAAACATGTCAGCCTTAGTCAGTAACAACACTACAAGATCGCGCCACAATCATCCAACACTCATTTCTTATTCATAATTTTAATTCATTCTTAAAATACCTACCTGGGTCGGAATTTCAGTGAAAATATCATAACAGACTTGTATTTCCGAACCATGTCTAATCGAATCCAATTTCTAATTAAATAACCTCATATCCCTATTGTAATTAACAAGGGGGATCCCAATTGGAAAACTCTGGTTTTCCCAATTAATTAAGGATGTACAAACATGAACTAATTTGAGGATTGTAAAACAAGCTTGACAAATCAGCGACCTACATTTAAATTCTCAGAAGTAAACTCATGCGTAAAGACGACAAACAAGGATGTAATCAGAGCGCAAGGAAAGAAGTGGTAGGCAACGAATAACGAACAATTAGGCAACGAATAACGAATAACAAACAAAACGACGAGTACAAATACGTTAACTAGAGAAGCGACGAGAACTGGGTTAATAGACGCTTGTCAATCGGGCGAGAAGGACGAGTGTTGATAAGCGAAGGTCGTTCTGATAATAGGGAGGTCGTCAGGATAGGGAGGACGATTTAACTGTTATGAGAAAAAATAAACAACTCCGTTGAGGACTGATAAGGAAAGGTCGCTCAGATTTCGAAGAGTATTCGCTTGGAATTAAACATAAGCAAGGCTGGTACAAGGTGAACACTTGCTTGAAGCCCCTCACGTGCGGGTGGCCGGAAGGAAGTAGGAAGTGACTGAGTGCGATGACCTTGAGTAATTGCACGACCTTCGCAGTCTCGTTATCAGATTGTCTGCGTATTTTCGTGATAACAACATGCCGCTCGAAGACCTTGTTATTGAGGTGAATCTTCACATTTGGAGGTTATACTTTCTGTATTGCATGTTCTACTACGTCAAATATATTTTTACATAGTCAAGTTGTATATTATAAACCCTTTTCGGAAAATCACCGAGACAGGTATCCCAAGATTTGAACCCGTGACCTCTTGCACCGTCCGCCCAGAATAACCATCATGGTAGCAAAATTACTAGCATACTACTAGTCTGGAATCATTATATAGTTATATTATTTTTTTGTAATGGAATTTAAATCTATTCATCCGGTTCAACAGTAGTTATCAGTTAAGGCTTCTACCAAAAAATGAGGTTAACAAAACTAAGAAGAAAAAATAGTCGAGAAAATGCATACTGATTTATTTTTTGGAAAACCCCAAAGATTTTTACAATTGCACAAGGGTTTTTATTGAGATTTCATTTTTTATATATCGTAAAGGTGAGAGATTGATATTTTAAACTGATATGGAAACCTACGTTTTTAAGTGAAGTAATAATGAGAAACGAATATAAGATGATTGTGGCGCTATCTTGTAGTCTTGTTACTGACTAAGGCTGACATGTTCCTTAGACAGAACTGTTAATTAATTGTAATAGTCCAACAATCAATTTCAACTTAGGAACCTACATTTAAACGTGGAATCCGAACCATGGCCTCTGAATTACGACCTAATCAAATTATGACATTGTCATTTGCAGAACTTAGTATTCAATAGTGCGGACGTTAATCCACACAAGAGAACACTACACCCACCGACCATCGCTTACATCTATCCACAATTCGTGACCTCCAAGTAGCTGGACTACAGGGCGACGCCACCATCCCAGTCAGAATGAAAAGGATGCGTTTACTAAAACAAAATGCTTATCGTTCCAGCTAAATATATTTGCCTATAATGGATTTGACTAAAATATGACCTATCTAAAATAAATCTGATTTAAAATAGCTAATATAAGATAAAGCATTTTGAATGATTCACTTTTTAAACTGCATGATGCAAATTTTCATATTGGATGATAGATACGTATAATTTTATACATTTTGGTTTAACAAAGATTTAAACATAATGATTTATGTTTTAGTATAAATAAATTCATTCATTAAAAAAATAGTATAAATTTTACCGCAGATATTACCACTTGAAATAATGCAAAAATGTCTGTTGATAAATTTACACAGTAGGACTTTACAACAACAATTATAAACAATGAGTTACCTTTACGAATATTTTTAAATAGTTTTGCCATGAAACCCTTTCGTCAAACATTACCGTATCTGCCATTCTTTGTTTTAACAACCTACACAGGAAGGAAGATTTCATTTAATTACTGTACTTCAATTCAATAGTCCATATATGCTTGTTTATGTATGGTATTTTTGGTTTAATAGTAATTAATAATGAACGATTAAATTAATTAATAATTAATTTACTTGTAAACTCCAGAAGATTCCTTTAGGATTTCAGTGGATTAAATTTTTATATATTTAATTTGTAGTGAATTAATTACTTTTTATTTTACTTCATTTTTTGTTTACCACCACCAGTGGTATTTTTAAAAGGAAACACTGGTCTTGTATTTAATAAACACCCAAATTAAAAATATAATTAGGTAATTAAATTACTAATCAAATTACTGGGTCCGGAATCAAACCTTATTTACCTCGACAAATGTTTATTTTACAAAAATAAATATATTTTTCAAATATCAGAAATTATATTTAAATATATCAGTTTTTTGGGACAATACTATTACCACCAATTTATTTAAAATAAGGTGTAAATGTGTAAACAGAATCGAGAATCGTATCAAAATTGTAATCCTGTATACAAATAACAGACGCCTTGAATATGGTAAACAAACATAGGCAGAGCCAAGGTATGAATTGGGTCAACTAGCACAGTATCTGGCCAAGATTGGAACTGAAACAGTCAATAGATACTTCTGACTGATAATTTGACTGATTACTAGTTTCTTATATTGCGTTGGAACCAACATTTAATTTACTCTCTTTATAATCTCATGTTTAATTTGCATTTGGAATATTTCATTATAGCATGATTGCCAATGCTGTTGTGAATTAAAAATGCGTAAAACTAATTTTTTGTTTAGCTGGACTGGAAATCAATGTATTAGAATAAGTATTGAAATATACGGCATCATTGGACTGACTCATACTTTCTCAAAATTTGGAAAATTCAAAAAATAATAAATAGTCTGGAGATATAGCCAAAATGCTTCCGTGTGCCAAATTTAAAAAAAATTGACTATCAATTGGTTTTTGGGGTTTGTACACAGACTCATAGACTGATAGACTGACATACCGATAGACTGATAGATTGATAGGCCGACAAAACTGATAGGCTGACAGGTTGATAGACTGATAGACTGACAGACTGATAGACTGACAGACTGATAGACTGACAGACTGACAGACTGATAGACTGACAGACTGATAGACTGACAAAACTGATAGACTGATAGACTTACAGACTGACAGATATCAGTTCAAAGCCCCCTTTTTGGATCCAGGTTGCCTCAAAACAGATACATCCACTCTCAACCGAAATTAAAAAATGTTGACAAAAACAATACTTTCTCCTTATACACTATGCATAAGGAGAGAAAGTAAAAACTGCTTTTTTGTGGTGTACTTTTAATACTAATATTCATAAGAGACTGAGAAAATAGGTCGATTAAGCTCCAGACGCCAGAAGCTGTCCATCTCCTGGTAGGCTAGCCTTCTTGTAATTTTTTGAAATCTGTAATCTGTTAAAAACGTCAAAATCCTCACTCATCACCTAACCTCCCACTTCCCAATTACTTAGGGGGCTAATATTCGGTATACTGGTTCTGTAGGCTTAAAATAGGAAAGTCTAATAGTTTTCGTGACGATTTTCCCTACCCATATCTCTACCCTATACGTCTTCAAAGTTCCCATTTAAATCTTATGGGTAAAAATTTTGTTTAGGATTACAACATTAGTATGTTGTCTTATTTTTTATGAGGTATTAAAAAGAGCCGTTTTTATTTGAACCATTGAGCAAGCCAAAGAAGAAAGCATAAAACTTAATGGCATCTAATTACTGTATAAATATATTTTTTCTTAGGGTAGATTTTGATGATTATGTTTTATGATTAAAAATCGAATGTTCATTTGTTGACCAAATTAAAATAATTACAATGTTTATACTGTATTACGTTTATTATAATATTCAGCTGTTGTATATTTTTATATTTTCCTTTTGCTATCTGAAATGTGTGAAAAGTTGATATTGTGTATTATTATCGAATTTTTTATTGTGTGTGTGTGCGTGTGAGAGTGTGTATTTACCAGGCTGTAAAATTACAAGGTACTCTAGTGTGAGATGATAGTCTGTCTAAATTTTATTGCCCCCTGGAGAGTTCTTTGAGGGACACCTCGAAGTCAGTCTAAGTAATTTCCTAAATTATAAATATCTATTAGGTAGCAAGGACAATCTAGCCAAGTTCCCCAAAACTGGAACACATAGGCAATGCCGTGTTCTATTCCTAGGCCGCCTTGACCGGGAGTCTCTTGTCAAACGAATAAATCTACTCAAGTTTATTATTATCTTACGCTTTTCAACCGAAATATCTCACAGCCTTCGCGGTGGTCGTCATGCTGTCAGTTTCTCTGATAACATTCAGACTAAAGGTCAATTAATTATCAGGTCACTTCGATCATGCGTTTTGTTTTTTAACCATGAGATTAATCTGATGTCGTATTTATCAAGTACATCTTATAGAAGTTTTTGCAGCTTAAAGCTGAGGTTTTTTAAAATAAAAATAACTTCCTCTTAATAGAATGAACCAAAATGGAAGGTTAAAGGATCATAAACACGAAAAATACTGTAAAATAATTATTGAAAATTAAGTATACTAATTTTTTAATTGACACCTTAACTCGTATTTTATATATTTTTTTCAATTTCGTTCTTATTCAAATAATTGTCCACTGCTACTTTTTGAGCATTGAAGTCCCATAAGAAAAACATTATTTTTGTTACAGCATTACTGTACAAACGACTGTCGTAAAATGGATGTTGAAGCGTCAAACAAAGTAAATTGGTTAAAAAAAGATAATTATCAAATATTATTTCGTGGTAATTATATTTTACCGGGGAAAATACACTTTTAAATTATGTAGTCCCTTACATGATAAGGTTACATTTATTTATTTGTCACCTCAACTATTTTGTACAGCTATGAAATAGCCAGTTATGCTGTCACAAAAATATCATTGTTCTTATGAACCTGAAACAAAATATTTCGCCACTAAGGCAGGCTCGAAACCATTTACATCTTAACTCATCCTCTATGGAATATATCAATATATAATAATAAATTATTACTGTATTATAATTATACGACTAAAACCCCTAGATTAGAACACTGCTGGCCACTGTTCACTAAATTAAAAATACTACCAATCAGAAATCTATTCGAAAATATCGAATATTTATTAAGAATTTAATCAATAAACATTTATTCACTATCAAATCCTGATGCAGCCCGACTGACCTGTAAAGTTTCTATTTTAAGCTTATGAGGAAAAGACGTGATGCATTTTCATCACATGCATACATCTATAATGTATAAACAGCTGATTTTGTGTTGCTTTATTTTCACCAGTCAACAGCAAATGTCATTGTGCGTCATTTTAAGCGAATGTTTATGATTTTTTTTAAATATGGATTACTGGTTGGTTTGTGTGTTCCAGTTATTAGTTGTTTTTGTTGTTTTGCACGAGTGGAATTAATAAATGATAGATTACGCGAGTATTATTATAAACAATTCCGCGATTCAGAAAACTTAATCTTTCCCATAAAAGCCGTATTACAGGTAGGTTTGATTTAGGGTTAGGTTGGGTTGGAACATTGTAAATCAATCCACTTAGATGTATTTGTTTTGTGGGAATGTTATTAATATTGTATTATCGTTTCAGTATCGTTATTAAGTATACCGAGACCTAAAATATTTAATATTCCACAACGAAGCCGTAATATTCGACTTCAGAACATGGCCAAACCTAAAGTTAACACGTATTTACTGTTAGGCGTTACGAAGTTCGCCAGGTCAGCTGGTTTTATATAACGGAAGATTTGGTGTATGAAATTATTTGTTATTATTGTGATATCAAAGTCCGACAAATATTATTCCTATAATTCACATGAAACAAACAATTACGTAGAAGAGCGTAGGAAGATGGCCGCGTTGTCAGCGTTTACCGAACTAATGGCGCAACATGGCGTCGATGAAGACACACTCTGTAGAAAGCAAATAATCGCTTCTCATAAGATGAGACGTAATAACCTTTAGACGAAGTTATTTATTTGTTATTTTAGAGTGATTTATTTTTAAAATGTTTGTATTTACTTCACTGTGGGAAATAGGTTAGATCATGGATGTGTCTAAAGGTAATGCTTTTAGTTCATCTAAACAGCTGTTCTTACGTTTCAAATTTTAGTCTTACAAATTGCCAACACCCATCCCAGAGCTAAGACATATCCATGTCAAATATATATAGAGAGTTTTCCTATTTACCTACGTTTTCAAACAATTATATCATATGTAATTTTGAATTAAGGAATTCATTGAATATGTACCGTAATTTTTTTAGTAATTTAAAATATTGAGGGTTAAAAGAGGTCTAAGATGTATCCGGGGGGGGTCTCAACATTTTCAAAATACTGATGCCTAAATACGTATTCTCTAGCCTTTTTTGTTAAATTCAAAGCCTCTTATTTCCATAGATTGGTTTTTAATCGTATACGTTTTTACTCTTAATTACAAATGTAATAGAAGAATTCTAGTTAAACACTAAATATGGCGGAAGTAATGCTAAATTTGAACTTTTAAAGAAATAATTTATTTACAATTTTACGTCTCCTAACTTTGTTCAAACATCTATCAATAATTGTTTTTGTTGTCTTTATTTTTTAATTAGTTAAATAATATAATACAGTACCAGTTCACTTTAATTTAGTATGGCTATTAAATGAAAATAGTATCAAATTAAATTAATATCAACTGAAAATACCTTCCTGGAATTCTGTAAAAGCTAGTAGTCTACTGAAAATTAATATTTATCTTACTAGTTCATGTTAGATTGTAGCTTCTCTAGTTATACTCTAAAAGAGGTTATTTTTAGCGAATTTCCCATAGGGAAGAAGCTATTACCGTAGGTCTCATGGTAAGACTTAAGCCCGGGACCATGTTATTTTTTCTTCTTTAGGTGCCCAGAGTCCAAAAACAATAGTCGTTAAAATTTTTATATATATATATATGTATATATATATATATATATGTATATATATGTATATATATATATATATATATATATATGTGTCTGTTAGCACGATAACTCTCGTAAAAATGGTCCGATCGAGACCAAATTTGGTAGAGACGTGTATTCCTACAAATGCTCGGACGAGTTCGTAAACCAGACATATCGGTCAATGGAAACGGGTAGTTTAGGGGGGTTTTGTACCCCAAAATGGGGTTTTTTGCGTTTTTCACGTGTAATTTTTAAAAATTTCTAATTTTATATTTCACCATTGGAATCAGCTTAAAAAACTACACAATTAAGCTCCTTAAAGTTTTTCTCTATCTCCAACGGTTACCGAGATATTAAAAAATCTAAACACAGTACGTTGTATTGTGGGGCTCCAATGTTAATCTTATGGAGGATAGGGAAAAATTAATATTTCCCATATTAATCAATATTTTTTTATGAAACTTGATATTTAGCTTCATGTGATTGAGATCTATCCTTTTATGCTTAAAAATCATAGTTTATGTGTTTATCATGGCAGCAAACCTGCATACTCTTTTCCCATAATAATTATATAGGGAATAGGCAAACTCCTTTATTTATGGACAGATGTTGATGAAAGTTGGTATGAATGTTAAGATAAAAATTATTTATGGTAGAAATGACTACTTTCAGTGTTTCTCACAGCAGCTAACCTGCACACTCTTTCCCATGTTAAACTTATGGAGAATATAGGCAAATAATTCTCATGGATATGACAGATTTTTATAAAAGTTGTCATATATTATTATTATATTATTGATTTGGAAATTCGCTGAGTACGCAGGTCTGCTGCGACGGGGGTATTTAAATCGTTTTACATTTGGTGTGTAAATTAATAAAAATAAACTACCAGCACTACCCATTAGCCATTGTACACTCCCAGTTGACATTGTTATTACACTGTGTCAGCTTTAGTCAGTAACAAGACTACAAGATCGCGCCACAATCATCTCACACTCATTTCTCGTTCGTACTTATAACACCTACCTGGTAGTTTTGTACGGTTCCATAAAGGCAATAAAAGAAATAGATTTTTAAAAAGGAAATGGAGATTAGAATGGGAAGATGGAATTAATGTGCACGAAGGGGACGATGTTACGAGTAGACAGATAAGAGATAAACTAAGCGGCAGAGGAGGGTAAATACGTGATTCACCTGTGGAGAAGGTCAACACCTTACAGGGTAAATAGGCTGGCAGTGTGCCGCCGGCTCCCGGCCCAGACACTCATGTTGCGCAAGGTCTAGAACTACTAGCCACTGTACCTAGCGGCCCGGCAACGTCAGAGCCCCACGGGTTCTAATCCGGACTCAGTCACGTTTTAACTTTCTCCCCTTATACATAGTATATAGAGAAAGCATTGTTTTCATCAAAATTTTCGAATTTGAGTTGAGAGTGGATGTATCCGTTTTGGGGCCCCCTGAATCCAAAAAAGCGTGTTTCGTCATGATGTCCGTCCGTCCGTATGTGTGTGCCTGAATGTGTATAGAGCCACAGCCTATCCCGTTGGTCCGAATCTCATTAAATTGGTAGGGATGTATATATTCAACGTATCTCCAGGCGTGTATTATTTTTTCAATTTTTCATTTTAAGGGTAGTTCACCCGTAAACCCATTAAAAACAAAATTTTTTATAGGTCTAACAATTTTGATTAAAATTTGATAGTTTTAGTGCACAGAGTACTAAATTTAATAATATGACACCACCCGCATGTTTGTAAACATAAAGGTTCAAAATTATGGGCTTTTAAATGTCAAAGAAATCTTTTTTTCAGTTTGCGTCGAAAAAAGTAGAGTATAAAAAACCAAGCAAATTGGTGTCTTGTATTATTTGTGGCACGATCTTGTAGTCTCTTTACCGACAAGTCGTTTGGAAATTCGCTGAGTACGCAGGTCTGCTGCGACGGGGGTATTTAAATCGTTTTACATTTGGTGTGTAAATTAATAAAAATAAACTACCAGCACTACCCATTAGCCATTGTACACCCCCAGTGTCCCCCAGTTGACATTGTTATTACACTGTGTCAGCTTTAGTCAGTAACAAGACTACAAGATCGCGCCACAATCATCTCACACTCATTTCTCGTTCGTACTTATAACACCTACCTGGTAGTTTCGTCTACCTGGTAGGTCGCGGTTCCATAAAGGCAATAAAAGAAATAGATTTTTAAAAAGGAAATGGAGATTAGAATGGGAAGATGGAATTAATGTGCACGAAGGGGACGATGTTACGAGTAGACAGATAAGAGATAAACTAAGCGGCAGAGGAGGGTAAATACGTGATTCACCTGTGGAGAAGGTCAACACCTTACAGGGTAAATAGGCTGGCAGTGTGCCGCCGGCTCCCGGCCCAGACACTCATGTTGCGCAAGGTCTAGAACTACTAGCCACTGTAGCGGCGCGGCAACGTCAGAGCCCCACGGGTTCTAATCCGGACTCAGTCACGTTTTAACTTTCTCCCCTTATACATAGTATATAGAGAAAGCATTGTTTTCATCAAAATTTTCGAATTTGAGTTGAGAGTGGATGTATCCGTTTTGGGGCCCCCTGAATCCAAAAAAGCGTGTTTCGTCATGATGTCCGTCCGTCCGTATGTGTGTGTCTGAATGTGTATAGAGCCACAGCCTATCCCGTTGGTCGGATTCTCATTAAATTGGTAGGGATGTATATATTCAACGTATCTCCAGGCGTGTATTATTTTTTCAATTTTTAATTTTAAGGGTAGTTCACCCGTAAACCCATTAAAAACAAAATTTTTTATAGGTCTAACGATTTTGATTAAAATTTGATAGTTTTAGTGCACAGAGTACTAAATTAATAATATGACACCACCCGCATGTTTGTAAACATGAAGGTTCAAAATTATGGGCTTTTAAATGTCAAAGAAATCTTTTTTTCAGTTTGCGTCGAAAAAAGTAGAGTATAAAAAACCAAGCAAATTGGTGTCTTGTATTATTTGTGGCATGATCTTGTAGTCTCTTTACCGACTAAGGCTGACATGTTCCTAAGACAGAACTGTTAATTAATAGCCCAAATAGCATCGATGTGACCTACTGTTTTAACGTCCGAAACACTGCCTCTGAATTACGTACTGGTCTAATTATAAGGATGGTCTTTACGAATTAACGTAGTATTCAATAGTGCGGACGTTAATCCACGAAAGAGAACACCACACCCACCGACCATCGCTCATAACTATCCACAATTCGCGACCACCAAGTAGCTGGATTACAGGAAACGCCACGGTCCCAGTCTAGATTGTGGTTCCTTTAAACTGAGCTCTTAAAATCCAGTTTTGAGCTATAAAAGCGATTTTTCCAATTTTTACTGAACAGTGGTATTGTAGCGTCATAAATTAAATCCAATACTATAATACAAGCAAGGTTTGTATAAATATTTGCACACGGATCTCGAAAGTGGTACTAAGGAATTTCTTTAAATTTTGGAAATAACTAATTTCCGAGTAGAAAATAAGTTCTAGATAGGTCTAATGTCCAGGAAAATTCGTGTTTTCTTGTAATATTAAATTTAAAATCTAAAAATTTAACATTACGCTTATGGAGAATAAAATGTAAACAATACAAACCAAAACAGGGTTTTATAACCGTTTGATAGTTGTTGATTGAAGATGGTGGCAAACAATATGTGAATAGAGGTTTTGCATTAATATTTATTTTATGTATGTAATAAATGAAAAAATTATCAAATTACTAAACAATTTGTAAAAACTAAAGGGTAAAATAACCGTTGCGAAATAAAAGCAGAGAAAATTAATTATTTCCAAAATATTTTGTGTTTTGAAAGAAAACGTATTCATTCTATTGCTTGAAGCCACTGTAACAAACCAATTAACTGGTGTAAATTAAATTTCTCTTTTGCTTTTCAATCCTCATTCCTTTTCTAGCAAAATCAGTTGATCACAGGATAATAATAACAAACTGTATGGACATTTAAATTCAGTATAAGATTAGCTAAAACAATTGAGGTCGGCCAAAAACTCTTAAACGAAGACGCGAACTTGGCCGACGCCGTAGCTCAGTTAGTAGCGCTCAGATCTCACGTACGCAAGGTCGCGTGATCGATCCCCACCCGAGGGTTATATTTTTGTTCAGTATTTATGCCATATTAATTAAGGGGTATAAAAACGGTTTTATTCAAACCACATAAATGTTTTCATTGAGCAGTAAATTTGTTTTAATTTTGCTAATTAACTTGTAAAATACATGTCTTATTCTATCCGAGCAAAGCTCGGTCACCAGGTACTTTTTCTTAAGTGAATACAAGACAGAGTAAATATTTTTTCATTACCTCGCTATCATTGATCAAAACAAAAATTATTCAGTCACAACAATTAGAAAGCAGTAAATGTTGACGTTATATTTTCCCTAAATCCTTGCATCATTTGCAGACGATGCACGCAGATAACCCTGTAGCCGCAAGAGTTGTCTAAATGATGACATTGCGTCTCCGGTTTTGAGATTATTCCGAATATTCTAATGAAATTTAGAATATTTATACATTGATTACGAAAAAGGCGCGACGCCAAAAAAATCTGCCGAGTTAGCGTCTGTGATATGACTGTAACGACCGTATCACTCGGTATTTCCGAGTAACCCGACTTTGGACCATGCTCCGATTATTTCAGTTACAATCAAAATAAAAGTTTTTTTTAGAATTTTTGCAATCATATAATATACTTGTTCATCCAAACAACTAACGTAAGGTAATGTTAAAGAACTGTTTGTTTCGAAATTTATCTTTAGTTCTCTGGTGGTAGCAGGGATTAATATTCAAAAAATTTCTAGTTGGGGTGTCTTTCTAAATTTGTTCAGCTCAGGCTATTTTAATTAAACATGTTTAAAAAAATTTTATTGTGAAAATTCCTTCGAGAAAATCGTCCCTTGAGCAAGAATAAGACTCAACTATTATGTTTGTAGAAAAAGCCACAACAATTAGAAAGCAGTAATGTTGACGTTATATTTTCCCTAAATCTTGCATCATTTGCAGACGATGCACGCAATAATGTGAAGAGTTGTCTAAATTATGACATTGCGTCTTTTTTGAGATTATTAATATTCTAATGAAATTTAGAATATTTATACATTGATTACGAAAAAGGCGCGACGCCAAAAAAATCTGCCATTAGCGTCTGCGATATTAAAAACGTAATCGGTAAGTAAGTTGGAATGCTGATTATTTCATTATTCAAAATATTTTTTTTAGAATTTTTGCAATCATATTATAATTGTTCATCCAAACAACAAACGTAATTAATGTTAAAGAACTGTTTGTTTCGAAATTTATCTTTAGTTCTCTTTTGCAGATTAATAAAATCAGTATGTGATTAAATTTTAAATAAAATTACATGTATAAAACACATTTTAGAATAAAAACTAAAAACGAAAATGAGATTTAGTTTTTTAGCGTTTTGCAGTACTCACTCATAAAGGTCAGCATAAATGAGGAAATTGTTTTTTTTATATTTTTTATAATACATTTTTTAATTGGTTCAAAAACATATTTTTCTTTACACTAAAAAATATTTATATTTTTTTATTTTTTAATTAAAAAATACATGTCTTATTTAACAAAAGTTAATATTTTTTTAATATCTGTAAATATTTAACGTCAAAAACAAAAATTATTTCAAAATTAGAAGCAGTAAATTTGACGTTTGATTTTTTAAATCAATAATATTCTGATGACATTGCGTCGGTAGATTATTCGATTCTTAATGAAATATTATAGAACATGACACGAAAAAAAAACAAAAAAAAAAAATGCAAATATAAAAAAAAAAACAACACAAACACAACAATAAGTTAATATAAAAATTTTTTTGTTTTATATATAACTATTAAAACTTTCGATTTCTCTAGGTTAATATTCAAAAAATTTCTAGTTGGGGTGTCTTTCTAAATTTGTTCAGCTCAGGCTATTTTAATTAAACATGTTTAAAAAAATTTTATTGTGAAAATTCCTTCGAGAAAATCGTCCCTTGAGCAAGAATAAGACTCAACTATTATGTTTGTAGAAAAAGCGACTGAGTAGTGGCTTTTAGAGCCGTAGAAGAAATTGTTTTTATATTAATCTAAGACAAAAAACTAGATCAGTTGTGTTTTTACACTATGTTTTGTACGTGTTGTAAAAGGCAAATATGTATTAAATTAATTGTAGTTTAAACAATATATATATTTCATATTGGATTTTTTTAGAAAAAAATCTAACGTTGATTTCGCTACCATGGAAAAAACAAAAACAAAATCAATATTAAAAATACGTTTTGTTATCAACTACAATTGAATAGGTATGTACTTTCTGCAACATGCATAAAATGTAATGTAAAGATTTCAGTACAATTGGCTCATTGTTTTATACCTGTTTTTGTACCTTTTACGTACAAAAGCAATGAATACCCTTTTACAATGCCTGGTACTCCCTTCTTAAAGTTTTGAAAACTCAACCGACATATTACCTGACCTAATATAAAAGCTTACGTTGCTTAAACATGCTTAAACTAAAGTAGTTTAAGCTTTTGGACTTCGCTCCTAAACTATCCAAAAATATATCCTTGGTAGATTTTACTAATATGGTGACCTACCCAAGTAAGTAATGTAAACCAAGTATGAATGGGAAATAAGATGATTTTGGTGCGATCTTGTAGTCTTGATACTGACTTAAGGGTTGACTTTAGACTTATGACATAGGCTGTTATTTAATAGCACAACAACCTATGACATCAAAGGACCTACAGTTTAATGTGTACCGAACCACAATTTTCTGGTTTACGAACTGGTCTAATTTATGAGGATGGTTTTCAATAGTGCGGACGTTAATCCACACCAGGGAGGATCGTATCCTCCGGTCATCGTTTATAACTATCCACAATTCGTAACTTCCAAGTATTTGGATTTTACACTCGCCACCGCCCAAGTCATTACAAATATAAACCATAATATCACGTGACGTTAACTTTTACCAACCCATAAAACTTCATCCTTCAAATTTAACAATGAGTAAGTTACAATAAAAGATTATTAATTAAGCTATTCCTTGGATTCTTTCACAAGTTACCGCATTATAATGAGAACAAGAAAACAGTTTTAATCACGACCCTTGGAAAGGAACGGAAGGTCGGTCGTGGTCGGTCCTGACCTTTACCACAGCCAACTAAAGATTACCTTGCAGGAAGTACCTTCTCTCGCCTCCCGCTGTTTCCGGTTGTAGCCGTTGAACTTGACACATATCCGGGGCCGTTCCGCTCGGTGGTCTTTGTTGGAACATTGCGATCTGGCGGCGACTTTGCTAACTAACGTGTGTGACACGATGTCGTGGCAACTGCTACTTATTACTTATAGTTATTTTTTAGATTGTGACTTCTATCAACTGCTTATATAGTGAAAGAGACATAAAATATTATTTGTTTAGAGAAAGTAGCATTTAACTTCTAATCAGTTACTTAGTTAGCTTTAGGTTTCCCTGGTTTTAGTTAGATTGTGACAGATCGTGGCATTTACTCATTACTTAGTGATCGTCACATAAACTTTAATGTGTGACAGATCGTGATACTTAACTGTTACATAGGGATCGTTACTTAAACTATAATGTGTTACAGATCGTAACATTTTCTTATTACTTCGTGAACGTCACATAAACTATAATCTGTGACAGGTTGGATATTTAACTGTTACTTAGTACTAACAGTGATGTATAAACGCTCGTTATATATCAGTTGTGAGGTGTAAACGCTAGTTATATGTCAGCAGTGTGGTGTAAACGCTCGTTATATTTTAGTAATGAGATTTAAATGCTTGTTATATATCTGTTGTGAGGTGCTCGTGATATATCAGTAGTGAGGTGTAAACGCTCGTTTTATATATATATATATATATCAGTTGTGAGGTGTAAACAATCGTTATACATATATCATTAGTGAGGTGTAACCGCTCGTTATACATCAGCAGTGAGGTGTAAACGCTCTTTATACATTTGTAGTGATGTGTAAACGCTCGTTATATATCAGTAGTGAGGTGTAAACCCTCGTCATATATCAGTTGTGAGGTGTAAACGCTAGTTATATGTCAGCAGTGAGGTGTAAACGCTCGTTATATTTTAGTAATGAGATTTAAATGCTTGTTATATATCTGTTGTAAGGTGTAAACGCTCGTTATATATCAGTAGTGAGGTGTAACCGCTCGTTATATATCAGTAGTGAGGTGTAAACGCTCGTTATATATCAGTAGTGAGGTGTAAACGCTCGTTATATATCAGTAGTGAGGTGTAAACGCTCGTTATACATCAGTAGTGAGGTGTAAACGCTCGTTATACATCAGTAGTGAGGTGTAAACGCTCGTTATATATCAGTAGTGAGGTGTAAACATTCGTTGTATGTCAGTAGTGAGGTGTAAACGCTCGTTATACATCAGTAGTGAGGTGTAAACGCTCGTTATACATCAGTAGTGAGGTGTAAACGCTCGTTATACATCAGTAGTGCGGTGTAAACGCTCGTTGTAAATCAGTAGTGCGGTGTAAACGCTCGTTATATATCAATAGTGAACGGACCATATTGAACAGTCTGATTTGTGTCAAGCTGAAGTATGCGAAGGCTGGGACCTGGGACCGGCCCACACGATACAGCTCGGCGACAGACGGGTGCTCACTGCTTACTGCTCTCATGGGCCACTTGCGAAACTATCAAGTGCTTGGATACATTGACACTATTACAGCCACTCCACGAGTTTAAACGTTACACAGTATTCAGAAGGTGAGAGATAACATGGTAGGTAGGATGAGGTAATCATAATAGTATATTTCATCACTAAAATAAAAAAAACGTGCGTTTCTGATACGAGCACGTTTAACAGCCGATGTTTTTAAATGTGCGAGTTTATATCATAATGCCAATTTTGGGCCGTGTGATGACCTATATTTTAGCAAAGTTTCCACAGGGCATAAGCTATTACCGTAGGTCTTATTTTTTCGTTTTGAGGTGCTCAGAGACCAAAAACAATAGTCGTTAATAATGTTATATCAAAGACAACTGCAGTTGTCTTAAATGGTACTATAGTGTTTTATGTTTCTTTACTTCTTTAAACTTTTTATTTCCAGCTTTATAACGGCTTACTCCGGATTATGTACTAATTGTGTTATATTTTAGGTACTAGTTACCTGATGACGAGATCAGATCACAGATCCCGAAACGTCGTGAAACTTTATTTTACTTAAAGTCATGATGAAAAATGTCAGTAATTGAAATCAAAGTAAAAAAACTGACCAAAGTATTTGAAGAGATTTTTTGAATTATCGAGGGTCGAATTAGCGAGGTTTTACTGTGCAATAAATAAATTCTAAAACAGAATTTTCAAACCCTAGTTTCGCACGGCTGAGAGAACGACATTTAATAAAGAGTGTAACAATCAAGGATAACCGGTGGTAATATAGGAACAATAGCATGGGTTGTCGGTACGATCTTGATATGATGATCCTGATGACCCCCCCATCAATCATCAGGCTGACTCTCGCTCCTAACTACTGATCTGGCCGGTACGCCGCGCCACAATCTGTGTGAATTTGTAGTAATTATTCTTTTGTCATTACTAAAATAGCAACCCATCCAGGTTTTTTAAGTCAAGTATGAATGAGAGAAATACGTGTGAGATGACGTGATCTTGTAGTCTTGTTACTGACTAAGGCTGACATGTTCCTTAGACAGGACTGTTTATCAACAGCCCAACAGTCAATGACAGGGACCTAAAGTTAAACGTGGAGTTCGAACCACTGCCTCTGAATTATGAACTGGTCTAATTGTGAGGATGGACTTAGTATTAAATATTACGTACGTTAATCCACACCACAGAGTATTACATCCACCGACCTTCGCTCATAACTATCCATAATTCGTGACCTCCAAGTAGTTGGATTACAGGACAACACCACCGTATTAGTCTAAATGAAAATCAAGCCTAGCCAATTGTAATTTGGAAACAATTATTGATATCTTTGTGAAGGCTTAACGCTGAAATTTTTGTATTTTATCTTTGGAAAAAACTATCATCTATATAAATAAAATTAGAGTTTTGTCTGTACATTGCTCAGAGTTATTCATTTTTAAGTTATTTTTACATTTCGTGCGTTAGAGAAGCCGAAACAAGTCTTATCTCAATTTTGTCTGTGACGCTCCAGGAGTCATTTTACGCCGTCTTCTCCGAAAAAACGGGAGAACCGATAACAATGAAACTTATTTCATGCATTCTCTACATTCCAGAGAAGGGTTTACAATGCTGAAATTGGCTGGCGCCCCCTGTGAAAAGTAAATGAAAAGTATTGAAAAACAATATTTTTACGCGATATTAGTTGCACTTTGCTTTCAGTTTTTAATGAATCATCATGAATCAGTAATAATCAGCTGTCTTTATAGTTTTTAACACTAAATGGTTTAAGCATTGGTCATTGATATTGAGAATATTTTATGTATAAGTGATTTAATAGAAATAAAATCAAACAGCTATTAAATTAAAATCTAAATTGATTTTAAACCCACTTCCAAATCATTCTATATTAAATATCTAATAATCGAACTATATTTGTCATGTTAATTTTAATTATCTTTTTCCCCTAATACAGAATCCTGCAACCCGTACAAAGTACGGGCGTACTGCTAGTATGCCTATTAGAAAGGTTTCTATATATTTAATGTAGTTAATGCTTACTGGTGCCAATATAACGATCCTAATAAAATAACAGCCGGCCTAAATATAAAATCAAACTATAGAGAAATAAGGAAAATAAATTAAAACATAAATTACATTAAAAGTACATAAATAGATAGGATGGAATTTATAGTTGTTAGTAATTTATAATAACTAACATATGAATTGCTTTCGATACAAGAATTACAATGTTATGAAGTTTTTCAATATCCAATAATATCGCGAACCAGGATATCGATATAATATCGCAAATACCGAAACAAGAACACCGATATTGCTTGATATCTACAATAATTTTAGAACATTCCTAAATACCCGTGAACGCAATTGGGAACTAAACAACGGGACAAAAAACTCCAAAGGTGTGCCATATAATTTGTAGAAACCTCTCAACCAACCAACCATATATAGGAAGCTAGTAAATAAATTTCCAAATAGCGTTCAAAATATATATTTTACAAATACATACACAAACATACAAATGCATATACAAATACAAATTTTAAATATACAAATTTTACATATACGAATTTCTCTTTATAAGTTAATTTTCCAGCACTTCAACTTAAAATCCTATTTAATAGTAATGTGATGTTTAATATTTCCATATGGACAATACGTATAGTATAAGCTGTACGAAATGACAAAATCGTTGTGATGACTGAACTTTAACTGTGCCCTTACCAGGTGACTCATCCGCCTTGACCCCCGCCGGAACAAGGCTGCCACAACCCCGGCAACACCACACATGGTTGCCAACTGAAGAGCATAAATCATCCAGTTTCTTAATGACACTATAACAAATGTAGAACCCCAAAGTGTGCGATTATCGTGAGTGTATTTAATGAGTGTGATTTGAGGGTTTGAGTTATAAGGGTTTATCTTAACGATTTGTACAAATTTCGCTAAATACACTTACTAACTTATTCTACTTCTGTCGATTAGCACTAACTAATTAAAAATGAAGAATAGCTAACAGTTTTAAATTAGATGTTATAAAGAATTAGAAGGAACGTTGGTCAGACTGGGTGATCAGACTCAGCCTGAAGTCAAGTCCCTAGAAGAGACCTTAAGGAACCAAGGTAACAGAGACATGATAGTCAAAAGTCTTTCAGTCTTATAAAAATTATTGGAAGAAATTTCGATTCATGCACTAGAAAACCAGTCAGAGAAGAGTGTAGTCTTAGGCCATCAAACATACATTAATTCGGAAACCACTTTTTCGATTCAGGGAGCCTCATGACGGGGGTTTTCACTCTGAACTCAAATTTGAAAATTTTTGACGAAAACACTACATTTTACGAACACTAATTGCAGTGGGAGAAAGTAAATAAAGTTGTTTACTACATTAATCCAAATAAACATAACTGACCTGGGTGAGGTATAGCTAAATATTTTCTAAAAAAAAGTTCTACTAATTTATGCAAACAGTGTTTCACGTTTTAAACCACTATGTATTTTACCTATTGCTTACACTGGCACATTTAATGAAAAAATTACTTTAGAAAATAATAATTATATGGGTGTTTAAAGAATAGTTGGAAAGGAAAGTAAAATGAATGCCATTTAGCAGAGATCAGACATGGGGAGCTGTAAAACATGCACGATATAAATAAGTGTAGTGCCATTAGCCTATTGGGGCCATGGCCAGGAGGATGAGGCGACACGTCGTGGCGGGAGCATGGGAGGCGTCCCGGGGACAGGATATAGAAAACCGTCCTGGTGAATATTGTACGTAACCTTCGATTTCATATTATTACTTTAAAAAAATTAACTTTCTGAAATAGCAATCTTCCCAGGAAGTATTCTTTCTATATATAAACAAAATTACAGTTTTGTCTGTACATTGTTCAGAGTTTAATTTTTTTAGTTTTTACGTTTCGTGCGTTAGAGAAGCCGGAACTAGTCTTAACTCAATTTTGTGTCTGTCTGTGACGCTCCAGGAGGCATTATACGCCGTCTTCTCCGAAAAAAACGAGAGATCTGATAACAATGAAACTTCATACATTCTCTACATTTCGAAGGTTTTTCAATGCTTGAAATTGTCCGCCGCCCTTTAAAAGTATATAACGAGCATTTAAAAACACACTTTTTTCTCACACACACAGCTGTCAAATTAAAATGAATATTAGTTTCTTTACATTGATGATTGATTTTAATTTTACGTCGAAATCATACTATATTAAAATGTTATCTTGACGTATAAAGAAATTGAATAATTATACATATTTTCTGATCTACTCTAATTAATTGAATTCTACAACCCGTACAGTATGGGTGTACCGCTAGTATAACAATAATGCTTTATTTTCCAATAGCGAATTCATAAACTATACAACAAATAAAATATAAATTAAATGGATATTTCAACATGAGGTAACAAAAGTTTTAAAATGTTCACATTTATATCAAACACAGTCTTAAGATATATTTCACAATATAAACCAGGCAGGCCTCATTCTTACTAAAATAATTTAAAAGTTGGAAAATAAATTAAAGATTCCAAAGGACACCCTGATAGGATAGCATTTACCACTTGAATAAATCTTATACTGCAGTGGCTATAATATATCTAATATATACATGACAACAAGAATACTACAAAAGAAAACAGTTTTAAGCCAAGTATGAATGAGAAATGAGTATAAAGATGGTTTATCTCAATCAGGATTGTTAATTAATTAATAGCCCAACGACCAAGGACATCTGAGGGACCTAAAGTTTAACATGAGATCCGAGCTACAATTTCTTCTCTGAATTACAAACTGTACTAATTATGGGGATAGTCAATGTGGTTTTTAAATTAAATTTATTTATTAAGCTTGATTTTGCATGTTCTTAGCCCCACAAACTTGAGAAAAAACTTGTCGGTGAATGCCATTTCGTATATACAGTTTTTACAATTATAACATTTCTTTTTACATTAATTTTTTCCTTTAATGTCTGTAAACAAAATGCACTATGGCTGGTCACCGAGGCAGAACCTCAAAACAATATATATTTACGCAATTGCAACAATAACAAGCTACAAACAATGAATAATAAACTATCTATAATATTATAAAGAAGAGGTGGTTTCTGTATGTTTGTTTGTGGGTTTGTTGTGGCAAGTAAATGCGAAAAATACTGAACCGACCGGTTTGAAATTTTACACAAAGATAGATCTTAAACTCATACAACACATAGGCATACTCATTTCCGTAAAATCCTCTCGGGCTACGCCCTGTGAACGTCCTAAGTTTCAATGTTTACATTTTAGAGTTTGAAAACATAAAATTACTTGAATGTCAACAGCTGTGAACACTAAAATTTGACAGTTCGAGAATCAGAAGACATGGTTGCTGTAAATACCCTGGGATTCAATGTTTACAGTTTTTAATGTCAACATCCGTTTACTTTACATTTTGACAGTTCAGGAAGAAGAAGAAATAAAGTTGATTTTTCAGATAAACTGCTGGATCGAAATTAGTGAATTATTTGAATAGTGGAATGGAAGATTTTAAGTTTTTTTCCGACGACTTTCTCTATTACATTAATCCTTATCCTCTCCCAATATTTGACAGATGTTACTTTGAAATGTTGTAGACATTCGTGTTTTGTCATTTTGTAAACAATGAAGAATTAATTAACAATAACTTAAATGTATCAGTAGAGCCTACACCTTTCAGCCTTTTAACCCGTGTGAAGAACGGGTACTTTGGCTAGTAAACAATAATTAAGAAAATATAATAACTAACAGTGAATTAACAGGAATATACTATCAAACAATAACAAGAAAAAAGGACCACAATTAATAGAATAAATAAATAAACTAACAACCCAAAAAAATCATGAATCGAAATACATATAAAATCCCATTTTGAAGGGGATATTTTGTGCAGCGATGTCCCTGTAGGTGATATAGCTCAACCTGCAGAAGATGCAATATTCAATAGTGCGGACGTTAATCCACACCAGAGAATTCTACATCCACATCGCTCATAAATATCCACAGTTCCTGACCTCCAAGTAGCTGGATTACAGGACACGCACCATTCCTGTTTACCCACCGGAGTGATATTATCAGTTTAAACGTTGCTTTTGACTGCCCTGCATGATTCGCTAGCCAATTTAAGGCCACGTTTAACAAGAACTAAACTGTAGAATGGTGGTAAACTTCAAAGCCACATTTTCCAGGCGAACGTGACAAGTTTACAGCCAGATCATTATTCTGAGGCGTTTGTAAACGACATAATCACGACCGCGTTGCTGGTTGTTAATACAGAGGCAAGAGATCATGTGGCGGGATTTACTGCAAAACCGTAGGTCGAGAGCTACGACGTTACTAGGCGATAGGCACAGGTGAACAGCTGTTTATGCGATCAGCTGACTGATTTATCTGCAATATTGGCAACCGTGGCGTGAAAGCAGTGTTGCCAACTTTGTAGTGCCCTGCATTGTTGGGCTAGGCGGTGCCGGGCCGAACGGTTACGTAGTAGTGAGTGTGAGGGGTTTTTCTAAGTTAATAATAATTTAGTTTGGTGTAACTTGAAAACAAATGCAAATCGTGCATTCTGATCAGTGCTGAGCTTTTTTCACTGGAAGATAACTTAAGTGCGGTTAAAGACAGTTTAGAATATTCTTCCTAAGCTTAGATCCCATCAAACCAACTTATTGACTAAATATAAATATCTGACTCAAGGTTGTAATTCAACTATATAGATAGACCTCTTTTATAATTATGGCTGAAAAAAGATAGGAAAGGATATAGAATTTTGAAGATTACGTCTTGTAACTACGCGGTAGGCATGCTTATGTTACGTTCGACATGTTTGGATTCTAGGTCATTTTTTCCGATGGTACGTTTAGAGAGGATAGGACAGTAAAATTAACCTTTCAAAATTGATTATCCAAGATTTCCAAAACGAAAGCTTTCAAAGTACACACAACGCAAAAATTGAGGCTTCATAAAAACAATGAGTCAGGTGGTGCTAAAGGAAGATCGGTTGAGTCCAGAAATATGTCAAAATTTGTCACCGATTAACCCCCGTAGATTGATGCGATTCCCGGTCTCACAGCTGACCATGTCACCAGGTTGAAGATACGGTAGAATGCTAGAGGGAAGCGATACCAGATGCCATATCTGTATCATCAATTCTTCGTGAGGAGTTATAAAGACTCTTCATATTAAACTTGTTCCACAATAATAAATTTATTCTAGCTGAAGTCGATCAACAATAATCAACATGCTTCCTTTTTTCTTTTAGAACTTCTAAACTTAAAAAGTTCCAAAAAGTTCAAAAGAAAGCAATTCGGATAGTGCCAAAGCTGCAGTTTAGAGAGTCTTGTAGGAATATCTTCAGAGAGGTGGGAGTACTGACTCTAGCCAGCCTGTACATACTTGAGACCTTACTTGAATTTGCTCTTTTGCAAATTCAAAAGTGCACCTCTTCAAGGTGCACAAGTTCATGACTATCCCACAAGGGGTAGAGAATTGTACAGGATGGCACAAAACAGGTCTAGGACTGCTTTGAATCTTCCTTCCTAAGCTGGCGATAGATTCCTGAACCACCTTCCTGAGGAGATTCGGCGGGAGGGAGATTGGAACAAATTCAGGAGGCTGACAAAACGCCTGCTCATTCGCGGTGAATTTTACACGGTGGGCGAGTTCATGGCCCACTCATGGTAGAGGCAGTTCTCCTGGGGGCGTCCTTCGACGAACTAAAGAGATTAAATTAATATTTTGAATGTTAACTTTAGCTTTTAAATTATCTTTATTTTTATCTATCTTAAACTATTGACGTTTGCTATGCAATTTTGTATTGTAATTTTTTATGGCAATAGAGATATTATTATTATTATTCCCACTTTATGACTTTTTTGTCCATCAAATGCAGTCTGGGGACAAGGATGGTCTTAGATTCACCAGTTGACTCACTTACACCCAACCTTGTACTTATAGACAGCAGGACCAGGTCGACGATCGCGGATCGTGCAACTGCGCGTGCGCGCATACGGCTTCGACCCTGAACCGATACCATTGGGCAACTGACAGCTCGCAACTTTCATTTCGCACTGGAGTCTCAGCTGATTATGCAACCACTTGTCATGTGTGAGTGATCGATAGTTGAATCGGATGAAAAATATCGAGTTGCAATCGTCTGCAAGAACGTTGGAGCGCCAGAAAATGATTCGTCTTATTACAGAATGGTGGATTTATTTTATACCTTGAAGACAATATTTAATGTTTTTTAAGGATTTCAATGGACTGCGTAGTTAGAGTTTTACTTCAAAGTGTATTTCGCATATTCTTCTATTTGGCCACCAAAAAGGCATAAATACAGAAACATGAGACTGTATCATGGAATGGTGATCACCCATATTTGCTCTATTTAGTTAGATTATCAGAGAATACTTTTGGAAGATTTATCCAATGACCACATGGGACCACCAAACGAGTGAAGATAGGTTTTACAAACTAGTAAGAATTTTTGGAGTCTCCGATATTTAAATTGGCAGAAATTTACAGTCAGTACAACAGCTCTTGAGCCTTTATCTGTTTTACTATTTTTGCTTGTTATCTTATCTTATCTTATATATTTAATACACTAGGCCTATTTTTGTGATAATTGTTTTGGAGCGGTGGTGATACCAATCACCATGTCCAAGGTGTCGTTATATAGGTCTTAGCATGTAGTTTTGCCATCAATTAAAAATATTTTGAAAATTTACCGTGGACATGGAAAATAATGGGATCAAAGTCGCGATTTTCCCCATAAACTTAATATGGAGGTAAACACCGACGATCGAGAAATCAGCTGTTTGTTTAAGGAAGTGGTTAATTAACAAATAAAATCTGACAGTTAAACATGGTTCTTTCTTTTTTCGTTTAATGAAGACATCATCGTACAGCTGGCAATAAAACACAAGTTTTTATTTGCACAAAACCAAAACATAACCAAACTGAAAATCTGTTGGGAAAATCTAAACTTAGTTTCTAAACATAGCTATTGGTGAACAGATTGTCTCCTTGACAGCGCACAATTTCGTGCGCCAGTTACGCTAGTGTTTTATAATTTTCTTTGGCTGTGTTAAACATTTTAGTCTCTAGCTTATACCGACTGAGTCCATCTTGCTGTCTTGTCTTATGTTCTAGATTCTACTTTACCTGAGGACGGGATCAGATTTCAGATCCTGAAACGTCGTTGATTGCTTAACTAATCGAGGTGGAAAATTGCAGTAATTCTTCAGCATCAAATTGTTCTCCTCTTCAAAGATCTTCGTCTAACTGAGTATTAAGTTCAGGCTCAGATGGGGGTCAAGCTCTCAGTCCAGAAGAGCCAAAATATGATTGGGAAGCCAGTGGCAGAGAGTATACAATTCTCTCAGCTATTTATATTGAGTGATTTTTTTGAGTGACAGGTTTACATTACAGTGGTTAGTGAGATATAACTAACAATAGGTATCATACGTATAAATAGACAAGACACCAGGTGATAAAAACTGCCCAGTTCCCCTTGACATGAGCTGTGCTTTAGGCGTAGTATACAGGGTCGTTTACCCGACGGAGACGAGAAGTGTTGCCAAGGGCAACCAACGTAGAAGGACGCCCTAAAAAAATTGAAAACAAACGTGTAACTTCCATTCATTACGAGTTTTCAATACCAGCTCATACCCTAAAATCTTCTACTGATGTAAAACAGAAACTTACTATCACAAGATTCTTGCTGTTCCTGTTTGTAATCACGGAATCCATCTTTTTGGTTCAGCTAAGAAAATCAAGATGAAGAAACTTCAAGCATTCGAGTGAATGTTATTTGGACCACCCACCAGAGAAACATCAACAGCAACAAGAAGAACAGCAGAGAAGGAGTATTAACAGGACCATGCTAATAATTCCATTCTTCCAATTCATTTCAAAGAATTTTAATCAATGCTTTAATATTAAGATAATTCATTAATTGACCGTTTGTCAAGACAAAAAGCAGTGTAGAGCTCCTTAAGTGACGACATACAAGTTTAAAACACCAAAACGTAAAAAATCTTAATTAACTGTGGACGTTCCGGTTCTTCACGCTTCGTGTTTCCGCAATATGTGAGCAAGTTTTTTATGTATTTTATGGTTTTTTATGTCTAGCGGAACTTTAAACTCTACTACGACTATTATCTCGAAGGTTTGAATGAGTTTATGTCGTGTGTTTTGTTTTGATGAGCTATCATGACGTGTATTCTGTGTTTATGAGCCATCATGACGAGTGTTCTGTGTTTATGAGCTATCATGACGAGTGTTCTGTGTTGATGAGCCATCATGACGAGTGTTCTGTGTTGATGAGCTATCATGACGAGTGTTCTGTGTTGATGAGCTATCATGATGAGTGTTCAATGTTGATAAGCCATCATGATGAGTGTTCTGCGTTAATGAGCTATCATGAAGTGTATTCTATTCTGTGTTGATGAGCAATCATGACGTGTGTTCTATTTGATGAGCTATCAGGCGTGTGGTCTGTATTGATGAGTAATCATGACGTGTTTTCTTATTTTCTTCCTCAGTTTAGAGATACAGACCAGACGTTTACCTCAGTCAAGAAACACCGATTTGTCATCTATCTCAGTTTGAAGGGTTGGACTCTTGGTGCGGCTCAGTTTAGAGGCGTAGAATAGGTGCACTCAATACATTCGGCCCAGTAATGAAGGCGTGGGGCCCACGGTATTGTCTGTTAGGGCGTAGACTTGGGTACAATTAGCTGGGTTTGAGCAATGACCGGCCCTGAGGGAAATGGGTCAACCTTCAACTTGAAGGCCCGAGACTCCTGCGAGATGTAGAATACGTATACCTATGAAGGAATATGTTGTCGCATGTTCTTGTAAAATTGGAAGATCGCCGAGTGAAAAATGGGTAAAGGACTACTTTACATCCTCTAGGTCAAATGGTGACTGTTAAATCAAATTTTATGGAGTAGCTTGTAAGTCTGTGATATTGCAAAGTTCTATCATTATCTCTTCTTCCTCTCAAGTTTTCCATTGTTAATTATTTCGTCATAACCATAACGTTCTGTAACTGATGAGTTCAAAGGGAAAAGGATTTCGCCAAATTTAACTTAAATATCGTATGCCGGAATCTTAAGGGGCGTATACTTGTACGTATATTTGTGAAGTAACTAATTTCATAAATTTTACTTTTCTAACGAGTCTGATTGTATTTACTTCCCGATGGGAAATATGTTATATCATTAAAGGTAATGTTTGCAGTTCTCTATACACCTGTCCTTATAACCATATTACGTCAGTAACCCGTTGATGTCACCGTTTCAAATTTTGGTTTGACGAATTTTGGTCGTCAATACCCACCCCCCCAGAGGTAGGAGAAATCATTCAGAGGCAGTGGTTCGGACTCCACGTTAACTGCAGTCCCTTAGTTGCCATCGGTGTTGGGCTATTAATTAACAGTTCTGTCTAAAGAATATGTCAGCCTTAGTCAGTAACAAGACTACAAGATCGGGCCACAATCATTATTTATTAATTTATTATTATTTATTATTTTTAATTAACAGGTAAATACAGCTACCAACCTATACTAGAGATCGGATTTGGTAACTTGTGAAGATATAATACGTCTGGTAAGGAGTAATCAAAGACGATCTAAACGGCTGAGTCAGAAGACCTTGAAGTCTGCGCAGAATGATGTCTTGCGTATGATTGGCGATCATATGGAGGATCCCCCCAGTCGACGGTCATTCCCACAGCTGGTACGTGGCCGGTGGCGGGGGACGGGGGGCAAGGGGGCCCAGTTCGCCTTGGCCCCCTTCTCTCCGCTCCAGTGCCTTAACCAGAACAGGTTACCGGAAACCGGAGGTCCACTCCGGACCTGCACTCTCACTTGATCTCTGTTGCAAGTTGCGAATTGGTACCCCTGCAGCGACAAGTGACGTCACCGGCTATGTTTTTTTCAGTAGACACCTCTGCAGAGTATCAGACATTCTTTAGCAAACGTGACAGGTCTGGAGAAATTGTTACTACCATCTCATTATTCCTGAGAGTACAGAACCCAGAAATGTGGCCGCAATTCTTTTTATAGTAATCAGTAGTGTTACAGTGGTCTTTTGGACATTGAAAATTAAGTGTCTCAGGTTATCTTTTTCCTTTCCAACTCCTGACAATGATTGCAATGACCACACATGGATAGTTGCGAACGTGGCACCCCTGCAGCGGAGTGTAGGAGAGAGTAGGGGAATGGCGAACACCTAAGGCATTTTATTTTTAAATCCGAAATGACTTAACCGATTTTAAAATAAGTTTGTTTCAGGTACGTTTATTGTACTACAAAATAAAAGTTACTTTTACATTTACTATGACCTATAAATTTACATATATCTCATATTACGAAACTCTTGCTTTGTTCGGTATATCCCGCAATGGCGTATAATCGTAAACACATCTGATGCCTTCTAAATAACAAAGGGAATCAATTGATGGCACAACGACTCAAAGAGAAATCTTTTTTATATTTTTTATTTCATAACAATGTATATTACAGTCATTGTACACACAAAGTATGTATATTTCTTAAGGAAATAGCTTTTCTTAGTGATGAGTCATTTTTTAACAAAATCTATAGGCCTAGACTCTATAATGCCTTTCATAAAATTCTAAAAGTGAATTTAACTTTTTTTGTTATTATTTTCAGTAGTCGGATGACTATTTTTGAAACGATAAATTATTAAATGATATTTAGATAAAATTTAAGGAATATAATAGTTTTATCATTTTATTTTGCAATATTAACGGAACAGAACTATTCTTTGATGGCTTTGGTCGAATACAGTTTGAGCGAGTTTTACGCCCAGTACCGAAAATTATATTTATAATCAAAAACGTTATTGTAAAACCATGAACCGAAATTATTTGGTTAAAGAAAGTTAAAATTGTTTAAGAGAGAAGAAGGAGGAACATTTTAAATGAATTGAAGGAAAAAGTGTAAAAGAAGCAGAAGGAGGTTTATAGACTAAACACTCATTATAATAAATCGTTTCCTTATTTTATTCTGTCAACTTTTTAACACTTAATTTAGTTTTAGTCTATTGTAGCCTACTTTATCTTTAATCTACGCACCTCTCTATTTCACCTTATCATCTTTAGCTACTTTTACTGAGCTTCTTTTCATGATATCTAACATTTGACCACACACACCACAGTGGTGTGTGAATCGAATAACTAGGTACAGTTGTTTTGTATGTTTCACAACCTGACGACTAGCTGTTAAGCCGTGACTAGATGTTAACAGCTGGAACCAACAAGATATGTCACGTGACCACTCAGCTGTTTACAGTGGCATATAAACATCTTTACGACGCGTCGTGTCGTCTGCTAAGTAGACAACAATTAGGTAGCCGCCTACAGAGGTCGCTGTACCTTTCTCTGCGTATTTTACCCAGATTTTATACAGTGTTCCACAATTGTTGTTTCCACAATTGTAGAATAATAACTGTTGTTATTTATACTATTAAAAATTATTGATTAAGCTTCATAATCTAAAATTTTTAGTGCCGTACAAAAGGAAAACTGGACATTACCATCCAGAATTGATAGAACTAATATAAGAAAATTTTTATTTCTAAAACCGGGAAATCATTTTGGAAACATTATTAATCATCCATATCTTAACAGTTATGAAACTATAACATATTATCACTTAATTAAACATTACTTATAATGTTCCTTGTATGTTCCTTATAATGTTACTTGTAAGGTATAATGAGTTTTGACACCTTAGTGTCAAAACTCGTCTTGTTTTATAGTTTTACAATAATATATGGGGTCATAGTAGGCTACATTATTTTCATGGACAGTAGTGTTAGTTAAAATTTATTTTTAAATTTCAAGGAAATATTATAAAATGTAGCTTTATTGCATCTGAGAATCATTCTGTTCTCTACAACAACATGCATTTCTTTTGCGTGCATCTACTAGTAAAATCAGTAGACAGTTTTAATAACTTTGAAAAAACTTTTGGAAATTACATTACAAATCTAAACATTTTTATTAGAGGTTAAGAAATAAGTTTCTTATCGAAGTCAGAAAGAATCTGTACAGTAAAAACTTGTAATGTCTTTGAAAATTATTATGTTTTTTAATAGATAATAAATTTATTTGGAGCGGAGAAAAGTCCCGGAACGGTTTAAAAATCTTTTTATTATTATATATTTAAAAAGTAGAATGTAGAACCTCGATCTGAAGTTGATAGTCGGTAATAAGTTATAAAAAGAGAATTTTAGGTCTCAATTCAATTTTCAAAGTTTAACTTTGTAGGATACAATTTAAGATCTAAGATTTAAGTTCTAAGACTTTTCGCCATCCCTGTATATTATTTTACCATTAACCAATCATCATACATAATCTATTTTCAAGTATTTTGAAAATAAATTAGACGGTACTGTTAATTAATAGCCCAACAGCCGATGGCAACTAAGGGACTTAGTTTAACGTGGCATCCGAACCACGTTCGGGGAATTGTTTCTGAATTACGAAATGGTCAAAATTATGAAGATGGTCTTTGCGGATGAATGTTGTATTTGAACGTTAATCCACTCAATAAAACACTACATCCATCGACCGACACTCATAACTATCCACAACTCTTGATCTCGAGTAGCTGGATTACAGGGCACGCCACCGTTAATATATGTTGAAAAAGTAGCTATCCGAAATTTGTGCTAAATTTTTAGGTTAATTAAGATGAGCTTTTTCTGTGGCTGCTGAAGCACACTTTCACACAGGGGGTTTACATTTAGACTTTTTTTCTAGAGTTATGTTTTTAAAGTGCGTTTTTTTCGATGTTATATTTTTCTTAAATTACTTTTTTTAATCAAGGCTCATAATGAAAAATTCCTGTGTCAAAATGTGCTTCAGTAACCGTAGAAACAGTGGGTGAATATCTTATTTCATTATCTTTATTGGTTCCTGAGAAAAGTGTGCACAAAGTAAAAAAAAGTGAGTTTTCAGGAGGAGCAAGAAATCAGCTGATCGAATCAGCTGATTTGCACATGTATGCCTTTAAACAAATTTTTATTACTTATATTATACAAACTATCATGTATTATATGTCTGAATGTTCGTAAAATGACGCCCTACAAAATAGACGAATACAAATAATTTAAAAAATTTCTAAAATTTTTTACCAGGTCACCTTAAATTTTAATAATTTTTCATCTAACAGGTTGTGAAAGTAAGATGTAATAGTGGCCGATGTGTCAGGACTTGACATTTAGGTTAGGTCACAGCGGCGCGACTTTGGTGGCTTCGCGCTGTGACGTCACTATGTCATATCCAATTGTCAGGCGATCCAAAGACCTCTAAAATAGACCAGGAAACCCGGATGCCCTAGTTGCAGTAATCTGTTTATTGGTCTCTGACGTCAGGGTTTGACTTGAGGTTGTGAACCCTAAATACTATTACTGAATAAGACATCACAAAACTTACAACATTTTGAATTTATAATATTTTTATTATTTTTTTTATTTATTAGATTTTTATGAATATAATATATAACGTCAAACAATACAAGTGGCTCATACTAACAGTGCTGCTATGACTATTGAAAACAATTCTGAAATCTAATTCACTTCATGTACATTTTTGTAAACGTATTTGATTGATGGCACAATTTTAAGAAAAAATATTATATTCACTGTTTCGGGAAATACAAGAAATGTATAAATGTCAAGCAGATACGCTCAGGTGCAGCCAGTCCACAGTCACGTAATATTTAAACAGCTGTTCTTATAACCAAACTATGACGTCACTGTTTCAAATTTTGTTTGTTCTCGAAATATTGTCCTCCCCGCCAGAGCTAAGACACATCCATGTCAATATGTGTAGAGTGCCGGATGATCTTCACTCTAATACACTAATAATTAAACACAAATAATAAAACATTAACTTTATAGTATCTCTTTAACCTTAACTTTTTACTATGCTGAAATGGTGACGTACCTAGGAAGGCATTTTAAGCGAAGTATGAATGAACAATTTTGTATTTACTTTCCCTGCCAGAAATCAGTTTATCACGGATATGTGTAAAAGAATTTTTCAGTTCCCCTACTTAACAGCTGTCCTTATAGCCAAATGACGTCACTAACCATATGACGTCACTGTTTCAAATTTTGGTCTGGCAAATTGCTAACTTCCCCCAGAGATAATTTTAGGGTGATCTTATAGTCTTTGGATGTTTTATGTTCTGTCAGTTCAGTTCATAGCCAAAGATTAGGGACCTCCTGTTTAAAGTGGAGGATTTTCGCCTGCGAATTACGAACTGGTCTATATATGAGGATGGTCTTTGCGGATGTAGTACTCAATAGTGCGGACGTTAATCCTCACAAGAGAACATCACATCCACCAACTATCTCTCATAACCATCCACAATTCGATACAGTGTATTTCAAAATATATATTTTTTCATATTAAAAAAATGTTTCAAGCGCATTTCTTAAATACCAAATAAAATATGTACTTTATTTTGTCACTTTTCTGTTAAAATTTAAGTGAAGTATTTGTAGAACTAGAAACTGATTGGTTTGCTTAAATTTTAATTTACACAAATACTTGATCGTATATTCATAAACCATAATTTATCTTCTTTCTTGATAGGTTCATGGACAACCGGTTACAAGACTCCAGTGATTTAGGGAAATCATGATTTAGTATTTTTGGGTGCCGGGTTTTGTAGTGTTTGCGACAACTTGTGCGCAAGAGGAAAACGTAAGCTGAGAATGCACTACCGTTAGCTATCTTGGAATTATTTACTGAGACGAAAGGTTTGACTAAGTCACTTTCTAAAACAAAATCCTTGAGGATCACTGAAAGAAATCATTTATAACAAATTATTCACATTTTTGTAGTAATAGAATTTAATCAATATGCGTTAGTTTTTTGCTTTTGAAAACTTAATGGGAGCAAGGAGGGTAAACAATATTTTACATTTTCTGTTTTAATGTAGTTTTATAGAACTAATCTTACTTTTTTAGGAACTGGTTTTAGAATGTATTTATGAGGATCCTAAGTATGTATTTTAAATAAATTTATATTGTATATATCGAGTTTAATGTTCGATTATAGTAGCGCTGTGTGGCTCATTTACCGATAATCAACTTCTTTTCTACAAAAGTACACTTTTCTCAGGATCTATAAGAGAAAGGTAATTGAAGTTTTTTATGCATGTACAACTATATAGTACCAAGCTACAGTTCTAGAATTATTGCTTTGAAAGAATTAGTTGCTGAGAAAAAAATGTTTGTAATACTTCCCTGTGGGAAATAGGTTAGATCATGGATATGTCTAAAGGCAATGTTTTGAGTTAATCTAAACAGCTGTTCTTATTCTTTTAAATTAAAAATTTAATACAATAACTCTGGTAGTTTCTATGGAAACCTGTTACATGTTTTCCATCTTAAAAATTACCTACAGTTACGTGGAATCCGAACCACGGCCTCTGAATTACAAATTAGTCTAATTATGAGGATGGCCTTTGCGGATTAACGTAGTATTCAATAGTGCGGACGTTAATCCACACAAGAGAACACTACATCCACCGACCATCTCTCACAACTATCCACAATTCGTGACCTCCAAGTAGCTGGATTACAGGACGTCGCCACCTCAGTTAGTTAGAGTTTACCACGCGCCCCCTTTTTCATGAAATTATTACACCATAACAAATGTAATTTCTGGATTCAGCGTAACATTTTACATATGAATTATGTTTTAGCAATCGTATTTTAAAAATAAATTTTAGTAAAAAATTCTCTTTTGTTTTTGAACAAAAACGTTTTGCTTCAAATATGAACTAAAATCATATCGTCTTATGTAAAATTGGATGGTGATTGAGAAAATGTCATTAGTTTTTATGATAGGACGTTTAATAAGTGAGATACCAATTTTTTAGTTTTTAAAACTTTTAATTCGTCGAAAAGTGTTGAAAAAACCATTTTATAATAATATTATAATCCCCAATTTGTTTTTTACCTCAAAATGAATGACTATGAGAATCTCGTGACGAGACATTGTACCACTGAGTAATCAATGGAAGGTAGGACCACGCCCTGGGGCGCGCCTTCACCCTTCATCCTCCTTCACACCCTCGGCCAGCTCAGGATGGGCAACAAGGTGGTCACCTTCACAGAAGACCAGCTCGAGAACTACCAGGTAATGATCTAGCTGATCAAATTCAACGCCTTCACAGATCTTTAACCTTGTTTTGTGCCTTTTATTGTTGTGTCTTTCTACGCCTTTCGGTTTTTTACGTTTTAGTGGCGAACGGTCCAACCCCCAGTCTTATTACTAGCTAACTTTGACCTGTTGTTAGGAAGCATTAATAGCCCAATGACGAAATGCTAACTGGGTCCAGATTCAACCCTTGCGGGATTTGATCCGGCGAACTTTAGTTTTGATGGTGGACACTACAACCACTCCGCCAGCCAGTCAATAATTTGTTCTGATATACTTCAACTACTGTGACTTGGTGATCAATGACATCTCTCAAATCCACTTCAACGTGCTCAAAATTACAGCATTCAATTTATTCATGGCGTTCCGACCATGTTTCATCGTACTGTATTTTAATACACTTAACTTTATACACTTCATAATCGACCATAATGTACCTTCTTATCTCTTCAATAATTTCACTTTTGACATGGATATGCCTTAGCTCTGGAAGGGGGGGTGTTGGTGATTTTCAGACGTAAAATATGTAACAGGTTTCCATACAAGACATACAAGCATATTAAGACAATATAAGACATATTAAGGCAAATATAAGACATATTTGTAGGTTTCCATACAAGCTACAAGAGCTGTTGGGTTAGATCTAAATATATAAAGCAAAGTCGTGTTAGTTACACGCATTATAACTCGAGAACAGCTGGACCGATTTTAATGATCTTTGATTTTTTGGATTCGTCTCTGCTCCGGTCATGCTTTAGGCATATTCAGTTTCCATAAATTTAATTAGTTTCCATTTTATGGCGTTTTAAATTTCTAATGTTAACCTTATGGGGACTAAGTTTGTTTACTAATGTTCTACAATAAAACATTTGATTTCTTAAAACAGCTTTTGTTTTACTTTCCATTAGCAATATGCTTTACCATCCAATGCCATATGAATCATTCATTAATGTAAAACTATGAAGTAAATATGTACTGTACAAAAAGAACAGCATTATTCGCCACTAGCAGCATTATTGCCATATTAGGTTTATTATATGTATTAGGTTGCGTTATGTATTAGGTTCAGTATACATTCGCTGAGGATGCAGGTCTGCTGTGAAAGCTATATTCATATCAAATGCAGATTTTGTGAAGTTTATAATCAATTATTGTATTGAAACTTGACTAGATATAATTTATGTTTAGGACTGTACTTTTTTCACAAGGAAGGAGATTTTAAGGTAAGTGATTAATTTATACTTTCAGTCATTCTAAATAGTCCCTAAGGTCTTCGATCCCCGGGTGGCCACAAAATTTAGATGAGAATTTTCATCAATAAAAATAGTGTACTACAAGGCTGCATAGGTTAAGCTGAGCCTGACATTGTCAGAACAGTTTAAAAAAATTGTCTCTAACCTTAAAGTGGAAACCAATTCAAAGAATGAATTTATTTTTAAAATCCGTTATGAAATCAGTTATGCTACCGTCTATCTATCCTACAACATAAACGGATTTTAGTTTTATTTCTGTATAGATAAAGCTCAGACCTATGACTAATTTAGGTGATTTTCAGAGAACAATTATTAAGTATTCAGCTGGAATAAACTGAGGGAAGAAGATTAATTTGCGAAATTTTCACTGGAAAATATAGCGTTCCTAGCCCGTGTGCAGTCACAATTAATTTGCACAACATTTTAATTAATCATTGGAAGAAACTACGTACAAATTGAAATTGTCAAGCTTTTGGAATATTTATGAAAATCAGTTAGAGGGTGTCCACTGCCCATCGTAAGGATGGTCGTTTTGCAATTTTCTTCGGATTATACGAAGCGACATTCGGATGACCTTGGCAAATCTGGACGATACGGTTACAGAACCGCAACATTGAACTGATGATCTGAGGCTTAATCTTGGCCGTGGAAACAGGACAGGGATTCTCATTAGGTTTACCCATAGAACAGATTGGTTTACATCAAATTTTCCCCAGGGCCGCAAGTAGTGGTCGCTTCGTTTTTTCGCTTTGCTGGTCGTGATTGCTTTTTGGGGGTAAACATCCGGTTGGATTGAATATCCCGCTGTAAACCTTTTGAAAACAAAAGCCTATAAACACATTCATAAGCTACCTGAAGCACATTTTTTTATGTCGTGACGAAGAAGTCCTCAAATACAAGTGGCATCACACTCATAAATAGAATATTTCATTACAAGGATGGAAAGTGGTTATTTCCGGGCCACGATGGAGTTTACACGCGAGGTGTTCAGCCGAGCGTGGAATTCGATCACGGTGAAAAATGAACGATATGTTTCATTACACATACCATATTAAGAGAAATAATTAAGTAATAACATTTTTCTAACTGATCTTCAGTTGCCCATTTGACTCGATCAGTACCGGCACAATGGCAACAGTAATATTGTTTTTACAGCTGATTTCACTTTTTACAACCTTCACAGGCAGTATAGCGCTGAGCGCTACTAGTGTCAGAAATCGTAACTAAATACTAGTGTGGGTCAAATCTCCAGCTGATTTTCCCAGCCTAGGTCGGAAAAACATTACTTTTTGTAGTCGCAACTAACGTTGAAAGCAGCTGGTTTTAGTACAGTATAATCAATTACAATCAATCGATAGAATAAACAAATAGGAAATGTTCTTTACTTAGATTAGAAAATATAAAATCTACTTATCAAGTATTTTGTATTTTTTCATAAAATAATTTTATAAATATAATTTCTGACAGTCCTAGTGCCGTGTAGTGAAGATGCATGAAATAGGACTTCTAGTGATGTTCCGATACCCCTCAAGAGTCTGCCTTTCTGATGAAATATTGAAGTTTCAGTTCTATCAGAACAATGTTAACTTAGTACCAACTTTACTGGTTAACGATAGCCGTAAATATTTTGTCGAGGTGTCAAATTAAGATAAAGTGGTTATCTAGCATCCCCAATTAGTCCTAAACTTTAATGATGTTTCCATTTTCACTATCGCCCTTTTCGGTTTAGAGTTTGTATATAATTCATGCAAATTCGAAATTGTCATTTTAAAATGTAACCCAATTGTACAATGTTTATAACAGTATGAATTTAGTTTTTGAAATAATGTTGCAACAGCATCACCAATGTACCGCTACTTTGGCGAGGTTGCGCGATTATCCTTCGAATCTGATGATGAGCCAGAGACCTTCTACCATCTTGGTCTAAGAACCATCATGCAGTTTAACGATTCATCCAGTCACTAAATCATACATATGTATAAAAGTGAGTCACTCATCAAATAATTAAAAGGCTTGGTTCCTTCACGTCCGATGTATACTCCACTGAATTAAACTTTTTCAAATTTAACTGCTAGATAAATCACCATGACATGGGTATACTTTCCTTTTTTAAATGATTAATGGAACGGTAGAAGACAGGAAAGCCTCGTTTCGCGTTCCTTGTGTCCCAACCTTCGTCCAGAGCCCGTGCGGTGTTTAGTCCGTACTTTTCGCGTTCCTTGTGTCCCGACCTTCGTCCAGAGCCCGTGCGGTGTTTAGTCCGTACTTTTCGCGTTCCTTGTGTCCCGACCTTCGTCCAGAGCCCGTGCGGTGTTTAGTCCGTACTTTTCGCGTTCCTTGTGTCCCGACCTTCGTCCAGAGCCCGTGCGGTGTTTAGTCCGTACTTTTCGCGTTCCTTGTGTCCCGACCTTCGTCCAGAGCCCGTGCGGTGTTTAGTCCGTACTTTTCGCGTTCCTTGTGTCCCGACCTTCGTCCAGAGCCCGTGCGGTGTTTAGTCCGTACTTTTCGCGTTCCTTGTGTCCCGACCTTCGTCCAGAGCCCGTGCGGTGTTTAGTCCGTACTTTTCGCGTTCCTTGTGTCCCGACCTTCGTCCAGAGCCCGTGCGGTGTTTAGTCCGTACTTTTCGCGTTCCTTGTGTCCCGACCTTCGTCCAGAGCCCGTGCGGTGTTTAGTCCGTACTTTTCGCGTTCCTTGTGTCCCGACCTTCGTCCAGAGCCCGTGCGGTGTTTAGTCCGTACTTTTCGCGTTCCTTGTGTCCCGACCTTCGTCCAGAGCCCGTGCGGTGTTTAGTCCGTACTTTTCGCGTTCCTTGTGTCCCGACCTTCGTCCAGAGCCCGTGCGGTGTTTAGTCCGTACTTTTCGCGTTCCTTGTGTCCCGACCTTCGTCCAGAGCCCGTGCGGTGTTTAGTCCGTACTTTTCGCGTTCCTTGTGTCCCGACCTTCGTCCAGAGCCCGTGCGGTGTTTAGTCCGTACTTTTCGCGTTCCTTGTGTCCCGACCTTCGTCCAGAGCCCGTGCGGTGTTTAGTCCGTACTTTTCGCGTTCCTTGTGTCCCGACCTTCGTCCAGAGCCCGTGCGGTGTTTAGTCCGTACTTTTCGCGTTCCTTGTGTCCCGACCTTCGTCCAGAGCCCGTGCGGTGTTTAGTCCGTACTTTTCGCGTTCCTTGTGTCCCGACCTTCGTCCAGAGCCCGTGCGGTGTTTAGTCCGTACTTTTCGCGTTCCTTGTGTCCCGACCTTCGTCCAGAGCCCGTGCGGTGTTTAGTCCGTACTTTTCGCGTTCCTTGTGTCCCGACCTTCGTCCAGAGCCCGTGCGGTGTTTAGTCCGTACTTTTCGCGTTCCTTGTGTCCTTGTGTCCCACCTTCGTCCAGAGCCCGTGCGGTGTTTAGTCCGTACTTTTCGCGTTCCTTGTGTCCCGACCTTCGTCCAGAGCCCGTGCGGTGTTTAGTCCGTACTTTTCGCGTTCCTTGTGTCCCGACCTTCGTCCAGAGCCCGTGCGGTGTTTAGTCCGTACTTTTCGCGTTCCTTGTGTCCCGACCTTCGTCCAGAGCCCGTGCGGTGTTTAGTCCGTACTTTTCGCGTTCCTTGTGTCCCGACCTTCGTCCAGAGCCCGTGCGGTGTTTAGTCCGTACTTTTCGCGTTCCTTGTGTCCCAACCTTCGTCCAGAGCCCGTGCGGTGTTTAGTCCGTCTCATATTCAAATGTATGTTTAGTTAAAATTCATACAATAATTAAGTTGTTTTACTTTATGAATTTTGGTAATTAATTTCACTTTATTTTTTATTAATTGACATTAATAATTCAAACCTTATAGCTTAAAAAATATTTGTGCAACTTTCGTGTAGAAATAATCAATTAAATTTTGTCCCCTAGCTGATTGCTTTTGTTTTTACTTCCCCTAATACTTAGTATATGGAGAAAGTATTGTTTTCGTCAAGTTTCAAATTTGAGTTGAGAGTGGATATATCCGTTTCAGCCTGTCCAGTCTGTCTGCGTAAACAAAGTGACTACACTGATCGTCCGACACACAGACAGACATCACTCTAAAAACAACTTTTTAGATTCAGGGGCACTAAAATGGATATATCCACAAAAAAACCTAAATTCGAAAATTCCAACGAAAACAATACTTTCTCCCTATACTATCGTATAGGGGGTGAAAGTAATAAATAAATAATGTAAACCTCCTACTGTAATACGGTGTAAGCCTAGCCAGCGGGCTCCAGGTGCGATGCGAGGTGGCCGCCGCCAATGACAAGCGGCCAACTAGATCAAGGTCCACGGGCGCTCCCCAGCTGCCATAACCGGTCATAATTACCTATCGAATTCACCAGTGTCCTTAGCCAGTCGAAGGATCGATCCAGTAAGATACTGGTGCGATATGTCACAGACGAGTTCGTACACTTTGAATACAAGTAACTTTCCGGGAGAGTACGTACTGGCCCGTATTGCAAGAAACGGCTCGAGGAGTATGTACTATTAAGGAAGCATTTCCATTTTAATTCCACTGCTGTTCTCATTCCAGTTTTGTTTTATCGTCAATGGTATTCTTATATTGCTATGCGTACTCCATAGGAAGAAAAATATAAGATTTTGACCTCGTTGAAAGAAATAAGTGAATAAACATTGGAGGATGGTGAAAACGAGTTGACTAGAATTGCATGTATTTTTGCAGGGTGTACAAGAGATTCAGGGAGGTGAGTCCGGATGTGGTTCCCAAGACCATGATCAGAGACGAGGCTCACACCGTGAGGGTGCCCAGGGAGCAGATGGAGAAGCTGCCTGAGCTCAGGGTGAGTGGCAGTTCGGGAGGCAGTCTAAGAGAGGAGTAAATGGTATTAGAAGTAGGACTTAATAACAATATTTCATTAATTAAAACCAAATATTTTAGACAGTTTCGTCCATAATATTAGCAAGTAACAAAGCATGAATATATAATTTTCTATCCTCTTCAAAATCCAGTTTACTATACATTACTACATCAATTAATACGTTATCCAAAAATGGCGACCTACCCAGGCAGGTATTTTCAGCCAAGAATGAATAAGAAATGAGTGTAAGATGATTGTGGCGCGATCCTGTAGTCCTGTTACCGACTAAGACTGAAATGTCCCTTAGACAGGACTCAATCAGTCAATGACAGTCAGGAGTCAATGGCATATCTTAGGGACGTATCTGGTCTAATTATGAGAATGGCATTTGTGGATGGACTTAGTATTAGTGTGGACGTTATTCCAAACCAAAGAATATTCCATCCACCAACCATTGCTCATAACTATCCACAATTCGTTACCTCCAAGTAGCTGGATTACAGGACACACCACGGTCCCAGTCTAAATGAAGACAAGTAAAATCCCAACAGCTAATGATATCTAAGGGACATCCTGTACAATTTAACACCGAGTCACAATTTCTTTCTGAATTACAAACTGGCCTATAAGTATGGTCTTTAGGGTGAACGTCCTATCTAAAAGTGCGGACGTTAAACCACACCAGAAAATTTCAGATCGACCGACCATCTTTCAAACTAACTATCCACAATTCGTGACCTCCAATATACCTCCTGTAGCTGGATTACAAGACAAGCCACCGTCCTCCTACCACTGGTCATGCTATCGTGGCTGGACCACATAAATAAAGCTCATTAGTAAAATCAAACTGTGCAGTTATAATACGTGAAGCCGAACATAAGCTAAGGTCTTTTTCCTCTTTTAAAGAAGGCGACAGCTGATTTTACGTATACTTTGCCCCTCTACACAGACTAAAGATCAGAGTGTGTGACGTATATCGGTGGATAATAATGATATAGTACATTTCATTACAAGGATGGAAAGTGGTTGTTTCCGGGCCACGATCGAGTTTACACGCGAGGCGTAGAGCCGAGCTTTAAGTTACCCATTTGTTTACAATGACAACCGTAATATTGTTTTACAGCTGATTTCACTTTTTACAACTTTCACTGTAAGTAGAGGTCTATTGTTATTTCTACTAGCGCTGAGCGCTACTAGTGTAAGAAATCGTAACTAAATACTAGTGTGGGTGAAATCTCCAGCTGATTTTTCCATACTAGGCCGGGAAAGCATCACTTTCTGCAGTCTCAACAAACTCGTACACAACATTGTTCTCGTATCTTCACTATTACGGAATCAAAATTGAAAATGTGACTCATATTAAAATATTTTCAGGAAAATCCTTTTAGGACCAGAATTCTAGAGGTGTTTTCCAGAGATGGAAAGGGGAATTTGACATTTGAAGACTTCTTAGACTTGCTTTCCGTGTTCAGTGAACAGGCTCCACGGGACATTAAAGTGTTCTACGCGTTCAAAATCTATGGTGAGTGAGTGACCTATGGTGTGGCACCCTTTGCAGAGATTAGATTTTAAAAACTTACTATAATTTTTTGAAGAAGCTCGTCTCCTCTGTTGGTGTAGCTAGTTTAACTCCCTGTAAGGTTTTGCCACGTAAGCTTATCATAAAAAATATATCTTTCTACTTTTAACTGAAATGGAAACCAACCTAGGTTGGTATTTTAAGCCAAGTACGAATTAAAAATAAGTTTAGGATGATTGTGGCGCGATCTTGTAGTCGTGCCACTCAATGTTTATTAGAACTTACTTAGCCAAACAGTCAATAGCATAAGGGACCTACAGTTTAACGTGGATTCTGAACCACTGCCTCTGAATTACGAACTGGTCTAATAATGAGGATGGTCTTTGCGGATTAACGTAGTATTCGATAGTGTGGACGTTAATCCACACAAGAGAATTCCACACCCACCGACCATCGCTCATAACTATCCACAATTTGTGACATGCACGTAGCTAGATTACAGGACACGCCACCGACCCAGTCTTGGGTACCAGATCAAGATCGATAAGGAAACATAAATGTAAGCGATAGATTTAAACAGTGCGATAGATCGATGAAACCATCGATACACCAGACTTTTGCCAGACGTGTAATTGAAACAATCAGTATTTAGATTCATATCACATAATAAGCGTTTGGCTGGGACAGGCCTTTCCCAATGTCGGGCGCAGACCTTCCAACAAGGTTGACCGCTTATTCAATACAGTACTTGGTATCGGAGTGGAGAGAAGGCAGTGAAGGTCAGCTGATTGGTGATCAGCTGGGCAGTGGCAGTGGCAATGGCGGGAGACAACAGATATTGCGCGCGTGAGCCACCCGAGCGTGAACAGCTTATGTCACCAGCCACAGTCCGTTGATCTTTGTTTTCTTCCTCCTTCCACAGACGTGGTAATTGTTTACAGCTAATGGAATGTTGTTATTCAGTCACACTCACCGGTTAAAAGGATGAATGGTCAAAAATTATTATTTTTTAATTGAAGCTTGAGTCTGTTATGCATTAATTAATTAATTGAAATTCATGAAAAATGTCATTGTTTTGGATAACTCGACAACCCCGTAACTTGAGAAAAAACCTCTGGGTCCACAAAGTGTCGAGTTAATGAGGTGTTACTGTACCTAACATCTATTACATAAGCATTAAAATTTACTCTTTTCGTATTGATTATAACATTATTTGACACATGCACTTAGACTTTGACAACGACCAGCACGTGGGGCCGGAGGACATAGAGACGGCGCTTCGCTTGTTGACTCATGGAGAACTGACTCCAGAGGAGATCTCCCAGGTAGTCAGATAGTGTCAAGTTGGTTAACAGTGTAAAGTTACATCCACATATTAAGAGAATGCAACCTAATCGAGAAAGTTACTGTACCTAACATCTATTACATAAGCATAAATTTACTCTTTTCGTATTGATTATAACATTATTTGACACATGCACTTAGACTTTGACAACGACCAGCACGTTGGGCCGGAGGACATAGAGACGGCGCTTCGCTTGTTGACTCATGGAGAACTGACTCCAGAGGAGATCTCCCAGGTAGTCAGATAGTGTCAAGTTGGTTAACAGTGTAAAGTTACATCCACATATTAAGAGAATGCAACCAGGGGGCTCTCACCCAAAATAAAAATAAAATATAAGATTAATTATTTTAAAATATAATTAAAACATACTTAAATATTCACAAGATAAAATCCATACTACAGTTTGTAGGTATTACTTTAAGCTACAATTGAAAAAATAAGAGCTTATCTATCACGGAACTTGAGTCTTATCATTGGAACTATCTATCATGGAACTTGAGTCTTATCATTGGAACTATCTATCATGGAACTTATTGAGTCTTACCATTGGAATTATCTATTGGAACTTGAGTCTTATCATTGGAACTACCTATCATGGAACTTGAGTCTTACCATTTGAATTATCAGTCATGGAACTTGAGTCTTATCATTGGAACTATGAATCATGGAACTTGAGTCTTATCATTGGAACTATCTATCATGGAACTTGAGTCTTATCATTGGAACTATCAATCATGGAACTTGAGTCTTACCATTGGAACTATTTATCATGGAACTTCAGTCTTACCATTGGAACTATCTGTCATAGAACTTCAGTCTTATCATTGGAGCTATCTATCATGGAACTTGAATCTTATCATTGGAACTTTAGGGAATTCAAAAATTTTGACGAAAACAATACTTTCTCCATATACTATGTTAGGGAAAAGTAAAAAAATTATGAGACAAATTTGGTATGGTTTAACAACAGTCATAACAGTGCATATCTCTGTTCTCGATATGTTATTGTGTTTCAGCTCCAATTTTCTTTGTACTCCAGGTGGTAGAGAAGGCGGTGGAAGAAGCTGACGTCGATGGAGATGGGAAACTCTCTTACATGGAGTTTGAACACGTAATCCTACGAGCACCCGACTTCCTCTCAACTTTCCACATTCGTCTCTAACATTTTCATCTAATATAACTGGAAAAATTATAAATACAAATTTCTCAAATTAAGAATCATTTAGAAGAACGATAGGCCTATCTGAGTTCGAAAATGGTTTTTTTTATTCAGGGAACTTAAAAACTGATATTTTAATCCTCAGATCAAATTTGAAAATTTTTACAAAAACAATACTTTTACTTTATTCCATGTATAGGAAGGAAGTAATAAGCCATCTCAATAAACTCTTGTTACACACCAACTTGTGCTTAACATTATGTTCGTCTATGACTTACTGTAATATATTTTACTTCACTATAATGACTTGATAAACTAAAACTAAATATACATTATAAGTGTTACGTAAAGTTAAAATAAATAGAAACTTTTGATGTTCTAAATTATCATTATTACCTGGGTATTTTAGATCTCTACCAATATATGCCTGTCCGGTGAAGTTGTCAGCAAACTTCACACTAATTTTACGACTCTGTCAGTCAATGTTTACTGTTGATCATAAGCAAGCGTACACCTAAACCAACTCGCCAACAATACTAATGGTGATGAACTACAATCTCCACCTTTAAGAATAATTTATCTATCAGGTGAAAAAGCTATATAAATAAAACTGAGTTTTGTCAAACATTGTTTGGAATTATGATATTCTTAATTTATCGGAAAGCTTGCAGCTTACAGATTATTGAAATAGTTTGTTTGCATTAATGTGTTTAAACCTTTTTTGAAATAACTATACTATGTTAAAATGTTAACATAAACCAAATTGTATTGTCAATTTAGAATTAATTTGAAATAATTAAGCTAATAATTTATTTTTACTTTTTAATGAATTTGTTAAAAAAAATATTTTTACTAATACTATTTGAATAAGCCTACTAAAAATTACATTAAAGAATTATGAATCTGCTCTACTATGTCAAGGAATTATTGAGATACAAACTGGTAAATACAGTACATTGTCTCTTGGATTGATAATGTTAATACTACGTATTACGTATGTTGAAAAATTAAATTTTTTGTTCCTTGTAACAGCAAACATTTTCACTCATCTATTATTATAAAAAATCTGATGTTTTTTGTGTTTGTTTTGAATATAATATTGAACCAAACTTATTTTACACAAAGCAGATATAAAAACTTATATTTCCAAATTTATTATTAATTTAATGTTTAATTTTTGAAATGAAAACATATAACTAATGTCAACATTGTAAATAAAATTTTATTAAAAGAAGATTTTTAAATAATTAAGCTAATTTTTAATTATTTTTACTTTTTTTGAATTTTAAAAAAAATATTATTTTTACTAATAACTTGAAATTAGTGAATTATTAGTTAAAAATTAATTTTTTAATTTTTGACTCTACTAAAATTATTAATATACATTGTTACTGTTTGTCATGTTAGATATATACTACAGTGTTTTGATTTTGAAAAATTATAATATTATAATAATTATGTTGTAAAAATTATTTTTTCCTCAAAATTTTCATAACTAATACAAATCTGAGAAAAAAACAAATTCACATAAATTCTTTATTTGATAAATCGAGATAAAACTTAGGACACAGCTTAATCTAGTAGAGGTCTACTTCTGTTCGTTAGAAAAACTGGATTTTTCCTCATAGCAGCAAACCTACTGACTCTTTTACCATGTCATTCTTAAAGAGAGTACCGTAAGTAAATTGAAATAACTTCCTTATGCGGCTTAACCCGTGATTAAGAAAGAATAGTATAAATCATCACAATTAAATCCTAAATCAGTGGAAATTTGTTGAGTACACAGGTCTGCTGTGGTGTGTTTGTGTGCTGTTAGTCATAGTACCTTGCCTCTAAACACTGGATCGTCCAATCCGTTAATGCCAGTTGCAACTACAGATTACTGAAAATAGGTGAATAAAACACAAAATGAACAGGTAGTAGCACAGGCATGTGAACATCCTGCACTGTGTTAGTTTATTCATACACACCCTATATATATATCAGACAATATAAAACTCTAATTTGCTAAAATTAACAAATTCTCTAACCTACATACTTATCTCTATCGTAAAGCATGTTTTATTTTTCACCGAATAAGTGAAAAAATATCGATTTCAGTGTTAACATAGTCTTGAAACGTTGAGCCTCATTCGACCAATACTGGTACACAATAATACTGTCGTTTACCACAGAAACACGTCTTGTCAATCATGTCCAATTTGTACACAACTACACAGTGAAAAAGCTTACGTAAAAAATATAAAAATATACAAAAACAATACAAATAATTGGTGAGGTAGCCGCGATTCTAAAAACTACAATAATTGACATTCCGCCAACCTAGGACTTACAACCTTGTTTTAAAATATTTACGTAACAATTATGATTTGGTTACAGGAAGACAGAAAAGTAAATTATAGTTTTGGTACTGAAATTTATCATAGGTATGCTTATTTGGAGAGTATTCAGTGTTATCAATGATCTGTGAAGAAGTAGTAGTAAAAAATTAGGTTTATAAATTATTTATTTCTAGAAGGAAGTTTTGTCTCCATTCCACAAATTTTAACTACTTGAATCATTTGAAGATGATAAACAATTCATAAATAAAATAAAAAGAAATCTGTATAGTTTTTAATTTAAATTACAGTACTTGAAAACATAATTCAGTAAATGTATTTGGTACTTACAATATTTTTAACCTGACATATAAGATACACTAAACCATTTTATAACATAAATGTGTTAACTGTCTCAAAAACATCTTATTTTGTAGTGATATTTTCAACGATTGTCTTATAAGCTCATTTTCTAAACAGCTCACAAAATAAAAAATGCTGTAATAGTATACATCAAAGCTAGCTTAAGGTGAACAAAAACCAAAATGCCTCAAGGTGAAAATAAAAACCGAATTGTTTCATGGATTGATTCCTGGATCTTTTTAGTTTTCTTTGCTCACAGTGACTAGAAGAAGTTTAAAAATGTAAATTTAAGTTTACAAATCACACTCAAGAATATTAGATATTTTGAAAATAAGGAAATCAAATAAATATCTAAATAGTTACTATCACAACTTCATTCGATCTTAGTGTTACGTCTGTTCTTTGGTATGTAATACTTCATAAAAATTCTGGAAAAGTTGAAAAAAATACAGTAATGACTATCATTTTAAATATCCTGAACAACATTGTACAAAAAACAAGTTTGACAGAAAATGCTTAAACATAACTTGCAGTCACTGGATCGAAACTAGCAAACAAAATACAAATGCCTAACAACGTACGAATGCCTAGTAAACTCTTGGCACATATAATATTGACAGCGTAAAAGTAAAGGCAGTTCCAGAAGCGAAAGAACAAGATGGATGGAATAAGAAGAATGGCCGGAAAGAAAATGGATTAAAAAATCCTCCGATTGATCAAGATTAGATTAGATTAGATAATTGAAATGGCAACCATACCAGAAGATGGTATTTTAAGCCAAGTATGAGTGAGGATTGAGTGTAAGATGATTGTGGCGCAAGATATTGCATTATTGAAGTTGTACTTTCATTACCTTCCATAAATTACACTTTCATAAATATTAATACAAATTATCAACTTCAACTTTTCTAATATTTGTAACACAAACAAAAATTTTGTTTAAAAAGTATGAAGCATAGATAAAACTTTACCTTTAACCCATTCATTACAGAGTTTTTTAAAATCTAATGTTTCGAGAAAACTGGCTCTGTTCAACCAATAACATAACCCATCAGGCAGGGGCATCTATCAAGAACTTGGTAACCTACATTCCGTGCTGCCCCCTATGATCTAATCTTGGAACTATCTCACTGAGTTCACTATTTTTGCTGCTAGAGTATGCTTTATAGCCAAGTAAGTGCTTTCCCCCACTATGCACGGTGGCCGAGGTGGTTAAGTCGTGTCGCTGACGAGCGGGGTCTCCAAGTGGGGTATTGTCGATGAGAGGCCTGTCTTAATTTAATTAATGTTTGTTAAATGTAATGTGTTTTGAAAGATGTGTGAATTTTATTTTTTGACAAAACTATACCAGCGGATGTTTCTGATTGGAGTTGTTTGACGATGCGTGTTAGCCAAAAAATGCAACGGATAACTATTGAACTTCAGATAGAGGTATATATTATCTTTTTAGTTTAATTGCAGTTCAGAACTACTAAGATAAATTTAATTTTTTTACATTCTCATGTCTAGCCGGAACGGACTGAAATTCACAGGGAACTTGTATACCAATGTAGTGACAGCACAACTAAAAAATTTTAACAGTTAAAGATTTATGGAACATTATTTAAATTTTCATTTGGGAAAAGTAATTGGTAGCTTTTTCCAAATTACTTACAAAACCTTATATGTACATAGAAATATCAATCTTAGGGAATAAGTGCAGTAAGGGCTCGAACGCACTACAGCGGCTGCGACACGGCTAGACCGCGACCAGCAGCTGACGCCCAAATTTAATATAGAATCAAATGGAACTGTGCGCATTAGGCAGAGTCGCTCCGCTAGCCCCTCCCCAATTGCCGCAGCCGAGTCTAAGGTTCTGGCCGCGTGGCTGTCGCAGCGACACAGGCTGATTTTGCGTCTAAAAATAGCTCACAATGAGGTTGAGGGTGTCACACTCTACCCTGCGACCCGACTACTGACCAGTGTAGGTTGAGAGATGATCTGAGTATATCTGTTTTATTTTTTGTGGTGATTTTTAATAGATTTGTGTTAATAATGTCAGATTTTGATACAGAGAGCTTCATTGAAGCGGTGAAAGAAAGGCCCTCTTTGTGGGTTTTAACATCCGAAGATTATTCTAACATAGCAATTAAGAGAAAGTTACGTCCATAGTCGTGGCCACGGTTGCAACGCTGGTCTAGTTGAAGGGGCTGCGACAGCGATCACGATCGTGGCCGCGTCACAGCCCTAAGTGTATTTTACACTAAATAAACAACAGACAAATAAAATTACAAATTGAATGTATACATGATTCTTCAAAATCATTTCCTTTGGTTGATTTTTATAGTGATTATCTAATTTACAGCTCTATAAATAGTGGTCCACAAATTCATCGCTCACCTCTTTCTGGGACTCATTGAAATTAAAATTAAATAAGGTCTCAAAGCATTTTTATATTTTAAAACTTAATCTAAATTTAGTCTAATTTTTTTGCTATCATATTTTAAAATTCAACCATGTTAAAACTCATAATAAGTAACAAGTATTCACATAGTAACAAATTGTGTTTATTGCCTTACACCAAACATCAAAACTTAATTGTAATCTTTCAATGATCAAGTTTTATTGCAAACGTGGTGGTTTTTGTTATCAAGATTACAATGGTGTTATATTGACGATAGAAAAAAACCTCTCTGATAAAAAATAACTAATGAATGTTTTAAGATAATGAAGATTCATTCCCAAGTGTAAGAAAAAATTGGGTAAAATTGTAATACTATTTCTTCTCCAAAATTCTAAAAATATATTGTGTGTAAGACTAGACAATTTAAAGACTTCCAATTTGGAATTAGGGCTACAAATTTTACCTACCTCTTAATTTCATTTAATAAATTTTAATTAGTTTTACTATATAAATGAATTTAATTGAAAAAAAGTTATCAAATTAATTTGTTTGCGTAAAAAATCCCAATTTCAACTATTTGACTAGTTTGCTGGAGAATTTAAAAAGATTCAAAGTTAAGAGAGAAAAAAATAAAGACAAAGTAGTGATGTAGGAAAAAAATATCTATGAAAGAATTTTTAGATAAGATTATTTTTTTAAATAATCATGGATTTCTTCGTGGATCATGGATTTCTTTTTTAAGAAATCCATGCCAGGATGATTGATTTGATTTGATAAAAAGAGAAGATATGCCTTAGATTAGTCCATCTCTACGATCCACAGAAAAGAAAAAATATTACTTATATAGAAATATTACTCCGTTACTGACTGTGGATAAAAACGGAAGAAACAAAAGCCGAAGGTCACAGTTTTGGTATGTGACTACTTGAATTTTTTACTAAATGTGTTCATCATTAGTTTATCAACTTTTAATTATTCATCTAAGATAACAAGGGGGGAACACAATTTCCAATAAAAGATGAATAAATTAAATTAATTACGTCCAAAGTAATTAAAAGAAAATATTAATATCACAATAAATTGACATGTAAAACTAGTGGTCAACTGAAAATGCATAAAAAGAATTAACAACAATTGTACATACAAGTTTAATCTAATTGTCACAATCTGATTTCTATTTCTTTCTTTATTTTTAATAACAAATTAAAATATCTAATTTAAATAGATTCAATATCAGTCTAACCATATATTTCTAAAACAAAAGATAAAATGTAAAAAAATAAAAAAACCTTAAATGATTTTAAAGCATTAAAAATATCTACAAAAGTTAATACTGTAAATAACTCTGAAACAACACTCTGTTAATCAAAATAGGGTATTTGCATAATTTAACATTGTCATTCTCTAGCTCTGTGGAGACAGAAGAAAATTGCAGCAAGTTAAAGCATGCACAGGAACAATAGAGAAAATACATTTACCAGAAAATTGATTGTTTCAGTGTTAAGGTATTGATTTATTTTAGTCAAAATCTGTAATTCTCGCAACATCATGGCTTTTTATACAATCTCTACCTTGTATAGCAATATTTTATTGACACATAATGAATATGGAAATAAAATGAAATTTATTGCCAGTTGTACTGTAATTATTGCCAAAAATAATGCACTTCCAATTTTAACTTCCATATTTACTTTAGACTAAACTAGACTCAATTGATACCTTAGTACGATAGTTAGACTTCATCGCATTTGATGTAAAACTAACCTAACTAGACGACTGAAGCTTGCTTTTCATATTCAACATATATACACGAGTATAATAAGCTGGTGTTGGGAGGATTCCGACCTTTAAACAAGATATTTCTTCTGTCTCCACAAGTTTTCACTTTAATTAGCTACAACTCAGTCACCGCTGAGTCAGTGAGCATCAGAGAGAGTTCTGGTTGACAACGCGAGATTGCGTTGTCGTGGACACTATCAGACCCAATACTGATTTCGTCTGAGCATCGGGTTGTTGGCACGTTGCGGGTAACCCACCTCTGACGCTTCGTAACTGCTCCAGTCCTCGTCGGGTGCTCCGTACGGGTAACGGAGGTTCAGTTCGGTCTCCGAGCCTGTAACCGAATCCAGAGTCGGACCGAGGGGTATCACTTTACACTGGGGGAGCGACCCCGGTGTCATGGGATCCGAACGTTTAGGATGAGGAGACATTGGTAACAGTTCATCGGGAGGCTGAGGGAGTGGGAGCGGTGCGTTCAAGTCACTCTTGGCACTGTGCAAACTCTCCGCTCTTTTAGAACCGCAACGAACCAGAATCACAACAATAATCGCTAACACGATGGTACCGACAACCATTCCCACGACCAGGAGGTAATCATCACTCATATTGGGACTAGCTATTTCTACCCCTTCATGTCCTATGGGGGGTTTGGGTCCGGGTAGTCTCGGGGGCTTGGGTGGAGTGAAAGTAGTGGATGGATATCCTGATTCTCCGATAACATCGAATCTGATTTCTCCAATCGCAGGTTGAAATATGGATGCTGCCAATTGGAAAGGAAAACTGTCTGTTTGAGTGTCCTGGTGTCTTCGGGCAACATAGTAGATCACCCCACTCCTTACTTCTTCGTGGGTGAATCTCGTAACTTCCTTCTCTTTGACCGTCCTTTTCTCACCAGAACTCCGTATTATCTTCTTCAACTTTCCAAATTTTGGTTTCTTTAACACTTTAAACGTTGGATCAGAATTTGTTAGTTTTGCAAGGGGGCTTGCGTCCAGCGCCTCTGTTGTAAGTTTCGTTCTCGTTCCTGCGAGAGGAGTGAATTTACCCAACTTGACAAGAGGCTCAACACTAACATTAACATTTAATCCTGTAACATTGGGTGCATCCTCGAGAGGGAACGTGGCTGCAAGTTGGAACGTATCACTGTGAGTGGTCATGTCTGTTTGCATGTACATGACTCTGCGTGCTTTCAAATCCCCCTGCTTGAAGCTACTGGTTGCAATATCGTCAACATAGATCACTCCGTGGTATGGAGATCTGGTGACGTTATACACGACACTTTCCTCCCTCCCATTGGTGTTGATTAAGAACACATTGCTTGTGACAACAGCGACACTCGACCCTTGCTGTAGCAGAACTGGCATCACAACTGTTACGTTCAGAGTAACTGGGATAATGGCTATATTAAACACTTTATAATCGGGGTTGAATTGTCCGTCAGACACCCTAAAGTAGAACGAACAAGGTTGTAAAGGGCCGGAGTGCTCGTAAATTACCTGGCCGGAGTCAATGTCAGCTTGAGTAAATCTTCCTACAGTAGTGTTACCATTGACCAAAATTGCACCATGGCTCGGTCCACTCACAATTTCATACACTATGTCCTCAGGAAGAGTGTCGTTGTCCGCAGTGAGCAGGTCCAGCTTGGTTATGGTCCTGCGCTGCCCTTGCACGCACCTGACTTGCGGCGCGTGAGTGACGAGGCGGAACGGCTGGTCGTTGACCGGCCTCACCCGCACTGGCACTGTAATGTTACACAGCAGCACGTCCCCAGGCTCCAGGTACAGTGAGAGGCTCACATTGTCTTGGAGAGTGTCGGAATGGTCGTGGCGATATTCCACCCATCCATTGTTCAGCTCCCAATCAGAGAACACGGTGCGGTTGTCGCTGCAGTTGCCATGGTAACACACTGCGCCGTGGGTGGGCGGCTCCCACAGCTTCCCTGTGATGGTCGGCTGCCCGACGTGCTGGGACAAGAAGCTCATCATGAGCGTTGTGTTGATGTGAACGCTTGAGTGTCCACCCTCCTCCACCTCTAGCGAGTATGACGTGTCTAGGAACTCATCCAACCCTCCAGACCACACCGAAATGTCCACCCGGAATTCCTACAACACCATAATAGTATTACTTAACACGCTATACGAGAAAGGCCCGACTGTCTACTTAACTTGTTAACTATTTCAGGCCGATTACAGGATTGTTAAACATAACCATAGGTTTTTAACCAGACTGATTGGGTCAGCAATCAAAATGATTAAAACAAAATATTGCTATAAAAAAATTACTGTATTTTTTACTAACCCTAGGTTTTTTTTATCACTCCACCAGCTATGGCCTATCCCGATTGGTATTTACTGACCATACTGACCAGTAATTTAGGGACACATGTTGGAGCATCAGAAAGCTATACTATTGCATAGTTATACGTTATGCAATGCTATTTACGAGACAAGGGACACTTTGTCGATTTAGTTAATCAATATGCTACTAGGAGTGTAACAATCGCCAAATTAATAAAACGCTGCACCGCCCTCGCCGATGAGTCAACATGTCAATCCAGCTGACCTACGTTAACGTGTTAAACACAGATTTATCAATTTGCTGAAATTTGAACTGAGTGAAATTTTATTTACACTGTTACATCAGGATTTTAACTGAACATAGATATTCCGCAAACTTACCTGATCGAGCAGAGGAGTCGCGTGGGTGGCGGTGATGTCGAAGACGAAGCTGTCGTTGGTGGCGTGCTCGGTGAACACCTGGTTGTGCGGCGTCGTGTGCTGATATGACACACGACCACCAGTGATATCGCTCTGCGTGAAGTTAATCACCGGAGATCGGTTTGGCTCCAGAACTAGCTGACCTAGGGATGGCTGCGACCGGACAACGAACATCACCTGCCAAGTGACACAGTATGGTGTATAAGTATAATATACGACTTGGTTTTCACAATAATTTGAATAAAATATAACTTGCACTCATGGGACCACCAAAGACAGAAAATAATTTATTTTGGATTACCTACGTTAGCAACTAACCTCTTTGGTGGTCCCATGAGTGCAAGTTGTATATAAAATAATCTACTATCTCTGACGATCCAATGGCCTACACCTTCCATATTTTTCTCGCTTATCAAGTATCTACCAGTAGATTCTTCATTTTCAAGAATCTTTATTAAATCCAATGAGTCAATCATCAGCTAACAATAATTTCCAACCCTTTGTACAAGTTATTTGATTCAGTGTGGGAAGCTAGGTTATGTCAAAATACTAACATGAAATCTTAGAAAAATAAACTATCGGCTCAAATATTTATCTTTAGTTTATTAGTAATGTTCACTTGGTATAGTTCAGTATAGTTTATTTTGAAATAGGTAAAAAATCAATGTAAAGAAATTAGTATTGATTTTAATTTTAGGGCTCTTTGTTTCTTTCTATTGAATCATTTTATTAGATTATATGTTCAGTAAAACTTAAAAAAGTAACAATCATCGCTAAAAACTGGATTTTATAGAATCCAAAAAATAAAATATGAATAAAGTCACTGTTCTTAAATTGAGAAGGTATATGAATCCAAGTAGATGAATCCATGACCATTTTCTTTTATGTCTATAAAAATTTTATGAGTTTTACCAAAATCGTTTGAGACAACGGTACTAACCTGTCTGGAAGGGTCAGAGCACTCGGCCCGCAGATGGTCCTGCGTAACAACTCGTCGCAGAAGCGGGAACACATTAAGCGGCTTGTTAGCCAAGAGATGCAACGTCACCTCCTCGCTACGAGTCTTGAAAATGATCGGCCCGACAGAGTTGGCTCCATCACTGATGACGAGGTCGAGCTCTCCGTCCATTGGCTCACCTGCCAACCCGATAACTACCATATAAACACTGTGTGCAGCTGACCCCGTATCCAGGGTACAACATACAATAATTAGTTTGAACTTTAGCTGCCAAACATGACTGCAAAGATTATTCATTCTGAACTTTGTGAAGTGAACAAAGAAGACTACAGTGGACTACATCCCTCAAATCCGAACTAATTGGGGCTGAAGCTTGTTCGGATTTCCCGGGAAATAATATTACGCACTTATTTCCTCACTGTATTCGCGGTAAGCGAGGGAGACATAGCGATGTTCATGTAACGCTGGCTTGGAATTGTGTCCATGTGAAGATTTTCTTCACTTCGATAGTTAAAGATATCAGACTTTCAGTGAAGAACTTATGTTTATTTTCAATCTTGTATTAGATTTTTTGTATTAAACCTTAAAAATAAATTTGTGTGATTAAATCAATTTTTTTGCAGCTATTACATTTTTGGATTTCCGGGTTCAGATTTGAGGGGTTCCACTGTAATTAGTTCATGAATGGTGAGAAGATTGATTAAGGACTTAATCCTTTGTCGGTAACTGTGGTTTTAAAACACAAATAGCAACTCAAGAGTTTTTTTGGGCATTGAAATATTTCTCATAGGTGAAAGTGTCACAACATTTTAAGCCGACAGGATTTGATTGGATCTCAGGAAATTTCCTGACATTTTCAAATTTTTTACAAAATTCCCTGCCCTTTCCAGGGTGGGTGAAATTCCTTGATTTTACCATTTTTCCAGGTTTGTAAAAGCCATGCCAACTGTTCCAGTTGATAGCTTGAAGGACTCTGAAACAGTATTGACCCTGTCGCCTGACCTTTGACCATTGACTTTTGTCGCCTCACTCTATATTGACTTGAAAATTTCCACGTATAAATCAGTGGTCTAGGCAGAGGAAAAATTATGCGAACTTTTGTATATATGTTCATCAGCTGACAGCCATTGAACATACCGGAATGCACAAAGACAAGCTGCAGGTGAGAGATCTGTGCCTGCGTGAACTTGTCGATGGCCGTTTGCGGACTGGCGGCTAGTGCGACGTGGCCAGCCGTGGCCGATAGAATGGCAAAGGTGATGTTCTCCGGGGGCGAGTCCCTATCCTCGGCACCTAAAATGCAGAAACATCATTCAAGATGAAAAACAAAGTAATTGGGACTAAAACTGGTTTGGTATAATAAGCTTAGAATTAACCTATTGCTGTCCAAAGGCGGACTATGCCTGTCTTATTACATGACATTAATTAATTAATTTATAAAAAAAATTAAAAACCACGTCCCCCCTCCCTTAATAACCCTTAACCATAAAAGAAAAACAAGTGAAATCCCAATAAAGCCTACAAATGCCGTCAACTTCCACCCAAGCAGGTCACTATTTATTTTAGGTGGGTCCTCCTACCACTGGACCACACATTTACAAGCCAGATTGGGATTGCTCATGGTGGGAATTAAAACCCGCGTACTTCTGGTTGGCTTTAAACCTTTCTCTCGTCAGCAACATGCCTTAGACCACCACACCAAGTACCACAGTCTGAAAAAGTGGCTATAAAACATACTCTAGCGGCAAAACAGCGAACTCATGAGTTAGTTCCAGTATTAGCTCCTAGATGGCGATACGACAGCTGAAGTTCACTAAACTGTTGACAGATGCCTTTACCTGCTACTTTACACATTCTCTACCATCAACACGGGCGTATTAATTACCACTTGGAGGGTTAAACCAACATGCCAGGCTTCTGCTCATAAATTATCAAGCAGAAGGGTTCAGATGTCTATTTATCGTATTGTAAAAATGAGTGTGTTCCAGAAATAGTATAGAATCTATTACAAAGGATGATTTCATAGACATACAATGACGGAACAGTTAAAATACCTAAATCCAAAAGATTATTAAAATCAAGAATTGGATGGTTTTATCTTAAAATATGGATAATGGATCTTAAAATATCGAGTATGCATCTCTTTTGAATGAGAAAAATCCTTTTAAGATCTTTAATTGCTTGAAGAGCTCCAGATTGCTATTGAATACCGGATGTTGTATTCCACTAACTTAGGTATAAAATTTTTGATGACAGTAGTAGTAGTATCATGATGGAAAATGTCCTCAATAACAATCTAAATTACATAAAACGGGGGTTGTTTCTAACTATTTGTCCCGCCTTAAGGAGGGGTTACAATGCTGTGGTGTGCTGTCTGTACTCACCTAGATGAGCGGTTGTGATGGTCTGAGAGCCTCCCCTCCACAGCCGCAGCACAGTGTTGTTTATCACCACAGGCACCTTTACCACAAAAAATTACCCTTACAAATAAGCCTAGGTTATGATAAACTAACCATATTCTAATACAAGATGAATTGTTTCTGTTAGGACAAAAGGATTTGAGCCATGGTTATGATTTTTTCTGCAACATCAAAAATCACTTCAGTATGGCACAACCAGTTTAAGTTTAACACATTCCAGTCCAAATATGGAAACTGCTTGTCCTCCAATTTATACAGCAAAAATGCCAAAGATGGGCACTGCCTATCCTGATGCGTCGTGTTGGATTATTTTACTGCTAAATTCAAGAGCCAAAATAGTATGAACATGAAAAACAACTCCAATACATTGAACAAATGAACAAGTTTGTACTAGATGGTGAAAACTCTTGTGAGATCAAACGGCTTAGATCTGTACTCATTTGGAGTCACTTACGTCAACTCCCAAAAGGTCAACAGGAATATTGGGGCAAGATGTTTGCACTTCACAAACATGGCGGATATGGACTTACCTGATCGTTGACCAGGGAGATAGTGACTTTGACCCTTGCCGGAACACTCTCTTTGTCCCCTGCCTTGGCAACGACACTGAACACCTCCTCCGTAGTCTCGCTGCCGTCGTGGACGTACTGGATCAAAAAATAAAACTACTATAAAATTGAAAAACCTAGCGTAACTACAAAACACATATTAAATTTAATGATGCCTTTGTGAGTGTCAGAATCGAGTGCATAAAAACCTTTGGATCTCTTGTCACCGTGTTCCATCTAGCATCTTGTTATTTATCAAAGTTTTCTGGTTGTAGAAGGATTAGCCGTTGAATGTTCAACATTGTGTAGGGCGCGCCCGGTTGAGGTGTTTGTTCTTAGTTTGTAAATAGTCATAATCTTTGGGGAGGACACTTAATTAGACCAGTCATGCACAAATTTATTAATATTTATCTATCGTTAGGGGGGAGCACATTTTGTGTTTTTTTTTGTTTATATTGATTTTGTAAAGAAGAGCTGCATAATGATTTTATCATACAGTTGAAGGAAAAACCCCGGCTGCTTCTACGGCTAAAGTACAATCAACAGGAGGTTCTGTATCAGTACCTGTATGAGTCCTGCTTGCATCTGCTGCGGACTCCAGCGGCTGAGAGTGCGCGCGGGCTGCGCAGTGGACACCAGGCGACCGTGTTGCAGTGACCGCACCAGCCGGTACTCTGTCAGGCGACCCACGTAGTACTCGGTGAGAGGAGGCAATAGCGATGGCGGCAGTGTCACGTTGCCTCCCTCCTCACAGCGCATCTCGCCGCCGCCGATGTATAACCGCTCTGGCACGACCAGAAAGCTCACCTAGCGACACATCAAGGTCACACTATCACGAATATGGTCGATGTTAACTTTAGATTAGCTAATAATGATGTAGTTATACCAAAACGTGGCCTGTTTTCCCAGAACACTTGAAAATAGTAAAATACCCCCGTCGCAGCAGACCTGCGTACTTAGCGAATTTCCAAATCAATAACATAATAATAAAAATATATGACTAGTTTGATCATTATCTGTCAATAAATATGAGTATTATTTGCCTAATCTCCATAGATTAACGTGGGAAAGAGTATGCAGGTTTGCTGCAGTGAGGAATGCTGAAAATAGGTGTTTCTAGCGTAAACAATTTATATTTTGACCATTTACATCAAGTTTCATCAACATCTGTCCACAAATAAAGGAGTTTACCTAAACTCTATATGATTAACATGGGAAAAGTGTATGCAGGTTAGCTGCCATGATAAACACATAAACTATGATTTTTAAGCATAAATGTATGGATCTCAACCACATGAAGCTAAATATCAAGTTTCATCCAAAAATATTAGATAATAAGTGAAACATTGATTTTTCCTTATCCTCCATAAGATTAACATTGGAGCACCAAAATACAACGTACTGTGTTTTTGATTTTTTAATATCTCGGTAACCGTTGGAGATAGAGAAAAACTTTAAGAAACTAAATGGTGTATGTTTTTAAGGTGATTCTAAGAGTGAAAGATAAAATTTGAAATTTTTATAAATTACATGGGAAAAACGCAAAAACCCCATTTTTGGAGTACAAAATGCTCCCAAACTACCCATTCCGATATGTCTGTTTTACAAACTCATCCGAGTAAATGCAGGAATATACGTCTCTACCAAATTTGGTCTCGATCGGACCATTTTTACACATATATATACATATATAAATTTTAACGACTATTGTTTTTGGTCTCTAGGCAAAAATAACATGGTCCCGGGCTTAAGTCTAACCATGAGACCTACGGTAATAGCTTCTTCCCTATGGGAAATTCGCTAAAACTTCATTTCCTTCAAGACCAAATTAACAGACTCTTTGCTAGAAAGGCCCTACTACAACACAGCAGGATTTCTACACCCAGAACCAACTTAGCACCTTCTAACTTTCAACTTAGCAATATCATTAAAGTGCCTGTAAATACAAATGTTATAAATTATTGTAATTATTGACACTAACACAGTTCTCCATGAACTTCTAAATAAAGAATATTGAATATTGACAGAATACATAAAATATGCAGCTTTAAATTGTTAACTCTTACAATAAATCACCCCTCTGTGTTAATTTTATTTATCTTCATTAATTTTATATTTTTGGTTTGTATCGATAAGTTTATAGTTTTATTCTATTATAGTAATGTAGAGTAGTCAATGTCAACAGCCACCTATACTTTGTTATATTTTGTCTCTATGAGGATAATAAATGAATTAAATATTATTATTACAATCGCCTGTAGGTAATAAACGGTAAAGTAAGATTAGCAGTTTATGTACAATACATACAATAAGGTGAGTTAGCTGGGTGATCCCATTGGTCACGGTCAACACCATGCGGTCCCTAGTCTGGTTGGCCGTAGCCTGCACATAATGCAACCGGCCAGAGTTGACCATCTCTTGGCTAAAGGTGGTGACCACCTCGTCCATTCCGCCATCATCACCGCCCTTAGCAACCGCCTCGAGCTCCAGGTAGCCGTAGCGAGGCGGCTCTACCACCAAGAACGTTATGTCCGATGCTGGCACGTGTGGCTGTTTCACCTACCCAACGCAAGACAAAAACACAACTTGTACAATTTCAGTGAAAAATTTAAATACTAGTTTAGAAGTAAACAATTTCTTAAAACAAAGTTTTAAAAATCACATTTTCTATAACGAATTCCTTAAGGAAAAACGTATGGCGTACATCTCAGGAGCCAAATGCACTGTCAAGCAAGGTGTGTTGTCTGCATTTATTTCAACGTAGTTCTTTACTTTTCCGCAAGGTTTGCCTGCGGTGTTCTCCTGTTCTCCTGCAATAGTGTTATTTCTCTTTGAATCGTCATATTTACTTTTATTTTTCAGTTTACATCTAAGCATGAAGACTACGGTAACAACTCTTAAAAAAATTGGAAGTTCTCTCAAATATAGTGTCTCTCTCACCTGCAAATACTCGTTGGTAATGGGCACACTGGTGGATTCCTCCACGTGCAGAGTCTGGTTGTTGGCAACACTGAGAGGGTCCCAGTAGCCAGCGGGAAACACTCTCACCTGAAACTGAGCCGAGGTCTCTGCCCTTTCCACCGATACCTGTCAAATATTGTCATTATCAGAATAGGAGTGGGGGCTCCAGCAAAGCTGGTCGGGCACTGTGACCACAGTTGATCTTTTGTACAGCAACCAGGCACAGGAGAGGCAAAACACCTAGCCCATCCAGTTACCAGAAGCAGGTGTCATTCCCGACTACCAGGAACCAGACACCAAACTATCCCAGAGTGAACGAACTTACCTCAGGATTCAGACTGGTTATCCAAGTTTTAAGGTTACGTGACCTTAAAAGAGACAAGGGGACCTATAGGTGCAAGGGAAGGTAATTTTAAATAGCCAATACTGTGACCACTTATGACCTTGCAAGTGCAATAAATTAGGGACACCTGTCCCAAAATGATGACATAACGCTCTACATCGGCTACCAAGAATAGCCAATGTTCTCTTTATATGGGCTTGAATTTCAAGTACAGTTATCTTTACTCTCTGCCACCTGTACGATATTCAGTGTAAGCAGATATGATTATTTTCGTCAAAATGTTCGAATCTCCAGAGAGAGCTTCCAGTAAATTTATCCGTTTTGGGGTCCCCTGAGCTCATTTTCCCACAAGGTTGTGCTGAGCTGAATGTTATTGATGGTAAAGCAGCTGCCCTCGCTGGTAAGTAACTGAATACTCAGCAGAGTGAAATCTCTTTAATTGTGGATAAAGTGAAATTGTACTTGACTAACTACTTTTGCCCGCTTTATAAATTTAAAATCAACAACCACAATGTTCCCACTAAAATATTTGATAATATAAAATATAAAAATTTGTAAACGGACATAACTTAACAAGTAATAAAAATGACAAAAATCAAATCAAATCAAAATACACTCTATTCATTTTATACAGAGAGTACAGAATGGCGTCAAGTTATTTACGGTATATGGATTTACATAACAAAAGAAATAACAGACGTAAGAGAAATTTAAATCAATCCCAAAATTTTAAATTTAATATTCTAACAGACTTCCTAAGACCAATAATTTTTCTAATAAACTTCATCGGCCAGGTACCACAGACCTTATGGCTTATTGTCATTATGTTGTAGTTAAATACAGCAACATACTAAATGGTATTAGATACATAATCTAACCAGAGGCGACCACATTCAGAAGATGCCAGTCTCTGCGTTACCTTGAGCATGAAGCTGTCCTGGATGCTGGTTACATCACCGTTGTGACGATAGGACAGTCGGTTGTTGACAATGTCATCCTGAACAAACACCTTGACCGAGTCCAGACTGCCTTCCAATTCCAACACCCCCTGGCTGGGTCCATCCGACACGTCGAATCTACACATACAGACCTAGTCAACATTGCCATAGGCCAGGAGGCAGGAACTGGGTAAGTTTTAGATTGAAATTATTGATACAATGACTTAAATAATTGATACAGTACTTAAATTTAAAACTTATATTTTATAATAACAGATAATTTGGGTTGAACACAAAAATGATTCTGACACAAAATAATTTATTGGAACACAATGTAAACAACTTGACGGTCATGTATTAAGTCAGTAGACAGAGTATCTGCGACGGCGGCGGTTACCCCTACGTCTTCGCCGACGAGCCTCAGTGAGTACATCAAGATACTCGTGTCTCCTGCTTCGGCGAGAGCGTCGCCTCCTGCGACGAGCATCCAACAACTCATCAATGTCCATGTTATGGCGTCTACTGGATCTGCGACGGCGACGGCGCCTGCGAGCTTGGGTCAGCTCGTCAGTATGTCTCTTTCCCCTTCTGCGTCGGCTACTGGAGCGACGCCGCCTGCGACGAGCTTCCACAATACAATCCTCATGATGGTGACGACCCCTCCTCCTCCTTCTTCTCCTCCTCCGTGCCGAGGACATTAAATAATCCATCACCATCGCCTTCATTCTATTCTTCCTCACACGCCTCTTCCGACTGGCTTCCACAAAGTCCATCTCATCACTGTCCTCGAGAAGATGTTTAGAAATAGTCGGAAAAAACCGGTTCTGCCTGACGGACAAGAGTCCCTCCTGCACGGCTAGCTTCACTGCCTGTTTGTATTCCGACGGTGACCTTCCTCCGTGTTTCTCAAGCAAGAACGCCCTCAGGTCTGTGAAGCTGACACCCCGGCCTCCCCCGAGCTCCAAAACTGCTGACATCACGTGTCTTAATTTGTCTATCTTCATTGTTGACACAGAAAATTTGAACTACACGAAAAATTTAAAACACACCCATTTCAATTTAGTTCTGGAAAATTGTGATTGTTGCTAAGTAACCGATTACAATAAATTTAGTAATTTTTGTGAAAAAGCAACCAACATTGTTTTCCTCGATCAAGCTGTTTCACCACCTTCCAATTGCCTTAAAAAATGAGACAGAAATTAATGTATTTAAGATGAAACTCAAAGCCCTACTAGTTAGAAAAGAATATTACAGTTTGAACGAATATTACTCAAGTGAGATATAGAAATAAGCTATCATATCTCAAACTGTCAGCTATTTGTAAATTATTGAATTAATTGTATATTGTAATTAATGCTTTTAAAGAAATATGACGATTGTTATGAACTTAAATGTTTTTCCAACAATAAAGAAGTTTGAGTTTGAGTTTACAGTGTAAACAAACAACAAATTATTTTAAGTGATAAAAGTACAAAACATACAACACGGTAAATTTGACTCTCCAAAATTATTAAAATACTAAGATTTGCAAACTCACATTCAGTTTCCTTGCTTACTTGCTTCTCTGACATTGGAGATTGGCTCTACTATCTGATAATATTCCCAAAAATCAATGAAGGCCTAATACAAATTATTAGATCAAAACACAAAACATTAAAATAAGTATTTCAGAATAGATTGAAACAACATTTTTTCTCCTTGTGTTCAAACAATTGATCAGATCTTAATACAATTTTAATAAATAATTCAAAATATTTTATTCAGTTTGGCCCTAGAAAAAAAATAACCTTTGTGGCTATTATTATATTTTTCTAACTCAAACAATTTTCTACAACACACACCGAAGAATATTTTCAAAAAGTTAAACTTTTTCATACAAAATGTGTAAACCAAAAACAGGATCTTTCGTAAATTACTGTGCTACCTTCACATTATTAGCTTAAATACAAGCATGAAGCTGAGGGTATTACGACCACAAATGGTGAGAGTGTAACATCACACTAAAGGACACTGTTAACAAGAAGAGTTCATCAGGTCTCTTGTGACTCCTGACATCCTATCAGTCCAAGTTTAGAGGTAGACAAAAAACCATCAAGTGTATCATTGCTTTGGATCCTTGGTGATGATGGAATTCATTGAGGTGTGAGAAAAAAACATACTACATGGATATTGTAGAAAAATATATAGTATTGAACAGTATTCTAATGATACATACAACTAAAGTCTGAAAACTAAAACTAGTCAATAAAAATGTTAGAATTGTACAGTTCTATCTGGCCCAAAGAAATAGATATTGTGGTAGGGGACATCAAAGGGGACATTTTGGAAAAGGAGTTCCAATTCAACAAAAAAAAACTTTGTCATAAAAACTTAAGCCAATCATAGTGCACGCCTATATGTGAACTGTGATTGACTTAAGTTTTCATTATATAAGTCATAACACTCAGTTTCGGAGCTAATACAATGGATTTTAATTCAACAAAGAATGTCTTTCTTCATTGAAGGTATTTCACCAATGACAAACTTTAGGGTTAAAAAATTAAAAATTATTCAGTACAAATTTACCTGATTTGCTGGTGCGCCAGGTTGACATTGGTGTCGGTGTAGAGGTTGTGCGCCGTGATGGTTGCCGAGCCTCCCTGGCGCACCACCAGCCGCGTGTTGTTGACTATCTCCACGTACGGCGGGGACGCGTTCACCTCCAGTATCCCCTCTGTGTGGTGGACTCCATCGCTGACCATCAACAGTACGCGGCTCTCGGACTCCCCACTGTGATGGAACAGCACCTTGCCTTCGTCCAGGTCCTCCTATCAACACACACACACAGATAGTGATGTAAAATACTCGGGCTTTTAAAACTGGGTGTAAATACCCAGATATTTATAAAAAATATCCTTGTCATGACCTGACAAGGGTCAATGAACTTAAACTAGGCTAATATGAGTTTCCGGCCAGGGTGATACCCTTGAAACTAAAATTATTATAATATTCACTCATTGATCTTAGTAAATAATTTATTTTCAGAATTATTTAAAGTACTTGTGTGCAAAAAGTGTTTTTTTGCACGACAAATAGTTCAGTTGTTAAAAATTTTCATACAATTAAACAGAATTTGAAAATAAAAAAATTTAATCCTAATAGGGGAATGTATTTTTTATGTTCAGTTTTCTATGTAAAATATACTATTGAGTTTCCCTTATAGGGCAGAAATTCATAACCAATGTTTATTATGAATTAGGCCTAAGGATTTTATTCCAGGAGCACATTAAAAAAAAACTGCCCAAATAACCTCATAATGTGGCAGTCATAGCTGAGTGGGTAGAGTACTGGCCTACCACCCAAAAAACCCGGGTTCAATTCCCGGTCATGACACGTGAAATTTAATTTCTCAGACTGCCACCGTGCTTCGGAAGGCACGTTAAGCCGTTGGTCCCGGCTACATAAGTAGTCGTTAGGTCACGTTAGAGGCAGTAGTGCGACCTGAAAACTCTAACATTAGACCTTGGCCAGAAGGTTACACGAAACTTTACTTTTTTACCTCATAATCCCCCAGTTTTATAGTTTAACAGTTTAATAGACAACGTACCTGTGTAAACTGGTAAAGAGGCGAGGTAGGATCGTTCGCCGAGTATATCCCACCGTTGGTGACATCTTTACGAGTGTACAGGATGTTGGCCGGGGTGCAGTCCACGTCTGCGTCCACATATCGCAGGTCTCGGCCAGTCAGGAGCCGCTCAGGTGCACCATGATGTACAACTCAGCGACATACTGCAAATTGTGTTTACATCAGACACTGAATACCCAAAAGTACCAACATTTTAATAATTGCTACAACTGAAGACACACAAAAAAACCCTTAACTGCCCATCACCATTGGCTTAGGGGCTGTGCGGTGAACTTAAGACAGTGTGGTACCGCAGCAGTATGAATCACATAGGCTACCCTGAGGTATGTTACCAGAGGGTGTAACCACTTTGCAGACACAAAAGAAATTCTTTACAAAAATACAACATACCAAGAAGTCTTCTTCTCTCGTGGAAACAGCAACAAAATGCAGTGAATCTCCCTGAGTCTCTGACCCATCGTGCGAGTACCTCACCCTGTGTTGGGCGACTTCCGCCACAGTGAAGGTGGAGACATTGGGGCGAGCGACGCTTCCGTCAGTCCCGAGGACATCCAGCCATCCATGCGCGAGGGGTTGAGTTAGCTCGTACTCCAGGGAGCTGAGACCCATCATGCTGACGTCCAGGTGTGATTGACTCAACAGGGCAGATGCCCCTTCCACGACCTGTGGGCGACAATAGTCAAAGTGCAAGAGTCAATGCAATGAGAACTCCAATGGAAAGATTTTCATTCCTGGGAAAATCCCTGGATGACTTCCTGGTTTATTTATAACATATACTCTGTTATATGTTACATTTGTCTCTGTATGCTAAGTTTTACAATTATGGTTAAATTAGTTTTTGTCCTCTTGCTTATCTCTTTTAAACATGAAACCTTTAAGATCTTTGCACCCAATATGTAACCCTAGCAGACGGGGTAAATTCTGCATGCTGAAGTCAATCTTGAGTCAAATTTCTTTCAGAATTTGTCTTGATGTTCCCAATAAAAACATTTTTATTCATATATGGCATTTTTATTCATAACCATCTGTCAGGAATCCGGCAGTACCCTGGTTAGTAAGTGTCTACTGTATTACAGTTTAGTTACCTCGAGAGTTTTCAGCACCACACTGACTCTCTGCGTGAGCTGGTGCGGCGGAGTATGCAGGAACTGCAGCCAGTCCGGAGCCAGGGCTTGGCACTGCGGAGCAGACACTCGAAACGTGACCCTGTCCGTGACGTGCGAGTACGCAGTCCGCAGCAGCTTGTACCGCAGTCTGCCCTGGCTCACATCCTGTTGGCTGAACACGTCCGACAGCCGAAGCACCGAGTTGTTCACGGAGAGCGTCCCGTACCTCGGTAGTCCCACCACCTGTTGGACAGTAGCCAGTAATGAGTTTTCAATAGGGAAACAAAATAAAGTACATTGACAAAGAAAGATATTGACAGTTTCATTCAAATTACGATATAATTTGAGCTTTTCAGTGTAAATTTATCAAGTAACTGGCTGGGTGGTGTAGTGGTTATAATACCCGCCTTCAAAACTGAAGGTCGCCGGATCGAATCCCGCAAGGGTCGAATCTGGACCCAGTCGCCATTTGTCATTGGGCTACTAATTAATGATGCTTCCTAACAACAGGTCGACGTTAGGTCTGACGTTAGGTCTTGTTACTACAAGACCGGGGTTTGGACCGTTCCCCATCAAAACGTTAAAAATTCCACTGGCGTAGAAATACACAAAATAAAATAAAAATCCCAGCGGAACCTAAGTTAGCAGTACCGTTAGTCAATGGGATATTGAATTATTTAGTTAGTTTCACCAACTAACTTTTAATTAATGATGCTTCATAACAACAAGTAGAACAAAAAAGCGGTTTGGATCATTCCCATAAAAACATTAAAAATTATGAAAGGCAAAGAAAAACAAGAAATAACAAAAACAAATAGTGGTTTGAGGGTTTTTGGGTTGGAATAAGAATCCACATTGTTGATTGTTGTTCTATACAGCCCAAACCTAAATCTGAATTCATTTGGAGGTTACTTACTTCTCAAAAAACTAGTAAGACATGCCTAGCTAGTTTAGCTCTAGTCGGCTCTGCGAATGGTTTTTACTAGTTCATAGATCAAAATTGGGTACATTAAAAAAGACCAATTACTAATAAGTCCTTTGGCTATTAGATTACCATCATCTTGTTTCCTTCTTGTCTCTCCAGGGGGGCTTGATTGCTTCCCGCCTGAGTCTGACCAGAATTCTCAAAGAGTGGTGTATCTCTTTGCTGTTCTCCTGGAAAGTCCTTGCTGTCTTTGAAGAAGGATACTTACTTGGGAAGATCTTTTGGTTACCCAGGCAGGGGGATGTACTGTCCTAAGATGTGTATCCGCTAATGAAAAGTTGAGGTCTCCCTGGGCTAGACCCTTGCCTGAAGACTCGGCAGTTGTTGAATTGCACTATGAATCCAAGCGCGGAAAATCAATTCCCTAGGAGATTCCTTTTCCTTTTTTTGGTGGCTGTACAATATTCTGCAGAAATAAGTGAAAAACCAAGATTTTTCTAGGGCCTGCTAACCCTCCTGAATCTAACATTTAACGTCTACCTACTCACTTCGTAGGTGAGAGATGCCAGGTCTATGGGCAGTGGAGTGGTTGTGTACAGCAGGTTTTCCTCCGTCACGACCGCATCTCTCACACTGTCCAACACGACGGCTGCGTTGTTGACACTGACCAGGTGCAGCTCTGTGAACGTCAGACGGAACGTGGGTCTGGACGTAGCCATCACTCCAGCAGCTGATACTTGCATCTGCGAACGAACAAACTCTGCAACTGCAATTTGCTAGTGTGTGAGATAGATTATACAATTTTACTAGTTTATGAGTTAGGTCATACAATTTGCTAGTGTGTGACAGATCTTACAATTTGTGTGTGAGAGTTAAATCATAAAATTTACTAGAATGTGAGTTGTCATACACACTTTTGTGTTGTTAGACAACTATACAATTACATTTGTAAGACAGGATATACAATTTGCTAGAGATAGATCATACAATCATAATATTTAAAAAATGAACACATGCAGATGGTAATAGTGCATCTACCTCCCTTACACTGACTTTTCTCTCTGATCAAAGTTTCAAGAACCAAAGTATTAACAGGAATATAGATTTTTCAAGAAAAAAGATATGTGAGATGAAGCACTGAGTTAAATAGCTTCATAATTGGAATTTAAAGTGTTTAACCCAGGAAAGCCGTTAGTCTTCGTAATCGTAATCCATTTTGATCTTTGCATCAACAACTGAAGATGTTTCCAATGAAAAGTAAAAATTCTTTTGATGATAATGTCGCTCTATAAATGTTTTTAAGGCCTACCAAAACATTTTCCCAGTTTATAATATGCTGAATGCTTAATGAATTTCAATTCAATTTAAGAATAAAGTAACATACGGTGAAGTTATCCTGGCGGGGAGTGCCGGCGCAGGCGACGTATCTGATCTCCCCCAGCGCCAGTTCATGGCTGGTGAAGCTGTCCACCTTGTACCACGAGTCCTGTCCCGCCATGATCTGCTTCTGGAGGGCACCACAGTACGGCCCGCTCACAACCTGACCAAATCCATACCTGTACTCTCCGACCCATCTTTTGTATACACATTCCGTAACTATTTCACAAATCATATTATACACAAGACATTTTAATACTTATTTTTTAGTCAACGAATCAAAATTTCTAAAATTAATTTTTTTGCCTGATGCATTTATGCAACAAATTGCAACCAAAATTGTAATTTTATAAGAAGTTCTATAAAACTCCATAGAATCATTAAGAATTTTCAAAACTAAGGATTAATCTGCCCTATACTAGATTTTCTGGAATTTGGGCTAAACAATATTTAATTTTGGACTAACTTAAACCACTCACAATTCTTCTCTAGTATTTTTTAATTATACTTTATGTGTGTTATATTCAATACTTAGACTGATGAAAAATGCAAATAAAGCAAATACGAGTGATAGGTAAGTGTAGAGTATGTAATATATAGCGATTCAGGATTTTAGAATTTTGTAATTGTGATATTCGGTTTAAATTCTTGTTACTGATTCCAATAGTTTTCAAATATAAAACACCACAATTCCCAATTAATCTTTTTTTTAATAATCAGAATCATTCCAGTCGTCTCACCTGGTAGTGTACGATGAGCGAAGCGTCTTCTGCATTGGTGGAGTAGCTAAGGTTGGCAGGCGAGATTAGTGTCCAGGAGTTATGAGTCAGAACAGCTCCGGTGTTGTTCTCGAGCTGAAGTAGCAACGGAAACACAGATATGTGGAGGAACGCTGCTGGACTTGTGTCTATGCCGTCCGAAACCTATAGAGGAAAACATTAACTTAAAATCTTTCCTACATAATCGCTAGTGGGATTCTAGCTGGCCTTTGTTAGACTAGATACCAATAATGAGGAAATTTAAAAAGTTATCACAATCGGATAACATTTTATAACTTAACTCCAAATGAAAATCATTTAATTTGATCACTGATTATTTGAGCGGCGTGTCCTTTAATCCAGCTAATTGGAGGTCACGAATTGTGAATAGTTGCGAGCGATGATCTTTCGAGTAGACCCATTCAGCACACTAAACCTAACATAAAATTTGTGAAATGGTGACCTACTGAGGTATATACATACAAGTTATGAATGAGAATTGAGTGTAGCGCGATCCTGAAGTCTAGTTACTGAATAAGGTTTATATGTTCCTTAGGTGGATTATTTGTTTACCACCAGGGGAGGATAGTGCAGGGGTACAAAGTTTGTCATTTGGGCTCGATGTCTAGCTGAAAACTTGGGACTTCCTTGAAGCCAAGAGCCTGGTAGCTTATAATAAAAGCTAGCTTATGAATGCAAGTAATCAAATGAGACTCTGTGGAATGCAACTTGCATGGCACAGACCGTAATCTTTGCAAGTTTGGGGTAGTGTCGGGGTAGCAATGTTGCCTATGACTGACTTTTTTGTTGCGCTGTGATGTTCACCGTACATGCTCTCCTTTACTTTGTATGATTAAGTGGTAACCAACTCACCGACTTTCTGACAGCCAAGCATCCCTCAAATGAGGTTTGAGACTCGCTCAAAGAACTAGCAGTCAGCAACTATGTGCGACTAGCTTGGGTTCCGGGACACGTAGGACACAAAGGGAACGAAACAGCAGACGATTTTGTCAGGAAAGGCTCACAGGCCCACCAGATTAAACCATCTGCCAGGATCTGGCCAAGATTGGTTGGGAAGCAGATAAGAAGAGGGAGGCTTGGTCAGCCATCCCTAGTATGAGGCAGGCAAAGTTGCTGATTGAACTGTTCAGGAAGGAGTGGGCAGAGCTGCTCAAGTTCTCCTGAGGAAACATCAACCAGTTGGTGGCACTCCTGACAGGCGTGTCCTGTGACCATTCAGGAAACATCCAATGGATTCTCATCAGACTCCTGCAGATTCTGCGAGGAGGACATAGAGTCTGCTACGCATTTCTGGCTGAGAAGGTTAAAATTTCTTGGAAGGGTCTTTCTTGGAGTTTTAGAGAGCTGGGTATTACACAGCTGTTGGGCTTTGTTAAAGGCCTTGAGCTGTGGAAGTGATACAATTCAGGGTGCTACAACAGATCTACAGGTCGTGGTAGCTAAGGGTAGTCATACCCTAGCTTTGTTTTAATTTTTTTAAACTCGCCAACCTAACATATCCTTTTCTACTTATCACACTCTAAGGCCCTATGGAGACATGGTAACACAGAGAGAACTCACTTTGCTTTAGGTGGCTAGCACATTAAACCTTGGTAAACGATGTGCAACTGAAGCTAATTTTCCTGTATGTTACAAAAAATTACACAATCTAGACTACTAAACAATCCCACTTAGTTAAGGAAATACACCAATTAGTTATTGTTTTACAGAGTTTATTCAAGTTTAAAAGAATTGCTATGATGAAACCAAGATGATAAAGAATCGTAAAACAAAATATTTAATATTTATACAAGAATGGCCATTGAGGAAGTTGTAAGCTGCTGAAGAAAGTGAGAGACAAAAAAATGTTTACATACAACTAAATCTCTACCCATTCATATTCCAAATGCAGTACAGACCTGCAATGCCAGTTTAGAGTTCCCGTGTTCACGCCGGGTGTGACGGAAGTAGACAACACCCTCGTCAACATCTGCCTGCGAGAACGAAGTTATCGATGTATCTGGGTTGTCCTCTCTCTCCACAATACCTGGTGGTTTTACATTTTAAAGACATGACTAGAAGGTGAGATAACAAATTTATCTGACAAATTTTTTGTTGATATTGTATCATTTTACATTTTTTTAAATTAAAGAGTGGATTAAGACTTAGTGAGTAGCGAATATCCTTAATAGATAAGGTAAAGAAAAGTTCTTTTAAAAACCAACAATTTTTAGATTTTTCTTTTAAGATAACTTCTTTGTATTTTTAAACTTTTTTCAACACCTTAGGTACAACAAAAATTTATTTTATACAATGAATTACACTACACAATTTTTATTCACTTTTCCGGATTTTGTTGGGTAATGTGACCCTACGTTGATTACCAAGTTTCATGGATAATGGTTTGGAAATAAGTAATAAATTGATATTTTAATATTCTCCAACAGAATAACATTGGGCACTCTCAGAAAATGTACTGCGTTTATCATGGACGTTACATTTAACTTTTCTCTGGAACCGTTAGTCGTAGACAAATAATTCAAAATACTAATTTGTTTAGTTTTTTAATCTGGTTTCAATGGTGCCAGTCAAGTATACTTTACTTTTATTGTTTTTGCTGAAAATTTAAAAATTTGATTTTCTGACATTTAAAAGCCCATAACTTTTGAACTGTAATTTTTACAGATATGCGGGTGGTGTCATATTATTTAGTGCTCTACGCACTATAAACAAATAAATTTTAATCAAAATCATAAAGGCCATTTTTGAGAAATTTATATTTTTTTACGTTCTTTATGGTTTTTTTGGGGTGAACAGAGATTTCTTAAAGATCAGAAATTCAAAAAAAAGCCAGGAGATACGGTGAATATATACATACCAAAATTCATATTGTTTGGAACAACGGGGTAGGTTGTGGCTCTGTATAAATCCAGACACACACACACAAAGAAAGATAGATATCACGTCAAAACCCATTTTTTTGGATTCAGAGGTCCCCAAAACGGATATATCCACTCTCAACTCAAATTCCAAAATTTTAATAAAAACAATACTTTTTTATATACAATTGTATAAGTGGGAGAAACTAAAACAACTGAGTACATGACAAAAAAAACAGGAAAAATAATAATGCTGAGAAGACAGTTGGTGTGACTTGGACTGGTAACTTACCTCCACTGCTATTGCTCAACAGTGAGTATATGAGGCTGTCTGCAACAGTGTCTGGGTCTGTGGCATTCAACAGGTCCCGACCCAGCTTTTTACGAGTCCCCTGAACATACACCTTGCATCAAATAACCAGGCAATGAACTAACAAAAGTAAGTTACTTTATTTTTGTATCCACATTTCTGATAGGAAATCTAAAAATAGTAAAATTTTTCCAGGGGTAGTCACAGCAATGTCAAATTTCCATACGGCTGCTATAATCCATTCGATAAATTATGAACTAGTTACTTACATACTAACTGGTTACTACCACTTAACTCCAACCACCAACTGGGAAGTTAATAGTTTTGTTAATTTTTTACAGCAAAAAAATTAAAGTGTGACTAAAATTCATGAATTGAGAACTGTGTGGCGGCGTTATGTCGAGGCCTATGGTTTCTAGTTGGTGTCAATCATGTACTGTTGGAAAAACAATACAGGACAAACTGCGAAGCAGTTGCTCAACCACTTCATGCGGCTTGAAAATCGTCAAGACATCCGAAGGCTCATTGACACCAATTGTCACCTTATATTTGACCAAATTCATCCTCAACTCTTTCCAAATGTCAAAATTAGCTGAGCATCACTTCAAAGAATCATTTTTGACAACATCTATCAGTCAAAAGCCTTTTCATCTTTGTTTGTTGTAACCCGTTGAGTGCTTTGGAATTATATATTGTTGTTTTGTTAGTTTCTATCCCTAAAAGTGAAATGTCAAGTTGTTGACGATTCATGATTTAATGAAATTGTTTTCTTGGGGCCTGCCAACTACCACCTGAGCCTGAAACTAACTCATGGAGTTCGCTGTCTTGACGCTAGAGTATGCTTTATCTGACTGTGCACTGGTGGTCGAGAGGTTTACAGCATTCACTGGCGAGTGAAAGTTGGAATCCATGTGAACCGGAAGTGCCCGGGTTCAAATACCAGGCATGAGCAATCCAAATTAGGCTTGCGGATGTGTGGTAAAGAGGCGGGAGGGCCCACCTTAAAGAAACAATGTCCGGCTTGGGTGGAAGTTGAAATTTTTAGGCTAAATTGGGATTGCAGAGGACAACTGTTTCGTTCCTTTTAAGATTTGATAAAGGGGAGCACGTTTTTTGTATTTGTTTGGTGTTAAGTAATTTATTGTTTAACTACATGAATAACATGGAAAAATTCAAAGCAATCCAAGGGTTAAAAAACACTACATACTTTGCTATTGGCAGTAGAATAAGTGGAGTTGGCAAGTGGAATGGTGGCTCTATCGTAACTACCTCATATTTACTGAATGCATCAAAAGTTCCAAAAGAAAATTTCAAGCCGTTCCTGCCAGATATGTAGATACTTTACTTTACTATTGAGACGGCAACCCTTGTAAAATAGGCCACCCTATTTAACCCTTCCCCTTGCGTGCCAATCGCCCACTGGAGGTCAATCCCCTTGAATCGCCTTAGCTGTCAATCGTGCTGCTCTCTAGCGGCTATTTTAGGAACTACCACGGCTTAATACGAATTGTGTTGTATTCTAGCGGATTCATTGGAAACTATATCAACCCAATAGGGATCACAGTATATCATACTGCTTATTTTATTACGTATGTTAATAAGTAGATGCAGCTGAAATGGCGGGGTGTGAGGAGGGGTTGCGATTGTCTGAGATTGATCTCGAAATCGATGACGATGACTGGTTAAATAAATAGTAAACAAATTTAATAAAAACAACACTGTGCACGAGCGGCAGACGATACCGTGTGCGAGCGTGAATTCTAGCACAACTGCCGATTTAATAGGTATGGCTGCGCTAATGTGACCGGGAGAGGGTTAAAAAGGTGTTGCATAAAAGATGCTGTGCGAACGGCAGTTAGTTACGGAAAATAAAATATTAAGCACATCAAGTTAGTAAAATATTTCATAGTGATTGCTTTTTTGTGTTAAAAAATAATACCAGGGTGCTGAGCCTTACTCCATGAAACTATAAAAATATATGATATGAATACATAAAAAAATAAATTTGAATATAATAAATATCTGTATAAACAATTTATTACCTAAATGAACAAATTATGACATCTTTAACAAACCTGTCAACCACTTAACTGTCAAAATTAACCAATCAAATAATTTTTTTCCAATTAAATTTACATAAATTTTTCTAATGACCATTGTGCAAATATATATACAAATATTGCTCATAATACAATACAGCTAGTACAGGATAATTAATAAATTGGTTAAAGTAAATAAAATTAGAGTATAATTACCTAGACATTTTTTCAGTCCAACACAAAAGAGAGCGCTGCTTCAAACGGACCATGGAAAATGTAAACAGATCATGCAATGAAACAACCTGCAACTAATCTACAAAACAGAAGAGACAACATGCTCAAAACAAACAGAAACAGCTGTTAATTGGCTTTAAAAGCGTAAAATAAAATTATTTATTATTTGTAATATACTATAAATTAGATTAATTCAAACAAAATTAAATACACTGTTAAAATAAAATATGCATTAATAGAAACAAGTCGTTAATAATATGATTGCATTTGTTTCCTTTAATGTGTTGTTTGTTTTATGAACTAGTTTTGTATTTACATTATAACTTACATTAAAAAAAACATTGTCAGTGGGCAGTATTGGCTGCAACTACATTGTGTTTCTTATTATTTACTTTTAAATGGTTCTATAAATATTATTTTAACATAATGAAATATATTACCTCAACGATTCAGGCAATATTTAATATATACATTTTATGTTAAAATAATTTTTTGACTGATTATATCAAAGTCATTTCTTTTTTGGAGAAATTGAGATATTTTACCTAAAAACAAATTTTATTTCTCATTTAAACATTAACTACTACAGGCAATTCCTGCTGTTTTATCAAAAGATAAAAAAGCAATAATGTTGTAGGTACCTAAATCACGGTCTCAATATCAAAAATTCTTGGGTAAAGTACTGGCACCGGTAAGATAAAATGTTGATTTGGATAGAGAGTTAGAGTAACTATGTTAAGTTAACAAAAATCACCCATGTACTAATGCATATCTGACTGTGGGATGAAGTATCTCTTACGTTGATCACAGGTAAAAACTAACTGGCAATCCCAAATTTTTCACTGGTATTTTACAACGATATACTTGTCGCATCTTATATACGAGGGCTTTCCAAAAAATAAGTTCTGTTTTATAAAAAAATTAATTAAAGCCTCCAGATTGCTGAGAATAAATTAAATGGTTTAAATATCTCTATCTGTAGCAATCCTAAGTAGATGAAATAGTTGCAACGATAGTTTCGGCCTGATGATGGCCTAAACTAATGTGGGGAGGATGATCGAAAATATCCCAACCAAATTTTTCTAAAAGCACACGAGTCTACAGTGATACAGTGTGAGGTCACGCTTTGTCATCAATGAAACAATGACAGCAATAAACATGCCGCGCCTTTTGTTCTGGATCGCCCGTCTTAGTTAGAGAGTGAAGGAGTGGGGGTAGAAGAGTGGGAGCAGTGGAAATTAAAAGACTCAGTCTGCATATATTAGTGGCAAACATTAAAAACTAAAAAGGACTTCTTTTAATTTTAATAATTTTTCTAATAATATTTAGGATGAAGTAAAAACTCATGTCTTCCAACACTACTTAATATATTTACACTTATATTGTAATTATATACAAACGGTAAATATCTACAAAAGTTGTTAAATTGGCGATCGATTTCGTCCCATCCCACCAGACATCATCAGTCCCAAACGGAGACTGAAAGAAACAAGATGGCGTCCCTGCTTAGATACTATTGGCTACCCAAGCAGTATTTATTTAAGCAGGGACGCCTGGAACCGATGGAATTGGAATCTTCATGGAATGACTTCAGACGGTCATTTTCTATTCCGATTCCAACTCTGGGAATCGATGGAATCGACTCGATTTTAAATAAAATTTCCCTGCACCTACAGTGTAATTTTTTATAACGAAATGGAACTTACTTTATGTTAGGCCTTGTACTTTATAGGATGCGACATAGATAAAAAAATGTATATATTTATTTTTCTAAAATTTTGACGGTTAAAATAATTAAAATAAAAAAAAACATATGAAAACTGCATCATGCGGTGACAAGAGGAATAAAGAGTACCTGCGCAAGTCGCAAGACCCGGCTGGAGGAGATGCTGAGGGTAGGAGGGTCGTTGACCGGCGTGATGTCCACGTGGAGGACAAAACGATGCTTGCCCTGGAGGTAACCAGGGATGATGAACCCCGGCCCAGGGGCCAACTCCATGTCCATCATGATACTGTCCTGTATGCTCTCCGAGCCGTCGTGCAGGTAGCGCACCTGTCACAAAATAAAATAAAAGAACTCTATTACATTGAAAATGTTTACACCATTATCACCGGTTTGAGATGTTCCAGTCTTCTGGGTGTTCCCCCACTGAGATTCTAGTTGGCTTTGTCAGACTTGATACCAATACTGTGGTACATCAAGTAACGATATCACAATTGAAGGCAGGTAAAAGATGCACAAGTGAACAACATTTGTTCTCGACCAGAGTACTAAGTTGCAGTGGTAAGGGTTCGATGCCTAGCTGGAGATGGATCTTTTCCGTTATACGTATACCACTTTCCTGTATTTCCTGATAGCTGTTCACAGAAAATTAATGTCTTAATGGTTTTATGATGATTATTGGCAGTACAGAAATATTTTACGAATTATCAATAACCAACCAGTAAACTTAATTCCACAGAACGCTATGAGCATTAGAACGTATCTCGGCAACCAATACACATTGCATAACATCATAATACACACGATATTGCCAACATACAACATTCTGCGGAGTTAATTAGATTGGTTACTAATATTTTTATATCGTTAATAAAATTTTTATATCGTTAATAATATGTTTATATTGTTACTAACCAACAGGAAACCACTAAACCACTGGGTTTCTATAACACATGTATTTTTGCTTTATCCAACGACACCTTAACTATTTTTTCTAAAGTTACGTAAATTTACATGGCTCATCTGTTTCAAAAAAAACATGGACACAGCAAAGGGGAGACTACCTCTTGATTTGGTATGGTCGACCGACTGAAACCATCCTACTTCCCATCGTTTTTTTCCTATGCCACTCCCTTTAGGCAACAAAAATTAGGGGGATTTCTGATTCCGATTCTGACAAGAAGTTTAGTAAAAACTTATTTACATCATATCAAAATGATAAATCTATATGTCTTGCCTGATTGATCTGTTACTCGGTATATCTTACCTTGTCCTTGGCCAGGTCAAGCAGCGTGAAGACCTGTTGGTCGTGGCCCTCCCCCCTCCTCTCCCACACCTCCACCGCCAGCCGTCCGTGCGCCGGCATGCCGACTGTCGTGAACAGCACACCCGAGTCCCTCACTCCGTACTTGGCATAGTCCAGCACGACGTTCATATGCGCCGGTGTCAACAGAGCGTTCTGACCTTCCACTACGCTCACCGGTGACAGCTCCACTAGCTCCAGCTGGGATGTCTTGGAAAACACCTGTGGTCAAAAATCATTAGTCCAAATTGTTCAAACTTCTAATGTTATTCTTGAAAGAATAAAACAATTAATTATGAAGCTTTGTTAACTGGTGTTACAAGTTCATAAGAAATAGCAATTCCTTAAGAAGAGAGACATGCTGAATTTTTATATTATTATTCATTATTTACTGCCTATGTGCCAAAATAGTACTATGTGCTATGAACTAGCTTGGGTTCCAGGACATGCAGGACACAAAGGGAATGAAATAGCAGACGATCTTGTCAGGAAGAGCTCACAGGTTCACCTGGTTGGACCGAACCCTTTTGTCCAATCCCCATCTGCCAACGTATTGTCAAGATTTGTGGCTAGGAGGAGGATAAGAAGAGGGAGGTGGGGTCAGCCATCCCTAGAATGAGGCAAGCTAAGACGCTGATCGAACCCTTTAAGAGGGAGTGCGTGGAGCTGTTCAAGCTCTCCAAAAGGGACATCAGCCGGTTGTTGGGGCTCCCGACAGAGCACTGAGGAAGCAACAAAAGATTACCAGACTCCTGCAGATTCTGTGTGGAGAACACAGAGTCTGCTACACACTTCTGGATAGACTGTCTGGCTTTAATGCAGAGAAGGTTAAAATTTCTCGGAAGGGTCTTTCTTGCCCCAGAGGACTTCAGAGAGCCGGGTGTCGCACAGCTGTTACACTTTATCAAAGGCCTTGAGCTGTGGGACTGATACAAAAATTCAGGGTGCCACAATAGATCTACAGGTCGAGGAAAATGAATATACTATTGATAATAAATTCAAGTTTTGTGTGTAAATTGGTACAAAACTTTTTAAAAGTTTTTATGGTGTATTACTAAAATTAATTAGGAATTTAATATGCAGCATGTAAAACATTTGATCATGTAAAACGCAGAAAAATCTGCCACATACCAAACTACTGCACTTCCATTATTTGGTGCATTCTGCCTCTACTATAGCTGTGACAGTGACAGATTTAACCTCAGATCAGATACAAGCTTCCCACTATTTTACCAAAACATTTGTGATGGCATTTTAACCAATCACACACCTCAGATCTTTAACCATCCATTAAACTCCTTACCATCATTCGGAGAGAAAAAATAATAAGTGATTCAAGTTATTTAACAAAACGTACCAGTGTGTCGTCTTTCTCTTTTAGGCCATGATACCAAATGACGTAAGGTACATCAATACTCCTCAACTGAGAAGTAGTCTGTACTCCTCAAAGGGTTTAAATTCAATCTTTCAATAGTTTTATCAGACCTGGTCTAGACAGAGAGTTTTTTGAGATGAGGCGACTCTACCTTGTACGATGTGGCGTAGTCCTCTTTGAGACAATGTGATCGGAGGCACTCGCAGCGGAAAGAGTCGACGCCCTGCTGCACACACTTGGCGTCTATGGCGCAGGGGTTCTGGTTGCAGGGGTATGACCACACACACTCTGGAAGTATACCCTGCCCATCGCAACACAGCATTACACAACGCGTAGTACAGTACACTCGCATCATGACTGGTCAAAATGTATTAACAATAAGTTGAGTAGTACTATATTGTACCCATGTCGCTGACGTTTTGTGATACTAACTCACCAAAATAATCAAATTTCAAAACTAAACGTGGTAGGGAAGAGCGCTCCCTGCTTCTAACAGAGTGGGTATATAGCCTGGGACAGTGGAGTGTCCTGTAATCCAAGTACTTGGGGTCACAAATTGTGGATAAATCTGAGCAATGGCGGAGGATGTGACATCCCTTGTGAGGATTAAGATCGCATTGTTGAATACTACATTCATCTACAAAGACCGTTCACATAAACAGACCACTATGTAACTCGGAAGCAAAATTGTGTGGTTTGGATTCCATGTTAAACTATAGGCCACTTACACCCCATTAGCTGTTTTGCTGTTAATTAACAGACCTGTCTAAGGAACAGGTCAGCCTCAGTCAGTAACAAGACTACAAGATTTCGCCACAATCATCTTATGCTCAATCCTCACTCATACTTGGCTTAAAATACCTACCTTGTGGTATGTTCGCCATTTCAATAATCTAACCTAATCTCATTGAATTAATATTTTACTTCAACCTATTTATATCTTAGTAAAGTAAAACAGGAAAGTATTGCTTATTATCAAGTATTGAAGTTATTGCTTGAGTCAGAGCTTAAATACCTTCAATCAGACAATATTTGGTTCTATTGCAACATCTCATGTGCCTCAGGGTTGTGCAGGACCAAAACTTGTATTTACATTTTACTTAAGACTGATTTATGTTTATTTAATGTATTCCATTGATCATTCTCTCCAACATTTTCTCATACTTGGCTTGAATACCTACCAGGGTAGGTCACTATTTCAATTAAATATATAAATGTATAAATAATTCTGATTGATACGTCCATTAAGGCTGTTTTAGAGGAAGAAAGAAACTAATTACTGGTCCCAAACCATTTCTACCTCAGAACGCTTTGCTGTGTGATCTCATGGTAAGACAAATTCGTTGTTAAAAAAAGTAAATGCCAATAAACAAAAATCAATAATGGACCTTTTTCCTCAGAGCCAATTAAGACGGGCATCTTCAACAGTAGGCTTATAATAAAGTGCATGTGTCCACAAATATTGGCCTTTTTTTACAGATGTGGAAGAAAATTTTACGAAAATTCAATCTTTACTAAAAGTTAACCTTGTTAAAATTGTTTCACATTAATTATTAAACCTAACATACAGTAAAAGAAATTAAGAACTTTTCGCTTTTACAGTTGTTTTGAACTATTTCCCATATATTTTAGGTTATTTTTGCTTTATCCGCGGTTTCGATCATACTTTGATCCCTCACATGATTAGAAGTCTACTGTATACCAAAGAGCATGTTTGCTATCTTTGTTTATTTCAAGTGATGAAGAAAATTAAGAAACACATAAACTTTAAACCAAACCTTTTGTAAGAGTGATACCTCACCTGGGAGACTCTAGCGTTGGGAATGCCAAATCGTTTGCCATCAGCTGCCAGAAGTCTCATGCATCCCTTGAAGCTGGTGTCGGCCGCCTTCAGTCCCTGACCCAGCGCTCGGGCGCGCTTGTTCAACTCCATCCCACCGATGTATACCTACGCACAACCTCAATATGTCCAACTGCGATGACGTAGGTTTGGGTATATGACGAGCAGAAATCACAGACTTGGTAGTCAAAAAATCCTGAGACCTCTGCTTGATCACAATGGGAACGTAACTCTTAGGATATGAATTGATTAATGAGACTACAGACTGATTCATACGAATTTATTCTACTCTAATTAACTTTCCATGGGTGACACCGCCGAGTTGCCTCAAGAAACTTTTATTTTTGTAAAAAAATATGCTCTATCGAACGGCAGTTGCTATAGTCACTGTACCTCACGTACCTCTTCCTAGGAACCCTTTCGACCTCATTTCACTAAAAGCAACAAGCATGAAATCAGCTTTGATTAATATATTTTTTATGGATATAATATGTTCCTATATCTGTTCAGGGATTTTAGACGTTAGTCATTTTTTTACGTTTTTACGAAGTGGCAAAATTTTATAATATTTTCAGTTTTTTCATTTTCATAATATGGTAACCACCTGGATTTTTTTTATTTTACGATCTTCAAATTTTTTTGTTTATTTTGAACAAAATGGATATCAATAAGTATATATTTACATTAAAAGTTTTTATTTGATTTTTTAAATAGTCTGTGAAATCCTCAAAATGAGCTTGCCACTCCCCACAACATAAGTGAAAATCGGTCCCCCACACGGAGGGTAAAAGTTTGATTTCATCATGGGGTTAAAAATCACACAGAATAATCTTATTCACCCACTTTTCATATGAATACTTCAATGCCAACCCGATCACACCAGTGTGGCAGTTAACGTTTTAAGTGCATACACAGCACAGATTGGGATGGTGGCGTCATACTGTAATTCAGCTACTTGCAGGTCACGAATTGTGGATAGTTGTAAGCGATGGTCGGTGGGTGTGGTGTTCTCTTGTGTGGATTAACGTGCGCACTATTGAAAGCTACGTTAATCCACAAAGACCATCCTCATAACTAAACCAATTCATAATTCAGAGGTCGTGGTTCGGATTCCACGTTAAACTGTAGGTCCCTTAGTTGCCATCGGCTGAATTAACAGTCCTGTCTAAGGAACATGTCAGCCTTAGTCAGTAACAAGACTACAAGATCGCGCCACAATCATCTTACAATCAACTCTCATTCATACTTGGCTTAAAATACCTACCTTGTGGTATGGTCGCCATTTCAATAATCTAATCGAATCTAATCTAATCCAACTTTACTAATAATCAAAGAATTATTACTATACTTTTTCACCAGTTCCAAAGGGTAGGCCTAGAAACATGTGCCAGCACTTCATCAACACTTATTTTGTTTTCAAATGATTCCTTTATTTCACTTGGCACATTTATTTCCAGTTTACATGTGTCAAGAACCACTTACTTGTATTCTCATCACTCAGTACAGACTGAAGGATTAATGCGAATGAAACAACAATGTGCGATAATTGTCAACCTTGGCGAGTAGTAAAAATTTATAAAAACAACAATTTAAAGAGGAAGCCATTATTATCTATTGGCTAAGAAATAAACTAACACACCTAACAGGGAAAAAAAGACTACATGAAAATGGAAGCACAAAGCACATTATTTTCTCAGAACGTACAATGCACGTCGTTAGTCGTTTGGCTACCAGTGGCGGAGGACGAGCATTGTACGTTGTGAAACAAAGTGTATATAGGCTAAACTTCGGATACGTGAGACTCACCATATCGGAGAGGTCAAAGTATCTACTGCCGCTGTGGGCCAGGCGCAGGGAGTTGCTGTGGCCGTCCACAGTGATGTCGATGACGGCCGGCGACAGCTTGACAGCGACATTATGCCACGCTCCGTCGCTCACTCCCCACTCACTCGTCAGCTCCACGGCCCCGTTGCCTTTGTCCAGTGTCACACGTACCTGACCTCCAACCACCTGAACAACAGTTCCATTCCTGTTGTTCCTTATATGCTAGAGGTATTTTTACACAGTTACACAGTTGTTATATCATTTAACACGTTCGATGAAAATCACACGTAAACGTCACTTCGCTTCCAACCCCTTTGCGTAAGTGTGTTCCTGCCAGCCCAATTTTCACTGATTATGGAGCCATGAACCAGTTTTAAGGTTATGTTTGACTTAGAATTTTGTCTGTAGTTGTTCCTTTGCCATGTATAATGTTTTGTTCGAGATTTTAATGTTTAATAGATATTTATTTTAATTAGTAACAAAAGCTCTAAAACCCTTTACCACAGGGCTAGGCACACATAAATATTATCAGCGTTGAACGTGTTAAGATATAGTTTCAATTTTTTTGGACAATCAAATAGAACAATATACATACTCATCCTTAAAAAATCAATTGAATTTTACAAAATTACTGAGGCATTTACACACCAGACCCCAGAAGGTTTATTTGTGGCCTTAAAGTTTTAACAATTTTCCAATCTAATCTAATCTTTATATTTTGGCTTAATTCTTTACATTTTCAAAGGCTTACATGGTTTCAGGCTTAGAGAAAACATTCATTCATACTGAACAAGAAATCAGCTGAAAATCAAAATTCCCTACTGCAGAATATCAAAAACTCAACATAGTCACATAATTTTAGGCATGAAACTATGCAACAAGTTGCCTGTCTCAGGTCTAAGGCTTTCGTTTAATGTATTTAATACAAAATTTTATAACTTGCTAACTTTAAATCCTTTCTACTCCATATCTGAATTTTTGAATTATAATACTAATATCATTGTGTTTTGAAGTTTGAGGCAGGGAACTCGATAAATTATGCTTTCAATAATATAGAATTGGAACAATATAGCCCTACTTTATTCTTAATATATTCTTATTCTTTATATACTTCATTCTTATATTTATTCTTATAATACTTTATTCTTTGAAGTATTTGACGAGTCAGCATTAAAGCATTTTTGGGAAAGCGATCCTTTTAATAGGCATCCTGGGATTTGAACCTGTGACCTCTGGCCGAATCCAAGACTAGGCTAGAAAAACACCTAGACATGAAATGTACAATCTAGTCAACACACTGAGACATTGACTTGATCTGAGACTTTAGATCTTAAACGATAATGTTTTATTTAAAACTATATAAGATCCAAAAGTACAGTTTGGTTAATAAATACAAGAGTGTTTTGTTTTAAAACTGAGTACATGTTTGGATCTTGTGATATCAGATCTTATAAAACTCTTGTAATAATTTATACTTGACAGTTTTAAATACTATTTTAAGTCTTATAAAATCCCTATCAAAATTAGTTTTTTTTCCATTTCTCTTCTGTATAACATTCCTTCTTCATTAATCTAAAAAAAGTTTACCTCAACACCAACGTAGTCACTCCGGCCTGGCGCCAAGCCGCTAGAATAGAGCAAGACTCCTTGCAGAAATGACGTTTTCACCTCTACCTCCCATCTGTGGACAAATACAGAAAAGATCTCACAACAGTAAAATGCTTGCATAATTTACTTACCTATAATTAATAAGATGTTAGGTTAGGATAAATTTAAGGTTAAGTTAGATTTAGTTTGGTTAGGTGCCATCATCAGATGTCTAATATTTTTAGCCATTTGGCGTCTTTAAACTTGAGACACACAAACATAAAAAACACTGAAAGTTTAAACTTTAAAAGTTTTTGACATTCCTATCTCGCACTTGTACAAATTGCCGCAGTCCGAGCAGGTCGCTGACGGAAGAGTAAAATCTCACTAGTCTAGGTTTCAATTGTCAATTAAAAATACTATTGATAAATGTGTGATTGAAACTGTAGTTTGTCATTAAAATATGGTCATTGTTGTAATTTTGAGAATGGGAATTCTATATTATTACTTTCTTACCTGTCTGAAATAGCGACCTACCTACTCATTATCAAGCAAGTACCAATGAGAAATCGGTGTAAGGTGATTGTGGCGCAATCTTACAGTCTTGTGACTGACTAAGGTTGACATACTCCTGAGACAGGATAAATTAACCCTACGTTGGTCGAACCTCCCAGAAAACTGTGGTCAAAGGGGGGCACCACGTTCACTACAAGTTTCAATGTATTAACTTCATTTAAAATTTCTGTCATTCTAAAAAGAACAACTTTATCTCTGTTTTATCTTTATATAAAACTATGAAAATATTTTCGAAATTATAACATAAAAATTATTTGGAAAAATATATTTTGCAGATGTCCGTATCAAAAGTACGGTCTAAAAAGTAAAACACTTAAATTTCATAATTAATTAAAACTAATTAAAAGCAATATTTTACTCTGAGTAATTGGCATAGTGGTTGATTTACATTGCACAAAAAAGAAATATTGTGTGTCCACCACAAAATAAAATAAAAAAATATTTTATAGAAATATCCCAAAAGGCAACTACACTGAATTTTAGGCGGGAAATGTAACAAATCTCACATTCATTCATGATTCATCATTCATTCATGATTCATGGCATAATAAAAACAAAGGTGAGTGTAGTGCCTAACCTTCGTCCACCAGTAAGTTAGTAGCTCAGCAGCAAATGGCATCAAAGCGACCTCAGTTTAACGTGAGATCCGAACAACAATATTGCCTCTGAATTAAAAATTGGTCTAATTTTGAGGTCTTTGCGGATGAACGTACTATTCTAAGGTGTCTACTGTCCAGCTTGATTTCTTTTCTGCAGGTATGAAGTATTTCAAGGCTAATTTCCATATTATTTATGACGTGATTCAAATAAACCAGTTGTTGACCTAAAAGGAGATTTTTGTTTGTCAACTTTAAGTTTTTTTTAATGTGGAACTTGTCAAAAGTTTTAAAAAATTGAGCAGATTGATGAGGTAAAAATTAAATTATTATTTTATCAGTTTAGGGGCTAAAGAACATTCATAATACTTTACTTAAGTATTTTGAGACTTTAGTAGAGAACCAAACCCAAATGAATGTCATATTTTCCATCAACGTTTGTTGAAATCTATTATAATATGATACTTTAAGGAAGGGCATTATTTTACACTCAATGAATGTCCAATAGTCGATTAACTACAAATTATTCAACAGAAATTAGTTGTCTTTCTTCATATAACATATTTTCTCAATTTTAAAACTTCATTCACAAATACAAAGTTTTTTCTTTAGAGAATTCTTCAAAGTTAATTAAGATCTTTTATACCTAGTATATAACTACATATTTTGTCAAGTATTTAGTTTTGTTGTAATATAAATTTTACATATTACAAACAAAACATTTTAATTCATTTCAAACTGAATCATAAAAGTAGATGATTTATCAGTTGATAAACTTATATTTTGTCGATGAAATATTTCAGATTTGATTTGAAATGAGACAACTTTTGTTTAAAGATTCACCAAAACTCGAAAAATTTCATTAGTTTGTGACCAAAAAACTTTTTTAAACTATTAAGGTATCACGCTCAATGGACCTTCTCGGACATAAATTCCATTCAAAATTGTTCCTGTTACATCCCCAAAATTTGAGTTTTAAAAAGCCCCTTTAAACCTGCTGAAATGGTCATGTCTTTTTAGATAAGAACAAGAATTAACTGTTAATTGAGAGGGTCGTCTAAAAAAGAGCAATAAGAGAATGATGTTAGAACGAGATGCAGACCTGACACCAGTACGGTTAACGATATTGGGCAAAGCAATGTACGCGCCGTCCTCTACAAAGCTGATGTCTTGCTCCACGTTTGCGTCAAACTCTGCTGCGCAGTTCCACGTCACACTCTGGGCGTCAGACTTGCCTGTTCTCTGTCTTGCCCTCTGCAGCACCTGGGTAGCAATGGTTAAAACATAAGTTGTGGTAGATACTCCATTCACTTGGCCGGTACCATAAGATACACAAGACAATCAATCATTGTTAGCGGATACTATTATATATTCATGTCAATCAATCATTGTTAGTGAGTACCTTAACATACTCATAACAATCAATCATTCAGAATCTTTGAAATTCATAATTGTGCTGTTTAGTAATTATTTTATATCTTTTATTGGACATGTCAATCAATCATTATATGCAGGTACTATAAGATATCCAAGTCAATCAATCGATTAGTGGCACTATAAGGCACCCATGACAATCAATAATTGGTAACGGGTACCCCATGAGCAAACCACTAGTTTATGGTTGGTGCTTAATCACAATCCTTTTTTATGTAACTCCCAGAAACTAGATGGTCAACAGAGTAGTTTTAAAATAACACTTTTTTCAGCATTCAAACATTATCAATTGTTTAGAATAACAGTTTGGAATTAAAATTGTAATTCAAAAACAATTGTGTGCTTGATTATTATTTATATTTTTATATTAAATCACATATTAGATTTAGTAGAATTGTGTCCAGATAGGGATATGTTATCTAATAACTAATACCTCATAAATGATTTAACAGCACCAATATGTCATTTCCTGAACACCCAATTACTAAACTAACAGAACAACTGTCGACATACCTGGACGCCATTGTAGACGACATCAGCCAAACACCCACGCAACCACTCTCCATGGCCGAGGAACAGCTCGGAGAAGTCGCCTTGGCCTCCGACATACACTCCGTAGTGAATATTCAACTCGAAAAACTTGCCTGGTAGTTTCTCTCTAGCAAATAAAACATCCATGTTAGTTTGAATAAAGTGAAACAAGTACTCTGATCTTGAGTTTTTTTTATACTGCCTACATTACTCAATTTATCACAAAGTTTTGAAAATTACCTTAATGTTCGAGTTAAATAATTAATCAAGCAGTTTAGCCTAAATCTGAATAGACTTTTTTTTTATATATTACAATAATTGTTGAGAAACATTTATAGCTGAACCAAATGAGTAGGAACTGACTCAGAAAACCGCCTAAATCTTTCTCCTAAAAATAAACAAAATTATATGTACCTTTAATAAACTATCTCATTATTTAATGCTTAATAAAATAACATTCAACAAATCTAATCTTTTAAAAATAGTCAACGAGAAAGGCACGTTCATCCGTTGGTCCCTGCAACAGAAGTAGTCGTAAGGTCACGTCAAAGGCACTATAGTGACCTGAAAACTCTTGACACCAGACCTTGGCCAGAAGTTTACATAAAACTAACTTTGAAATAATCATAAAATTTCTTTCAGACTTTTACATTATGTTTTCACTACAGTAATTAGGGCTACAATATGAGTGGCAGTTACCGTGTGAATCATACAAATTAAAATAACGAGACATTCTTTGACTTTAAAAGTATTCCTTTTGAGTTTGTCCATTCCATTACGTGAATATTTGTATGTAGTCCTAGATTTAAAGCAGAAAATAGTGTATGATTGGCGAACCTGGTAACGTGTATCTGGTCTACCAAGAGTGTGATGTTGGCATCGATTCGGGATACGACCACCTGGTGCCAAGTCAAATCGTCAAGCCGAAGCCCCTTTGGCGACGCAACCTCAGTTTCACCTGCTCCCAGATTTATGTGAACCTAAAAAAACAATTTGACTTATGAATATATCCAATTAAGATCTGTTTTGCCTAAATAAAATATAACTTACACAAAGAAAATTTAACCCCAACATTCTATAACCTCAATATACAAGATAATGTGACTCTTTGTCACAAAAGAAGTACCTCCAATCAGAAATTACGTTGTATAAATAGGTGAAATTTTAATAATCCTTAATTAAAGAGTTTAACTTTCCAGAAAAGTGCCTAAAGATTCTATTTAAATTGAAAAAACTTACTTTCAAACGTCCAGATTCCAGCCTTATGAGGCAATAATCGGTTCGTCCGGCAGCCAAGAGAAGCAAAGCCTCGGATTGTTTGGTTCTAAATTTGAGCTGCACTTCCGTGGTCCCCTTGGCATCTTGCAGTGGAACATGTACATAGCTCCCTCCATAGAATGAAGCTGAAAACAATACTGTACACACATTATAGAAGCATCTATCTTGAAGAAGGGAAAAACTTATCATAGTACACACATGTTAAACGTAAGTTGCATTTTGCATTACAAGGAGTCGTATGAAGATGAAATCAGCTCAAGTTCAATCTATTTGGTGTTTATACTAAAAATGAGTCAAGAGTTGTGAGATCTGTTGATTAATCTATTGCTATATAATTCAATAGTTAACTTTGAAATAAGTACCTACTTCATGTAGGTAACTTTACAAATTTGGAACTAAAAAATTAGTTTTAAATCAATTAAACTCTAAAATATCAAACAGGAAACCTTTATTTAAAGTATATAGCCTATGGGTCTTTAATATATATGGGTCTTTAACATAACCAAATACTAATTACTGACAAACTGAACCAAAAGAAGAACACGTTTTAAGTTATAATACCAATTTAAATGTTATTTAAAATCAGCGTTCGGACATTAAAATAGGCTTGGTCACTAATTCCCAAAAGAAAATTGAAAGCCTGATAAGATCTAATCCAAGCTCTTAAAACACACTGCAGCCACATTACTTTTTCTCCCAAAATTTTGGTGCGAACAAGGCTTGAGAGTATGAACTAAATTCAATCGAATTAGAATATTAAAGATTACTATATATTATTACTATTATTATATATTATTAAAGATTAATTAGCAGTGAAGCTTGTATGAAAGAGCTCAATATTTCTCAACTCGTGAGGAGTCACGTCAAAAAATTGGCAACAGGTGTCGCGCACGGTGCATTCTATCGGCTAGAAAAAAGCTAACTCAAGTATTATAAACATATTTAGGGATGTTACAGATTAAGCATATGCAGATAGTATAGCATTGTAGTGTAGTTTCTACTTAATTGAAAATATATGAAATAGGTTTTTATAAAAATTTAGGCTACCCAAATATGAGCCTGGCATTTTTCTAAATCTAAAACCAAATGAGTTTTTATTGGAATAAGATCAACATTATTATTTATACAGAGGTTTAGACAATAACAAATCAGTAAATAACAATTATTGGTAATATTATTAAGTAAATACGAAAATTGTGTGCAAGAGCAGCAAAATCTCGAGTCATCAAAGACTTTTAGTCCCCATTGTTCTCACTAGTGTAAGGTTAGTCTTCCGCCTATTAAAATTGTATGCGCTCTGCAGATGTAGCTGTCGCAGGTATCGTACGTTTTCTTACTCTTTCAATTCTTTTGAACAAAATAAGTTGGAGTCCTACCTCCTGTCAACAGGCAATGCAGGAGGTTTGTCAACAAAACGTTCTCGTCTAATTGCTCCTGGATATCGTATTTTTGCTTCCTCACGGTTCACTTCTTTGTCGACAAAAATATAAACAAAAACAGACGACAAGGTGGAAAAGACAGAGATGAAAAAAAGGATTTATTTCCATAGGGTAGGCCTACATATGTGTACATTGGAATTTGTCAACAATCATAAATGCAGTGGTAGGCTACATTGTCTTTGGTTGAAGAAAAACTGTAAATTTAAATACTTGACGTTAACAATAAACAATAAACTATAGGCAACATCATCAGGTGCCGGGAAAAGACTCAAACAAGATGCCCATAGCCTGATTTGTTTTTTCTAGTCTGGTATAAGTGATACCTAATTTGTTTTTATTTCTAGGGTTTATAGCTATGTAAATCGGCTCTTTGAGTACCCTACAAGATTCCAAGTTCTTAAAAAAAAATATCAAAATATTAAAGGTATGTAAATTAACAACAGTTGAAATTTTAAAATTAACAAAAATAGGCTGACAATGTTCTTCTGGGTTAACATTGTTGATTATTTTTACTAATTTTTTTAATGACAAGAATTTGTTTGATATGGGGACTATTGCCCCAGAAAGTGATCCCATACCCTAGTTAAGTGTGTATTGAAAGAGGGCAAAATACACTGTTTTGAGATATTCTTTAGTGATCACATCTCTCAATCTTAGAAAAAATTATGTTAGCCTACTTAACCTACTAAACATTTCGACTAGGCCTACAGTTTACTTGTTGTCTGGCATAGCTGCTACAGCTAACTATCTTATTTATGGAATCGGCAAGCAGTATCCAATCCTACAAAGATTATGTCGATGTACATGGAAGATCAGATGATTGAAACTCCTTACTGTCTTTGTTTTATGGAAGTAGCAGCCTCTTTAACCTAAAATTTGTCAGGCTACAAAGACTACAGATCGCATAGGAAGTAGCATGCTGTTATATCCATCCAAATGAACTGCATTATAAATTCAAATATAAACAGCTGATCTTTTGTTGTATTTTCCTAATATTTATGTTTACATGTTTTTATATCTTCTAGGTTCCTTGTAGCAATTCAATAATTCTATTTAATGATTCAAATACAAAATATTTTATACTTGATGTACATATGTGTAATGAATAATTGCACGCATTTGATAAAATATTATGTATTTGAATCATTAAATAGAATTATTGAATTGCTACAAGGAACCTAGAAGATATAAAAACATGTAAACATAAATATTAGGAAAATACAACAAAAGATCAGCTGTTTGTATTTGAATTTATAATGCAGTTCATTTGGATGGATATAACATTAGTATCAAAATCTCCAGAGAAGATTCGTGCCGTCAGCGAAATGTCACGTCACGACCAAAAAACGTCGAAGTTCGAAGATTTTTAGGCATGGTGACAAACTATGCAAGATTCATTCCAGACTTATCAACTAAATCTACAGCTCTTCGAGAACTCCTACAAAAGAATAGGAAGTTTCATTGGTCATCAAAGTGTGAAGTAGCTTTCCAGTGTTTTGGACAGGTTTATTACAAAGTAAAATTCAAGTGGGGAAGAATGTTATATCCATCCAAATGAACTGCATTATAAATTCAAATAAACAGCTGATCTTTTGTTGTATTTTCCTAGAATATTTATGTTTACATGTTTTATATCTTCTAGGTTCCTTGTAGCAATTCAATAATTCTATTTAATGATTCAAATACATAATATTTTATCAAATGCGTGCAATTATTCATTACACATATGTACATCAAGTATAAAATACATGCACAAATAGGGGTGATTTGTTACAGAACAAGGTAAATAGTAGCCTACTGACAAAAACTTATTGGTAACTCTGGGATTTGAAACCAGGCCATCACCATCTCCTGTGCAGATTTCATCACTTTACCAACTACGCTACCGACTGATCTATACCAACCCTAGGCCACACAAATAAACCATAGCATAGGCTTTCTATTTGGTATGCCCATTCTTGCTATTTTCAGGTTTCACCTAATATTTATGAAAACCAATATCTGACACTGTAAAAGGACATTTAACTCATTTAGAAACAAAATTTAAATCTTTGAAAATCTCTCATTAAAATTTTTTAATAGCCTAGGGGCAATATTTTTTATAGGCTAGGCCTAATATTGGCAGGTGAAATGATTAGGTATAAAATAAATATATTAAGATATTAAAATTGTTACTAAATTAATCCACTAAGGTAGATTAAAAAAATAGGTGACAAACATAATTGTGGATATCTTACCATTCTCTGAGGAAATACAGTAAATACACCAAGCCGAGGTCCAAAAAGCAAGTAAAAAACTAATTAAAAACATTGTTTTCGTATAACAGTCCTAGGCCTATTCAATATTTAATTAATTTACACATGTCTTAGTTAAGTTATGTAAATATTATGTATCGAGAGAGAGGCGTTCATATGCAAATAGAGCCAAACACACTATACTCTCCATTTTGTTTCGTTCTTTCTTTGATTAGTTGCACACAATTGTACGATACTATGTGCTTTAATCCAATACTTTAACAAAAATGAATACAATCCGAAAACTTAACATTAATTTCCAGTAAATTCTTGGAACACTTGACGACAACGCCCGATGGTAAAACAGATTTGTAGCAACATTATTTTGGTCATTTTGGTCTTTTGGCCTTTGGGGTGACTAGACCTTCCTGAAGCTAGCTAACGAAACTAACGAATCTACGTTGTTTAACCGAACAACACATCCTTCAAATTACTACATCGCAGGTTACTCAACTGGAGCGTACTGAGAAAATAAAGGACTTGGGAGTAATAATGGTTCCAAATCTTGACCCAATGGAGCACTTGTTACATATCTCAAAGAAGGCCAATGCTTCTCTGAGGTTTCCATACCGTCTTGCTTAGAAACCAAGTTTTTGGGCGTGCAGATTGACAACCAGTTAAAATTCACTTCTCATGTTGATTCCGTTTGCAAAAAGCTAAGTTCTGGCATTTTTTTATTGCGAAACTTAGCCACCTTTTTGGATTCAGAAGTTCTTTTAGTGGCTTACTATGGATTGCTTTTCCCTCATCTTTCATACGCTGTTGCAATCTGGGGTTTTGAATGTGAAAATTCAAAACGCGTTTTTAAGTTACAAAAGAGAGCCATACGAATAATTTTTAAGAAGCGCCGCGCATTTTCTTGTAAACCGCTTTTTGTCAACAATAGAATTCTCACTTTCCCATCTTTATATATCTTGAACTGTGTAGTATTTGTCAGGAAACATTTTGACCTTTTTCAAAATTCAACCCGCTCCCTCTGCTACGGTTTGAGAAGACGGTTTGATATAGATATCCCGAAGCACAAAACATCTTTTTTTTAAACCACCTCTTTTATAATGGCATAAAGCTGTTCAATGCACTGCCAGCCACCTTTAAAGTTGAAACAGACGTGGACAAATTTGGCAAAGGGGTTAAGAATCTTCTTTTATCACGCTGTTACTACAGCATTAAAGACTTTTTAGCCTAATTTAGACTATCTCTGTTGAACAGTTTTTTATGATATAATCTTAATTTTAATAATTATTCCTGTAAGGAACACTTTTGTAATGACACTATTATGCAGTTTGTAACTGTCTTAAATAAAGATATTTGAGTTTCTTCTGAGAGCCTCTCGAGATGGATTCTCTGTACTTGCCTTATCTTTTATCTGTTTAGTGAGACCCCACCTTGAATATGCCTCAGTCATTTGGTCTCCTTTCAAGAAGAACCAGTGTAAGCTCTTAGAATATATATAGTTCATCTTTTTATTAGTAAAATTTATGTTACTTTATAATAGCTACAATTGTAAAACATTGTGACTCAGTGACTTTAACACCAAGCTAAGACTGTCTCATATATATATACAATGTGAATAAATAAACAAATTAATTTTTTTTAGCCGAACGTGCCTACGTGCACATGCCAGTTTGCTATTTGAGGAAGTTTGTCCAGTTTGCTATTTGAGGAAGTTTGTTGATTTAAATAAAAGATTTTTAATTGAATTGAAAATAGAAAGTATGCAGCTCAGATTTATTGGACCATTCACCTTGGAAACAGAAGACAGGTGGTCTCCCTTGGTGGCGCATCCTCAAGATAACTGCATGTCCGGCACGGTGTCCCACAGGGTTCTGTACTTAGTCCCCTACTGTTCACCATAGTGATCAACGATCTCGCACTAAACCGCAGCGCGTTGCTTTTTGCAGACGATTCCACGCTTATCACTCTTGGGAAGAACCTTGGCCTGGTGCGTGTTGCGGTGAGCGAACTACTGGCTCATGCAATCAACTGGTTCAATCTAAACCACCTCAAGGTAAACGATGGTAAAACCGAGTCAGTGTTGTGCACCATATCAGCTACGGAAAAGCTACATATTTTATTCTTCCTTTTTGAGTTACGTCCCCATTGTATTCGAGCGAGGTCCCTAGGCTTTTTGGGAGGACCAGTTTGTTGGAGATCCCGCTCGTTACAAATTGGTGGAGGCGCCGGGTATATAAATAATGGGGACGTAACTCGAAAGGAAGAATAATAGATGTGCTGGTAGACTAATTCACAATTTAATTACACAAGCCTCAATATTACAATATTTAACTATACCTAATCTCTGGGACACATCTAGCTACCATAAGCGATATAGAACGTACACATTTAAAAATAACTAAAATACTCCCCTTTAAAACATAACACAAAATGATCCTTCAAAAATAAAACCAAAAATGTAAATCTCTTTTACTATGACGTTAAACCCCTGAATATAACACAAAACTCTTTACTTTAACAAATCTAATTCTTTAACGAAACCTTGCCAACCAAAACACTCACCCAAAGAGGTTGCTGCCCAGGGGAACACTGCTCTTCCCCGGAGTCAACTCCCCTACACACCGACTGACCCCCTCACACCAACAGACCACGAATCTAAACCTACCAGACTATTTAAACTAACCTGCCCTAGAAAGAATGCTAAACCCAGCAAGGCCCAAGGTAAACAGTATATCGCTTGTGGTAGCTGCTTACAAACATATGTGCCTGACATCCACAACTAGCCTCTAACTGAATAAGCACTTTTTTTATACAATTAAAATATACTAAACCAAACTAATAATTATCTTATCTACTATATAAAAACCGTGACCCTGTCACAATTAATGTATATCGTAGTTTCCTAATTAACTGTTATTCCTATATGTTTGTGCTATTTACTGTAGGGTAGTTAAATCCATGTGTTGGTTGTGGGTTAAATACTTAATCTATTATATTAATGTTATAATTTTATAAAATTTATTTGTTGCACTTAATTTATTTTTAAAATGTTAATAGTTTAGATTAGATCATTGAAATGACAACCATACTACAATGTAGGTATTTTAAGCCAAGTATGAATGAGAAAAGAGTGTAGGAAGATTGTGGCGCGATCTTGTAGTCTTGTTACTGACTAAGGCTGACATGTTCCTTAGACAACTATTAATTAAAAGCCTAACAGCCGATGGTAACTACTAAGGGGCCTACAGTTTATCGTGGAATCCAAACCACGGCCTCTGAATTACAAATTGGTCAAATTATGAGGATAGTTGTTTTTTGCGGATTAACGTAGTATTCAATATAGTGCGGACGTTAATCCACACAGTAGAACACTACATCCACCGACCATCTCTCACAACTATCCACAATTCGTGACCTCCAAGTAGCTGGATTACAAGACGACCATAAATTATAATTCATATAAATTGATGAAAATCATGAAAAACTATGTATTATAATTCATGGACAATTGATAAAAATCATGAAAAAAACTATGAATTATAATTCATGGAAAATTATGAAAAACCATAAATTCATGGAAAATTGATGAAAATCATGAAAAACAATGAATTATAATTCATGGAAATTTATAGAAAACCATGAAAATTAATGAAAATATTGAAAAACGTGAATTATAATTCATGGAAAATTGATGAAAATCGTAAAGAACAATGAGTTATAATTCATGAAAAATTTATTAAAATCATAAAAACTATGAATTATAATTCATGATAAAATTAATGAAACCTTAACAACCCTTGCATTATGATTCATCGAAAATTGATAAAAATCATGATAAACTATGTATTATAATTCATGGGAAATTGTTAAAAATCAACATCACTATGAATTATAATGCATGGAAAATTAATGAAAATCAATAAAACCCATTAATTAAAATTCATGGAAAAATCATGAAAGTCATGGAATTTATGAAAAAATAAAGGATTATAATTGATGGATTTTTGATGAAAATCATGAATACCCATGTATTCATTGAATTCAATTCATGAGAAATTTGTGAAAATCATGAAAAACCATGGTTTAATTCATGGAAAATTGAAAAAAATCAAATTTACCCCCTCTCATCCTCTATGTACCATTTTGAAACTATAATTTCATTATTGTATACATATTACTTGGTAGGTGTACAAAGTGAGAACCGCAGCAATCTTTTCTAAGGGGTAGTTTTGGGGGTTGAAGTTGAGAAATTTGAATTTGAAGTCGGTGAAATTTACATAAAAACTCAAATTTACCCCTCTCATTCCCTATTTACCACTTTGAAACTTAGATATTATTAATGTACACATATTACTTGTTATGTGTACAAAGTGACAACCGCGGAAAACTTTTCTTAGGGGTAGTTTTAAGGGGTTGAAAACTTCATGTAAAAACTCATATACACCCCCTCATGACTGATGAACCACTTTAAAACTTTTATATCGTGAAAGTAAACATAACATTATTTGTACAAAATTTGAACCGCGAGAAATCATTGTAAGAGGTAGTTTTGGGGGTTGAAGATATGCGAATTTTCGTGATACGCTGGAAAATCATAATAAATTCATATATTAACCCTTCATCCCCTATGTACCACTTTGAAACTATTGTTTTAGTAAAGATATTACTTGTTAAGTGTACAAAGTCAGAATCACAGCAAACCTATCTAAGGGTTGGTTTTTACGGGTGTAAAAATTCATCTAAAAACTCATATACACCCCCTCATGACCGATGTACCACTTCAAAACTACGATGTCATGAAAGTAAACATAATACTTAATATGTGTATAAAGTTTGAACCACGACAAATAAATCTAAAGAGTAGTTTTCGGGGGTGGAGATATGTGAATTTTCGCGAAACGTTGAATTTAACAATTAGTATATCGGCAACGTAGACTCATTAGATTCGATTTCTAGCTTCAGCCCGGTGAATTTTCCGAAACGCTGAAGTTGACTACATATGTGTCGGCAACATAGACTCGTTAGTTCCGTTAGTTAGCTTCAGGGAGATGGTGACAAGTGAGGTATCTAACTATCGTCTGCATATGTTTCGTTTAAGATTGGACATGTCGATCTGATCATCTGTGAAAAAAATCAGCAACTAAATACAGAGACACAGAACTAAGAGCTAGAAAACGATATATACTATATGAAAAATCTTTCAATTGTACACAGTAATTTATGAAATACTTCATAAAATGTTAGAAAATTATTCGTTCTTATAAAAAATCAAACTTTCGAAATATAACTCCGAAATTTCTTTATTTTCCTTTTCAGTCCTCCCGACAGTGTTAACGTGCCTTTACTAACTAACTAAGGCTGACATGTTCCTTAGTCAGAACTGTTAAATATCCAAACGCCCAATGGCATCCAGGGGGACGTACACTTTAACGTGGGATCCTAGCCGCAATTTTCTCTTTGTAATACAAACTGTTCTTATAATAAGAATGATCTATGTAGATGATCGTAGTATTCAATTTTGAAGAGGTTATAAGAACCAAAAATTCAAAATAAAATTAACAAAATGGTTTAATGATATAGGGTAAGTTCACCCGTTTTTTTTCAAATTTCATAAAAATCAGTGTGGTCTCGGAGTTTGTACAAAAACAGTCAGACATCTTTTCGAAAACCACTTTTTGGGGATTCGGGTAGCAAATAGATGTATCCACTCTCAACTCAATTTTGACGAAAACAATACCTTTTCCATATACTATAAAGGGAGTGTATGTATGCGTTAAATATCGTCTGAATAAAATGTTTTAGTCTCTTTGGATTGGTCAAGTAGATTGTAAAATTAAAAATGTTTTACAAAAAAATTATTCTACAGGAACCGCGTAGAATTGCACAAAAACAGTTTATATTTACTTCCCTGTGGAAAATAGGTTAGATTATGGATATATCTAAGGGGACTGTTTTCAGTACATATAAACAGCTGTTCTTATTCTTTTATATTAAAAATTCAATAGATCTCGAGTTTCTATGGAAATCTGTTACATAGTTTCCATCTTACAAATCACCAATACCCCGCAGAGCTAAAGACATATCCATGTCAAAAATGCTAATAATTTTTATCTATTGAATAAAATTATTTTTAGCAAACATTTATGTGCACGTTTGAAATCAGTCACTAAACCAATTTGAAGTATGAATCTTATTGCACTTTCATATTATTTATATTTATAACAATATTAAAAGTGTCTGAGTCGCAGGAGCAGGTGTAAAATGTCGCTACACATACATTTGACAAACTTTCTTTATTTCATTCAAATCAAACAGCAATTCAGTTCCATAACAATTAATTGACAAATCTTGAGGCAAAATTTTATCAATTATCACTTTGCCTATTTTCCTCTTATTTTTATCCAAGGATTAAGTTTTAAATATAAGTGTTATGTTAACCTACTTCGGTGGTAAATATTAGTTATTTCATAGACCAAAAGAAGGGAAAGCTCGTACTATGAACCAAGGGGGTATCAAGGATAATTCAATACTTAATAGGAGGGCGGGAACAATGGTATGAAGTTGTACGGATGATGATAACGGTATGAAAGTTGATCGGAGGGAGATGACGGTAAAAAGTTGTTCGGATGGAGACGACTGTATAAAATTGTACTGACGGAGATTTTGGTATGAAGCTGTACGGATAATGGAGATGGCGGTATGAAGTATAATAGGATGATGATGGCAGTGATGAAGAAATAGAAGGACAAGGTGTTCTTAGTATACTGAGAACACCTGCTTTTGTATTTGTTGTAAAAGGATTATAATCCTTTTACAACAAATTATGTACGGCCATTGCACCATGTGGAGTGCTTGTGATGGGGGTTTGCGATTGTGGGAGGAGGTAATGCTAATGCACACCGGAGACACCCAGTAGTGTGGGACTCGCACCTACTTAACCCCCTCCCTCACCCCACCATCTCCACGGACTTGCCTGGAACTATTTTACACATTACTTAAGGCTAGACGTTTAATTATCACCCCACTAGGGCTCTCCTCATCGGGGTGATCACAGTCTACGATCGAGATCAACCTTTTTCACCCGAAGTCTGGATTAGACATCGATTAACATTGTTCCAGAACACTGTCCTCCAGCGTTGCTCTGAGTGCAGGGGTAACACAATTCTTCAGATTATAGTGAGTAGTGCTAAAACTATCATTATAGTAGCTAACTAACTATATTTAATTTAAAGTATGTAGTACAGTATTTTGTACTGTTTACAGGATAACCAACATTTTTAAAAAGAAAAGATACATCGCAACAATTATTTTCAATTTTAAAAATTTTTATCTGGTAAATATATGATTTAGACCAGCAAACCTAAGGTACTATAAAGGTCATTTAGTAAAAGTTTCAATGAAATTAGTTCACTGGTTGCTAAATTATGCGAACCCAAACAAATGCGTGTTTTCATATTTAAATAGCATTGAGGATGGAAAGGTGACTCCCCTAATACGTCCCTGGGCCCATGGTGATGGTGGGTTTCAAATATCAACAAAATAGTTAAAGTAATTTTTTTTAAATTAGGATCTGTCATTTTTAAAGGGATTTTATGCGTGAACTACCTTAAAAATCAAAATGTTCAAACACCTGAAGATAGGTAGATATTCATATACATAGAGTGTGTGCAAACACACCCACACAACCATTCGCACGCGTACTTATGCACACTCACAGACTCATAGAAAGTATGAATGTTTGGATATGAAACAAAAATTATAGCTAAACCTATATCAAAGAATATTTTTGATTTCTATTTACTACGACATGGCATATCTATACAGCAAGAAACATGTGTCAACACCAAGTGCACAGGTGCAAGAACAAGTGTCACTTCACTTAAGCAACCAAATATAGTACATTTTGTACAGTTTTCTTCAAATTTTAAAACTTCAACAGTTCAGGCAGTTGACTGCACTACACATAAAATGATAGAAAATATAATTTGTCTAATTTTCCTTCAAATTGTGCCTGTAGTTGTAAATGGGTAAGTTGTATCGATATTCTAAAAGCTGCATGTGTTAATTTACCGGTACGTAGCTGAATATATATAAATAAAATTAGAGTTTTGTCTGTACATTGCTCAGTGTTATTCATTTTTTAGTTATTTTTATGTTTCGTACGTTAGAGAAGCCGAAACAAGTCTTATCTCATTTTTTGTATGTATATCTGTCTGCCTGTGACACTCCAGGAGACATTTTATGAGGTCTTCTCCGAAAAACGGGAGAACTGATAACAATGAAACTTATTTCACACATTCTCTACATTTCAGAAAAGGTTGTTTAATGCTTGAAATCGTCCGCCACCCCTTGAAAAGAAAATAACGAGCATTTAAAACACCACATTTACGTGAAATCATCCACATTTTGCTTTCAGTTTTCAATAAATCACCTACTGGTAATAATCAGCTGTCTTTGTAGTTTAATGATTTAGTAGTAAGAAAAACAAACAGCTGTCAAATTAAAATAAATATTAGTTAGTTTATATTGGTCATTGGTTTGAAACCCATTTCGAAATCATGCTATATTAAAGTTATTTTAACGTATAACTAATTTTAATAATGGTATACAAATGTTCTAATCTATTTAAATGAAAAGTAATGCTAAATAATAAAACTAGATATTTATTTTATTTGTTCTGATTTGTTTAGGATTCCAGGTTTTCATTTTGGTATGATAATCTTTCTTCTTAAACTGAATACTACAAACCGTACAAAGGACGGGCTTGTTGCTAGTTAAAATATAAGGAAGGAAAACACATTCACGTAAAGTTGTGTCAAAAACTTTTCTATTAATAACTGCCATTTCAAAAATAATTAAAAAAACAAATAATTACTAAACTTAAGTACGACTTACATGATAGTTAATTCTTATATTGTGTGTTAAAGGGAAGGCGTTGGGGTTGCAGTGGTTGGAATAGTATCAGAGAATGATTACCAACCTTTAATTGTACATCTTCGCAATCATTATAATGTAAGTATTACTATTAGGATGATGGCGTCCTCCTGTAATCCAACTACTTGGAGGTCACGAATTGTGGATAGTTGTGAGCGATGGTCGGTAGATGTAGTCCTCTTGTGTGGATTAACATCCGCACTATTGAACAATACGTAATCCGCAAAGAACATCCTCATAATTACAAGAGTTCGTCATTCAGAGGCAGTGGTTCGGATTCCACGTTAAACTCTAGGTCCCTTAGTTGTCATCGGCTGTTGGCATTAATTAACAGCCCTTGTCTAAGGAACATGTCAGTCTTGATCAGTAACAAGATTACAAGATCGCGCCACAATCATCTTACAGTCATTTGTCATTAATACTTGGCTTAAAATACCTACCTTGTGGTATGTTCGCCATTTCAATAATCTAATCTAATTGAAATAATATTTTATTTCAACCTATTTATATCGTAGTAAAGTAAAACGGGAAAGTACTGCTTTTGAGTTAGAGCCTAAATATCTTCACTCATACAATATTTAGTTCTATTGCAACATCTCATGTGCCTCAGGGCTGTGCAGGACCAAAAATAATTACTTGTATTTACATTGTACTTAAGACTCTCCAACGTAGCATGACCTCACATATCATACGTACATACATGGAGTTTACTTGGAGTTACATAAGTGGAGTAAATTTAAACGTGAAAAAATAAGAGTAATTAGAGTACTGGAGTAAAAATAGCCGTCCTTCAGACCACTTTGCAGACGCTCTTTAATTTTTAGTTAATGGTTTTTTACTTTCTCCCCTTATACATAGTATATGGAGAAAGTGTTTTTTGTCTAAATTTTCGAATTTGAGTTCAGAGTGGATATATCCGATTTGGTCCCTTAAATCCAAAAAAGTGGTTTTCGACGACGTGATATCCGTAATCTGTCCGTCCGTGTCCGCACGGGCGTTCGTGTGTGTGTGTGTGTGTGTGTGTGTGTGTGTGTGTGTGTGTCTGGATGTGTACAGAGCCACAGCCGTTGTTCTGATTTAGATGAAATTTGGTATGTATATTTTGACCATTATTCCAGGCGTTTCTTTCTTTTTTTAATTTTTGATTTTCAAAGGTACGGCCATTTTCAAGTTCACCCCTTAAACTCCTTAAAATGTGAAAAATCAAAATTTCTCAAAGATGGCTCTAACGATTTTTATTAACATTTAATATTTGTATACCCGCATAATAATATATTGTATAATATATATTGTACACCACCCGCATGTCTGTAAAAAGCAAGATTCAAAAGCTACGGCTTTTAAATTTAAAAAATGTTTAAGTTTTCCACAAAATCAATAATGGTAAGTTACAATTTGATAGTTAAATTTACTATCCATGATAAACTCAGTACACTGAAGACATTTTTTGCTTTTTTATATTAATTTTATGAATTGTTTCTTGTTAGGTAAACTACTTTGGTAACCTCTGGATTGGCACTCCAAAATATGGGGAAGAGAGACAGAAGTTCTCAATACTTTTTGACACAGGCTCGGTAGATTTCATAGTTGTCAATTCTGGGCACAAGAAAATATGCAAAAATGATGACGAACGACGAAAAAATCACTGTGGTAAGCAAAATCTGTTTAAAGTTTTTCGTCACACTCCTGCAGAACGATATGCTTTGCGGGTTGAAAGTAATCCTTTCCCACTCAATTTTTCAAATTTCCGGTCATTTTTTTTTCAAAATAAAATTTAAGTCCAATAATCCACGTGAACTTGATGCATTTGCGTCCAAAGATGTTAACGCTGCAGATTCCCTCATGTGCCTCCTCGCTGAGAGGAGCAGAGTTGGCAAACGGATCAAATCATGGGGCAGGAAAGTTGACCAAGAGTCCCACCAGGGTTTCTGGTTACCCCAGACAGTGAATGTTAAACTTAACTGCATAGTTTCACCATCATAACCAACAATATTGTCATTAGCAATGTTAAAAGAACAAAAATTGTTAAAACTGTCTATTGCAATAAAACAAACAATAAGATTGCAGACATGTTAACACCAGATTGAATGTAAATATATATGTACAAAATTTGGTAAGTGGTAAAATATATTAGTCATTATAATTTAGAGTATGCTCCATCAACTCTGTAGAACGTATTTGTGATAATCTTTTTATTTTCTTTTAAATGTTGGGGAATTTTTATGCTTTATTAATTAATTGCTTTGGTAATTTATTAATTAGTTTTATCCCTACCTGAGATGCAAGGTTTGAAACATTATTAAAACCGTGTTGTTTTACTGATGAACATTCCTTCCCCTCATTTATTCAATTTTGGAAATAAAAAATAAATATTTTTAGTTATAGCAAAGCGTAGTGAATACGACAAGTCCAAAAGCGAGACATACAACATGGTTGCTGGGACTTTCACGTCTAGATATCTTGATACTACAGAATTGTCTGGACACATTGCTAACGAATATATAGAGGTAAAAAATATTAAAAAATTTAGTAGGAGTTGTATCTGAATACATTGTAGTAGATATAAGCGTTTACAACATCATTCCATATATTTTTTGAATGTGTTTTCAAGAGTCAATATTTTCTTTATTAATCGGGATGTGCAGTTAATATGGCCCCCACGGTGTTTGTAGTATGGACCAGCGAGCACAAGGACCCATTTAATAATAATGGGAATACTGGAGAACAAAATTATACAATTATGTTTTGACCAAAAACTTTTTATTATACATAAGTGAATTTAATTAAATGTTTCAAGTAAATATAGGTAGGTATAAAAATTATATTTTAGATATGGCATACGAATAGACTAGTTTCAATGTTCTCCACTAGGTTTCAGCACATTGTTTTAAAATATTATGGGGGCCATATAACATGCAGGGTCCATATTACCAGCATCTCTACATATCCACAAATATGCAATATTACGTATTACATTGTTTAATGTAATATGTGAAGTGTTTTAAGTGTAAGTGTCTCAAGTGTTCTATGTTAATTTTAAGCAAGACAAATCGATAGATGGGAATGACCCGATGATGTGGGTTGTCACGAAACCGATAGTCAACGCCGATACTATAAAAAAGATATTGAAAATGAAAAAATGTCCTATTAGTTATTAATTTTATTTTTATTTGTGTTCATCCTTTTATTACCGTGGCAGATTTTACAAGGGTTACAGAGGGTGGGAAGAATTCAGCATAAGTGATGGAGTATCATATTGTATATGAATATGTGTTAATATTGTTTTAATTACAGATAGGTGAAGGAACGTCTAAAATTAGAGTGAAGGTCCGGATTGGATTAGCTGATGTGGTGGAAAACGAAGTATCAAGTAATTCAGGGGTTTTCGGGTTGGGATTCGGGATCGGGTCGAACTTCGAACCGAACATTTTAACAGCGCTGGAGAGTATTTTTACTCAAACTGATATCCCACCACAGATCGGGTTCTATGTGATTAAGTAAGTTTTTACAAATTTTTGGTTCACTGTAATTATTTAACTATAATTTTGATACTTTTCAATGTAATTGTGTCATACCCAGGTGCATTAAGCCAAGTTATGAGTGAGAAATGAGTGTGGCACTGTAAAGATAAAAATGCTGCGCATTGGCACTATTTTAAAGATAAAAATAAATCCCCTTATCCTTACTTATTAATTATATTTGTAAAATATACAAAAATGGTCACCATTATTTTTTTATTTATTTAATAGTGGTTTAAATCCTTTTTCACACAGAGGCATCCTGAATGTAGGACAGGATGGTCCAGCAATACAGCAGCTTAAAACTAGCAATGCTCTACTTTTACCTTGACTTTCATGAAAATATGTACATTTCAAAACTAAAAACTTTTCCTCCCTTGGGAATAAAAGTGTTGCTTTAGCACTCTATTCCAGAGAGTAAAGTACGGCTTTGCATAGTAAGTGTAGGAAAAAATACTGTAATATGTTTCCTCTGATTTCGTCCATCACGATACAAAAATATTTGTGTGTTCTACTAGTTATTTATATAGGCTGCAATTAATTATTGTGAGTGAAAAGGTTGGTTTGACAAGAAAAAATTCTACTTTCAGAGATGAAAATGAGGAAATTAACGGTTATTATGGAGGAGAAATCTATTTTGGGGGATACAACCCACATTTTGTGGATTCCGAGTTCATGGCGCCGGTCCCTGTAGTGCGTACAGACGAGCTTGCATATGCCTGGGATATGGCGATTAGATCGTAAGTATATAAATACACAGAGTATCCCTAAATTATCTTTACTATATTAGGTCCTAATAAAGGGTGGGAATTGGTTTATTAGAAAGGGTCAATATGGAGGATTGTGGGGGAGGTATAGGTGGAGATGGAGGTCTAGAGCGATACTTTGCTCACTGTTTTTCATGATTAACTCACTTTTTGTTCAAGGCCTCTCATCTCTAAATCTAGTCCACTTTAAACCTAGCGAAGTGATCGTATGTTTGTTTTTGAGATTCTCTACTGTTGATTTGTTTTTCTGTGAACTTAAGGGTTAGTTTCCAGTTTTGTTAGTACTGTAGTTCATAAGTAAGCTAGTTATTTTCTTCTGCGTTCATTTAAAAGTTTTAAGTAAGGCTAAGCATTTTTCCATGAAGGAAGATGTAATAATTGCAGTCCAAAGTCGACCAGCATCGCTACAATTGACACGTTTTAGACAAGGAGTGGAAAGAAATTGCTAACGAGCAAAATAGCGAAATACAGCCGGTTTGAGTGTGGGGGAAAGTATCGCACTAAACCTCTTCTACCATACGATACCTACGTCCTCCCATACCTACACATCTACCTCCTCACCATGCACACCTTAAGGTATGAGCTGTCAGCAAGACGAGACGTAGACGATCATTTCCCAGTTATTTTCTTACTTGTACTCCAAAGAACTTTGTTAAGATACATTTATAATTAAATTTGTATTTAGACTTTATTGCCTAACAGTAGTAATAGCTTGGAATTAGGATCAATCAGATAAGGTCATGCTAAAATAGGATGAGAATAATTTTGTCCCAGCACTTTATCTTGAGCTTTTAGTAGTAAATCTTGAGTCATACCATCAAGTTTTTTTAGTACAATTAACAAAGTTTTATCATCACCATGATTTATATCATTATTTTTCTTTCAGTATTAAAAATTCCCGTTTATCCGAGTTAATGTTGACCATAAAAAACTCCTTAAGCTGAAAACTTGGTTAAAACAGAACCAATAATGATAAAAATACCAAATAATTTGTTTTTAATACGAAATTCGGTTATGCCAAACGAATAAAACTAGATAAGGTAACATAACCATAAATTTATGGTTTTATTTCTACCATCACTCTTTAAAAATGTCCTCAGAACTTTGAGCACATATAAATTCCTTAATGGTAATTCTCTAATTGTTTGAATAGTTTGGCTGTATGCTAATTGTGTCCAAAATGTTCACCAAAAGTTGTTCACTAAATTTGTTAATAATATAGGATCAAAGTCGGGGATAACGAGATAGTCCTGGAGGGCCATGACCTAGACGGCGACGGACTCCCTGGAACCATGGCAGTCCCGGACACTGGGTCGTCCACACTGGTGATCAGCGAAAGGATATTCAACAAAATGATCCCATATCTATTTCCAGGAAAAACCAACAGATACGTATTTACTGATCCTAAGGTACGTCAACGCCTCGTGTAAGTGTCCTTAAATACATAGTCCTTCAAGTGTCTGTGACGACATGGTTTTCGATTCCGAACTTAACTGCTTTATACGACTGGGCTAACAAAAGTCAGTATTATCTAGTAAAAAACATAGTAGAAGACACATGGTAGGTATCTTAACTAAATCAAACGAGTCGAATGTAAATAATCCATCCTACAATATAAAATGATTCTGACTACATTTAACTATCAATTAGTTTATTTAAAAAACAACTATGACTAATGTTAATTTAAAAATCATCTGAACAGCTGAAAGTTATAGTTAATCAGTTATTTTTTAACTTTCTTCCTTTATACAAAGTATATGAAGAAAGTATTGTTTTCGTCAACATTTTCAAATTTGAGCCCTTAAAAAGGATGTCTGATGACTTGTAGGATGCATTATTTTAAAACTTATTAACAATCAATCCTATGTAATTAACTGGTAATTATCAAAGATATATAAATTTAAAGGTATTAATATAGGGAATGAGTTATGATTATTTAAAACCGCCAACATTGGATTATATGATACAAGGCTGTCATGAGTGTCACTAAAGCAGTTGGTTAACACATTTCTGCTGACGTAAATTGCTAAAATATTATGAGTGTAGGTTTAAAGACTATCAGATTATTCAACATCTTTTATTGAACTTTTCCAACACGTCTGTGTTTTTAACTACTCAATGTTTCTCTATGTGGAGAAACTCCTCCCGTTTTCAGGTGATTACCTAATAATTTACACTAAAAATTAATGTTTAAAGTTGAAGAAGAATGTGTTGTGCATGATAGATAAGTATAGTATTATGGAAAACATGATATAATTAATATCTTTAACTTTAAACATTCAATTATTAATGTAAATTATTAGGTAATCACCTGAAAACGGAGGTGTTTCTCCATCTCCAGAAACATTGTGAAGTTAAAACACAGAAGTAAAATTCCAATAAAGGATATTGAATAATTAATAACCGACGCCATTATGCATTTTAAATATACTATTATATTTGTAGCTGCAATTCGAAAGCAAAGCATCGTGATTTTGCCCTAATATCCCATTTTGTGACAAAAATTGTCCTCCTCAGGGAAATCCTAATTATTTTTTTATTACACCAAAGTTTGGGTATAAACATACTCAATGAATCCCATAGTTGAAATCGATGGTTCAGCCAGCAGCACTATTGCGACCTGAAAATTCTGACACTAGATCTTGGGCAAAAGCTTACACGAACATTTGCCTTTTTACTTACACATATTTTTGCTTTTCAGTTTCTCTGTGGCTTGCTTCCAACGAACCTTCCCGACATAACATTTGTTGTAAATGATCACGTATCGTTTACATTAGGTCCTGAGAACTACATAAGAACCTCGGTAAATAATAAACGTCAATATTCATCTTATACTCATTTCTCATTCATACTTGGCTTAAAATACCTACCTGGGTAGTTCGCCATTTCAGTAACTAACTAGCTAGCTGTCCAATGTGACAGACTTCTCATCACACGGCTTCCGGCTCAGCCTGAACTTCCGGTGGGGCATTGCGATTCATCTGGGAAGGGAATTCTAAAGGAAGGGTGCATACTTTGAATACCTTGGGGGTTTTATTGGTGTATGAGAATCCTTATAGTGTGTTGGATTCTGGAGGATCAGGAGGTCCCAGAAAAACAAGCAAGGAAGATATCCAGCGGAATATAGTGCAGCCATCGGAAAGATGGGTTCTCATAAAGATGGGAAGGGTAAGACATGGTCTGTTTATCTAATTCCTAGAGAAGTAAAAAGTAGCTCCAAACCAATCCAGATCCAGGCAAAACCCTAAGAGGATTCACACAGCAACTCATCAACGCCAAAGACCCCTACACGAGGAAAGGGTCTACCCCAGGAACCCCTCCATTTTTCATGTGAGGGAACACACCCTTGGACAGTATGTATGCTACGTAAGTATCCTTCTTCAAAGAACCTCTCTCAGGTGGGCAGTAAGGGAAAACACCACTCCCTGAGAATTAAGGTCAAACTGGTTGTTCATGCTGTATGCCCGTAGGAGATACTAGAAAAAAACCAAGGTAATAAGGAAGCCAGTCACACTGGATAGGAGAGTACTTCCTGGTAACTAAACATCGTATTTTTATTGTACCAAGTTTTGATGTCTGAACTAGTAAAAACCAGTTCAATCGACTTTGGCTACTTGCTTGGTCATTACTGTAAAAAGAAAAAAAGGAATAAGAGTTGACCATTTCCCTCAGATCGTCATATGAATTCTTAGAATTCTTTTAGAATTATAGATTGTCTATGTACTACATATTCCTCCATTATTAATCTTCTTCAATCCGGTAATATTCCAGAATAATACAGAGTACATACTTTTTCCATGAAGAATGGGCTCATATAGCTCTATAGGGCACCGCAGGAATAGTTATTGAGACAAGGAATGGAATAGAAGATTCCATCTTCCAATTTAACAAATGAACTCGTTTTCCATGTTTTACTTACGTGACTTTCAATAATATATTTCAACGTGAACAATCGCATTATCCCACTCTAAATTAAAAATTGAGAGCATTGAAACTCTTTATTTTTCACTTTAGTCAGGAGACTTGAGTTAAGTGCAATCTATTGACACCTCATCATACTGATCTCATTGATACGACTGAGCAAGTCTAAATAAAAGTTGTTACAACCATACCAAGTACGAACCAAAAAAGCCAAACTGTTCTTGAGATATAAATTATTCTGTACAAAATAAAAAATGTAGATAACTGGTAAACAAAGTGCTAAACAAAATGATTTTATTTTTTATTTTGACCCATAAATCCATTTAACAGAGTTTGACACTTTACATATGGGACATAGAGTATACCAATGTAAAAATCTATTATGCCATTATGGCACTTTTTGTAATAAATTTTCTACTATATTCTTGTTTATGAGAGTTTTTTACTATAAACGTGATCATTTTTGATTTGCAGGAAGATGGCATGGTCTGCAACGTCGCGATACTTGGATCAAAATGTAACAGACTGATTTTCGGTAATACTTTCTTGCAAAAATACTACACAGTGTTCGACTACCAGAAACAAGTAATGATGTTTGCATTGGCCAAACAAGCCCCGGTCAACCCCCACCGTCGCCAGCCTGGGGTTTATGGAAGGGAAAAGATGTCTACATATTCTGACCGAGAAATAGCAAAGATAAAGCATGATTTGAAGCTAGGGATAGTACGACTTAATATACGTTTTCTGTTCCAATAACATGTGTTCAGGATGAGATGGGAATGGGGCTGCATTTTTTGTTTTGGACTTTAGTTCTCTGTACACTATCGAATCAATATTTTTAAATTAGCTACTCTATTGTCTGCATTATTCGATCTTTAACTTCGGAAACTTTATGAATGTTGTGAAGATGGGATACAAACAGAATAGCAATTATGGAAGAGGAATAAATGGTAAATAAGGAATGGTATATGGTGGTTTTATGGTATAGTAGAGAATTGTAAAAGTGTTAAGTTTATTTTTCTGTAGTTGAGTAGTAACAGTGTGTAAACAATTTTTAAATTGAAATAAACAGATGCGTCACAACATTTTGGTGTTCATCAAAACCCTGAAATTTGTAGAAAACTGCTAAAAATAAGAAAGATATTTTGCCTTGCTAATTGATAAATTAACACGTAGTCATTTTAATTACAACGTGGACCGTGAATGATTTAACATACGTTGATGTATGAAAATAAATATTTGTACGAATATGTGTACTGATACATATCCTGGGATATCCTGAATTTCATTTTAAACCTGTCATACAGTCTGATGTTTTGATGGCCATTTGGAGAATCCGAAGCAATGCTGTCGGTTCTGATTCAATATCAATCCGCCTCATCAAAGATATAATCTTTGCTATTAATTGTTGCATAGGCTGAAAAACATGGACTGAGACTAAATCATGAAAAGACTAAACCAACTGCAATCTGCCGTACTCAACTTTGCAATTCAATTTTCTTTGACTTCATTAATTCAATTACAGTATGCGAAAATTCTCTGCCATACTACGACAAAGTAAAGGATCTTGGAGTAATACTACACACATCACTTACTTGGGACGAAGCAGTCACTGACATACGCAGAAAGGCTTTCGCATCAATACACTCACTCAAGAAATTACAGAATTGTTTGCCACTACACACTAAACTGCATTTGGTAAAAACACTTGTACTTCCCCACTTTACTTACTGCAACTCACTGATCGATAACATGATTGTAACACAGGCGGGTATGCTCCAGCGTTCTCAAAATTATTGCTTAAGATTTGTTTATTGTCTTAGATGATGAGCATATCACGCCGTACTACCTTGAGGCAAACATTTTGAAATTGAAAGATCAAAGAGCAATCGAAATTCTGTCATTACTTTTTCAATATTAAAAAGAGGTGTTCCAAATTATTTTAGAGATGACTTTAAATTCGTATCTCAAGGTAGTTTGCGAAATTCACGTTCTTCATCGATCACATTACGAATACCTCATCATGTGATCACAGCTTATGATAGGGCTTTTGTTGTCACTGCATGTCACCTTTGGAATAACCTACCCCTACAAATAAGATCCCTTGAAAAACATTCACAGTTTGTGGCGGCACTAAAAACTTTGTTTTTTGATCGGATGGTATCGGCTGGCGTGTCCTAGGGCTTCTGTGGTGGGGCGGTTGCTGATGTGAGTGTATGTGCTTGAGTGCGAGTTTTGTAATAAAAACAATCTATTTATTTTTTATTTTCTATATTCTATATTTTATTAAGTATATTTTTTTGTAATCTATGATAAGTTTATTTTTATGTTCATATTTTTATGTTTTAATGCAGGTTAATTGTATGAAAGGGCCATGTGGCCCTAACTTTGCCTGTTTAAATAAAGAATTTTTCATTTCATTAACTGTACATTCAATTTTGATAATCCAACTTAATATTCAATTTTGATAATCCAACTTGATATCAAATTTTGGGTTGCACTAAGTGCAACCTGTAATAGAAAGGTTTAAATAAATATTCACTTAATTTGATAACCTAACTAAGAAATATACTATTTTACTAACAGGTTTCCTATAAAAAAATAGAGCTATTACCATAGTCCTCATTGCCAAAGACCAAAACATTTTACTTTCTCTACCTATGCGATAGTAAAAGGAGAAAGTATTGTTTTCATAAGAATTTTGGAATTTGAGTTTCTGGTGGATATATCCATTTTAGTGCCCCCTGAATCAAAAAAGTAGTTTTGAGTGATGTCTGTCTGTGTGTCTCTGTATGTGTGTATGTGTAGAAGCCTAGAGACGAGACTATTGGTCCGATTTTCATTTAATTTGGGATGTAAACTAAATACTATTTCAGTTAGTCCATCACATCACGCAAATATCTTAACATGTTTTTAGTTTAGTTTTCACTTTATGCTAGAATGTCCCGAGTCTACGTTCAGAGACAGCTTGATATCCTCCAACCATGGCTCACCAAATGGAGGATTACAGTCAACGCAGACAAGAGTGACGCCATCAACTTCACTCAAGCCCTAAGTTAGGCTGATGCCAAGTTTCTTCACCTGGATGGGAACATATTAGAGTGGAAGTCTACAGTGAAATACCTAGGTGTACTCTTAAACAAGCGTCTCACAATGACTCCTCACATCAACCAGCTCTACGACCTAGCCAAGAAGGGGCTTAGGCTAATCTCCCGTCTGCTTGGATCCAGGAACTTCCCGATCAAGACAAAGGTCCTTCTCTACACAGCACCGCTTCGTCCAGCCCTGGTACCACCCAGTCTCCAAAACTTCAGTTGCTCTCTGTCTAGTGTTTTCTCAGGCGTGCCACAAGCTCACCTTGGTTTGTCAGAAATCAGACTCCAGACCATCCGAGGCTTCGTCGATGGACTGTCCATGAGATTTAATCAGAGGATGGAAGAAACAGGGGTCACACCAGGAGACTCTTTGAAGATGATCTCCCTCAACTGCGGCACAGGATTGATGACTAGCACTGACTAAGAGGGCGTAGTCCTCTGAGGACAGTCCATTTCTGTCAATCAGCCAGTAGGTAGATGGTAGAAGGTAGATGCTGATTAAGATGTAGTTACAAGCTACAGTCGACAAGAGGAAGGAAGGAGAATAAGTATGAGATTAAGTTGTAAAATTAATCGAATTATAGTAAAATATTTATTACCAACAATCAACAAATTAAGGCAAGGTAGATAAAAAAAATTACAGTTGCTTTATTTGATGTGGAATTTTAATCTCCCTACCTCCTTTACACTTTTCAGTCAGTAGCAAGGTAAAATGTTCATCTTCAATTTATAGTATTTTTAACAATTTTTAGTTTTATCAATTTCAGTTGTTAACAATTTCGGTTCATGAGCACAAGTAGTTTAAGATTGTTGTATTTCGAAATTATAACGTTTTGAAGAGTTGACAAAACCCTAACACGTAAAACGGAGTAACTTAAAACTATTACAATTGCTTTTCTATTCATAAGTTAACATTTTTTCTTTATTGATGAACTACTTTTCCTGGCCATTGCATTAATATTCAAAAGTGAAATATCGAATAAAGTTAATACTGTTACAATATATGAGAAATATAAAGTAAAATATAGAAAAAGGAAACCCAAAATTTGCTGTCTTGCCTTACCCTATCTATCGTCAGAATACCACAACATCTATTCTAGAATTCATAAAAAGTAATGTTCCAGATTCTCAGGAACTAGTCCTTTATCCAAATCATTCCTTAATCTTTGCAGTTGTTGTTGTGTGTATTTAGACATCAGCTGTTTCCCATATCTTCCAGGTTGTCGGCTCTGTTCGTCGATAGGTGGGTGTTTGGACTTTGCGAACTTCATTTCTTTTTTCTGGTAGTCGAACACCGAGTAGTATCTTTGCAAGAATGTGTTGCCGAGTATAAGTTTCCTACTGTGTGACCGAGATATTGTCAATCTACACGCCATTCCATCCAACTGTAAATGAGAAAGAACCGACTACAGTATAAAGGATCATTTAAATGCATGAAAAGGATAGTTTATGGATATGCGTAGTAGATTTTTATATCAGTGGTATATTATTAAACCCTTTGAGGATCGACTGACGATATATAGTAGCTAAAACTGTGAAAAACCCCGCTGACGAAATATCGTCACCTAGTAGTTTTTCATATAGTACATGCTCTCTGGCACATTTTAATCTAACTCATTTCATTTTAGATGTCTTTGGTTTCTCCTTTTACCATCTGAATGGTTTTTGTTGTTGTATTTGCAGCCGGAAATAAATAATACGTTTTTTAATCGTCTGTCGTGAACAAAAACAACAACAAATGTTGTATCAACATTTTCAAAAATAAAACTTTTTTGGTCGAAATCCGATGAAAATTTGTACACACACTCTCTACAATAAAAACAGTTGTTTAAATGTGTTTCCAATGGTAAAGTTATTCTTTAATTTATATTAAAAATTAAATTAAATTTTAAAAAAATAAAAATTTTTTCCAATTTGATGGAAATTAAATTTTAAAAAATCAGTTTGCAGTTCAGATATGTATGAAATTATCATTATTGGATGCTAGGATAACTAATTATAAGCACTTTGGTAAAAACCATTAAGATATCTTAAAAAAAAGTCTCAGTGTAAACTTTTAATAAACCAATTTTAGTGCTGATTTCACATGGTCTTTTTCGAATTGCCTACCACAAATGACTCCGGTCTTCAAAGGGGAAAATATATGTATAAATAATATTATTTGTTTCCAGTATGAAACAGAAAGAAATTTATTATGATAGTAAACATTTAGTTAAATTCATTGCTCTTTAACCTTTTTCAACAATTAACTGAACCATTGATGGTCTGGAAAAATTTCATCAAAATAGGATAATAAATAAACGTTAAAAATGTACCATCGCAAAAATGTAAATCGTATGCGTCGAGAAAAATGTAAATATTTATCTTGAAAATATGATTTTACATTAAGTGTTTGGTATCTACAGTATTTGTTTTTCAAGAGTTGTAGGATATTAATATTTAATAAAAAATAACTTGAAATAAATAAATCATATAAAAATCCAAAGTCGTAGTGAAGCTTGTCCACTTTGCGTTAAATAGTAATGTGACTTCTTTGTTTTACTGTAGGCGACTTTTCCTAAGAACTAAATTAATTCCAGTCTGGTAAAACTATCATATCTAATTTGAAATTTATGTAAACGGGCAAAATATTGACAAAACAATAAATCTCCCAAATCCTTTACCTGAACCTCTTTAAAATTTCAGTATGTACTATTCAGTACTCTTTTATCATTTTCTCTAACGGGCTTTTAATTTAAATAAGTGTTCATATTAATGTTTTACCGTTGACCATACGTAGTTCTCAGGACCCAATGTAAGCGACACCTTTTCATTGACAACGAATGTTATGTCTGGAAGGTCTGATGGAAGCAAGCCACAGAGAAACTGAAAAGCAATAATATATATATAATAGGTGAAGTATATAAAGGTATATATATAAATTTTAACGACTATTGCTTTTGGCCTCTGGGCATCTAAAGACAAAAAAATAACATGGTCCCGGGCTTAAGTCTTTCCATGAGACCTACAGTAATAGATACTTTATACATTTTTTCATCTTCAATACCGTTAATTTTATATATAGTTTTTCAAATTTGAATGTAGTAATTTAGTTACTAATGTTTTTATAAAACCCTTCTCTTAAAATAAACGTTTTCCACATCGACAACCTAACTATCCACCGTAAGCCAAATATACATCTGTGTATATATATACGTCAAAGCCTACACTGACTCACTCATCACTAACTCTCCCACTTACCAATTACTTAGGAATTTGAAATTTGGTTTACCGGTTCTTAAGGCCTAAAGTAGAAAAGCCTAATGGATTTTGTGATGATTTTCCCATAAATCTCTACACTATATGCTTTCAAAGTTCCCATGTTAATCTTATAGGGAAATAATTTTGTTTTGGATTCCAACATATGTTATCTTAAGGTATAAACAGCAGCTGTTTTTATCTGAACCATTGACAAAGCCAAAGAAGCAAGCATAAAATGGCAACTCAATGGCAACTAATCTGAATAAATATAATTTTGATCGATATAGATTTTGGGGATTGTGTTTTATGAAATCTATGATAGCCAAATTAAAAATAAATTACAATGTCTATACACATCAAGTTTATTATAATAATCAGCTGTTTTATATTTTTTATATTTTCCTTTTGCTATATAAAAAATATAAATGGTTCATATTGTGATATTATCGAATATTTTATTTTGTACGTGGGTATGTGCGTAGTTGATGATATAGTTCATCTCAATTTCTCATGTATGTTTTAATGTTTCAAGTCCACATAAATACACTCACTTCTTACTAATAATCTGCTTACAATACCTGATGGGCCATTAATTCGGAAAGTTAATAATAATTATACTATGTTTTATATTTGCCAGCGAATCTAAACCTAATAAATCTGTTTCGTACATCGCTGCAAGGCGTGACGTGTAACACTAACATTAAAATATAATGTTTAAATGTTATTCTTACTAGCTCCACATGTAATACTGCTTCGTCCACTCCCCCAGGAAATATATAAAAGATCATCTCGTCGAATATATGACTGTTGATCACCAAGCAGGAGGTGCCCGTATCCGGTACAGCCTGTGTTCCGGTTACTCCATTCCCATCCAAGTCGACCCCCTCCAGGTCTATCACATTTTCTCCAATTCTGATCCTGTATCATAATCAAAGTAGCTTTTGGATATAATGAAGATTTTCAAAATAATTGGAAGGCTAAAAATCCTTTGTAAAGGCAGTTAAAAAATCTAAAATCTAAAAAAAATTTTAGCAACTATGGTAAAGCAATTCGTATGGTTAGGCAATACGATGACCCAGGCTAATAACAAATAAATAAATTATTAGTTTTCGTTTTGAACTCACCAGAAAAGGAAAAATGTTTGTATTTACTTCCCTGCGAGAAATAGATTGGATTATGGTTATGTCTAAAGGGAAGTTTTCAGTTCTTCTAAACAGCTGTTCTTATATTAAAAATTCAATACAATAGCTCTAGTAGTTTCTATAGAAACCTATTTCAAATTTTTACCTTATAAATTGCCAGAGCTAAGACATATCCATGTCAAAATTCAGTTTGTTCAATATTACTTATCTGTTGTACTTGTATTTAATCCCAGACATCATTTTAATAACTTAAAATGTAACTTCAATTTCAATTTTTCAACAGTTCAATTTTGCTTTTAGTTAAAATTAAGTATAGCATTTTTCTTAAGTCGATAGTTTTGGATGAATACTCTCCCATTGCCTTTGCTTTTATTTGTTTAATTAAATTTGTTTCTTCAACTCCATCCTTTATCTTATATATTTTAACACAACTGTGCTGGTTATTTCTACCCCTCATTTGTAGGATGTTTAAATAATTTTTCTTGTGTAAACTTAATTACTTTAGTATTGTAAACTTTTGGTACTAATTTCTTATTTAAATACAATGGTCTGTACCTTAGATATGAGTGTTTATTTTACCAGAATCGCTGCGGCGCCCGAAACCCTCGATCCTCGTGCGGAGCAGCCTGAGTAATTTAAAAATTTCAACCTTCACCAGGCCTTCACCAATAGGAAAATTTCAAGTGACCCCACACAGAAATAGATACTGCGTTATAACAAAGCTGGTCGTAGTCATCTCAGATCCCAACAGGTGGCAGCACAATCTAAATCGCCAGATCCACCATCTTGATTTTAACCTAAATGTCACCACTCGGATTCGAGTAGTCCGCAGCGAACGTGTTAAAAATCTTGTTACCCACTATCAAAGGCCCGCAGTATAATTTAGTAACACAAACATTACCAAGGTACTGACACTATGTATTATGTAATTGTATTTCCGAATAGTCTTACTCTTTTAGGTCCATGTCCCAGCCGTAAACAATGCCTCCTGTCCCAGCAGCTGGAACCGGCGCCGTGAAGTCCGAATCCACAAACGCACGGTTGTATCCTCCGAAATAAATTTCTCCCCTATAAACATCTTTTTCTTCTTCGTCACCTCTGAAAATAGTTTCCGTGGAAAATAAGGGAAATTGCGACAAAAGGACAAAATGAGTCGGTGAGTTAAAACGGTAGTGCACTCGAGGTAATTAGAAAGACAGAGAGGTATGGGTCACGAACAAATTTCCTGACAAACATGGTAGTTTCTGACCAGTGAAATAAATTGTTTATTTACATTAATAAGGTTAACTTCTAAAGTGGGGTTGAATTTTATTTTTCTATTACATATAGTTAATGTGTTTAGCTGTCATAATGCCTAGTTCTTGTATGTTAAGCTAAAAATAAAGTAATAGGGTTGCTATTGTTGTTATTTCGTTCTAATGTTTTACCAGAGGTGTAATTTATCCTCTTACATGATCGGTGGATTCAGAGTGACTTGTGTCTGAAATTATATTTCATACAACACTTATGCATTACAATTTATTACGAATCAGTATTAGTTTTGTACCAGCGTTATACTTGTTTTATAGTTAGGCTACGTTTTTAGTCAGAGTGCAACACGATCTCAGACCGATATAATACATTGTTTTACGATACATGTATTGTAATATATATATACTATCAAACATTCCCATAATGGTATTCACGTACTCTACTGACTTAGCAAAAATTAGATCCTTCCTCAGCGTCTTTAAACAAAAACACTTGAAAATATGTAACTTCAAACGGAGTATTATTGTGTTGCGGCATGGCACATTTCCTCAAAGACCCATATTTAAGATATGTAAAACTTCCCTTGAGTGTTAACGATAGAAACTACATAAAAAAATTACTTAATGACAAACGTGCAGTAGAGTCTCTCAGGCCATATAGGTTCGAACAAACTCAAGGTTTTTTGCCTATCCCTGTACGATAATTAAATAATCATACCGTATCAATAATGTGTGAAAACTTACTTTCTTACATAGTAACCAATCTGTGGAGGGATATCGGTTTGGGCAAAAACACACTCTATTGCTGATAAAATACTCGGTTCAAAGGATGACCCGGTCCCAAATCCCAATCCAAACACCCCATCACTATCAGAAATTTCGTTTTCGACTGAATCAGCTAATCCTATTCGGGCTTTCACTCGAATTTTAGACTCTCCATCGCCTATCTGAAAATAATACGGAAAAATAACATTAATTCAATTTTTTTATTGTAACAACTACTAGTAACAAATACTAGTAACAACTACTACTACCAACACTAGTAGCAAATACTAGTAACAACTACTACTACCTACTACTAGTAACAAATACTAAAAACAACTACTAGTAACAAATACTAGTAACAACTACTACTACCTACTACTAGTAACAAATACTAGTAACAACTACTACTACCAACACTAGTAGCAAATACTAGTAACAACTACTACTACCTACTACTAGTAACAAATACTAGTAACAACTACTACTACCTACTACTAGTAACAACTACTACTACCAACACTAGTAGCAAATACTAGTAATAACTACTACTACCTACTACTAGTAACAAATACTAGTAACAACTACTACTACCAACACTAGTAGCAAATACTAGTAACAACTACTACTACCTACTACTAGTAACGAATAATACTAGTAACAACTACTACTACCAACACTAGTAGCAAATACTAGTAACAACTACTACTACCTACTACTAGTAACAAATACTAGTAACAACTACTACTACCAACACTAGTAGCAAATACTAGTAACAACTACTACTACCTACTACTAGTAACAAATACTAGTAACAACTACTACTACCAACACTAGTAGCAAATACTAGTAACAACTACTACTACTTATTACATAGCTGTATTCATTGTTGCGGGGGTCATACCCATCGACCTCCTAGCTTTTGAAAGAAAGAAAATTTTTGAAGGAAATGGCCCTTTGAGTCACGCTGAAGCTAGGAGACAAACTCTTGAGGAGTGGCAAAGTCACTGGGTGCAGGAGGAGAGAGGTAGATGGACCGCTGCCCTGATCGCCAATCTTTCTATGTGGTTAGGAAGAAATCATGGGGAGGTGAATTTTTTCACAACGCAATTTCTAACTGGCCATGGTTGCTTTGGAGCCTACCTTTATAAAATGGGAAAAGCCGAAAACCCAGAATGTCAGTATGGCGATTCAGCGAATGACGACGCACGGCACTCCATATGCTTTTGCAGAAGATGGGAAGCAGAACGGTCTGATCTAGAGGCAGCCATTGGCCAAATATCACCGGACGGTATCGTAAACCGTATGTTGTCAAGGCCTACATCGTGGAATTGTGTCGCTGAATTCTGCAAGAGGGTGCTCAGACAAAAGGGAGAAGAACAGCTATAGTATGCACCGTTTAGCTGAATAAGGAGGGAATACGAAGACGTATTGCCCTTTGGGCGCATAAAGGCACCCTCTTGAAGTAGTGCAGAAAAGCATTTCCGAGAGGGAATTCCATACCTGGACCGATAATAATAATTACATGTATTTTACAGTAGTGTCTGTATATTGTAAAATAAAGTGATTATTAAAAAAAATGTTAAAAAAACAAAAAAATACTACTACCTACTACTAGTAACAAATACTAAAAACAACTACTAGTAACAAATACTAGTAAGAACCACTAGAAACAAATATTAGTATATATATAAACAATCATTTAACATGGGTGCACCATATTGACTATATTTCAACAAAACTATCTAGAGTAATTTACCTTTTAAGACGTCTCTCCTCGTGCCTTCCCAATAACTATATGTCCGTACTGCCTATTTCCAGTCACTTTTGAGGTATGGCTTGATCTTGTGGGGTAATTGCAGTAAAATAAATAGTGTTTTATTGTTACAAAAAAAAACTCTTAGAGTAATCTCTAAAAGTGAGATTCGAGATCATTACAAACCCCTGTTTGTGAACTTAGAAATCCAAACTGTAATTAATCTATATCATTTTGATCTCGCTTTGTATGTATTGAAAAATCCACAAATGCTGAACTTTACTCATGATGTTCATACCTACAACACCCGTGATAAAGACGAAAGAACAATTAACTTTCACAGGCTTAGTAAATCTTTGAACAGTCATGTAGTAATATCGCTAAATATTTCTAATAAACTTGAACATATCATGACTAAATATCCTGAGAAGTTATTTAAACAGAAACTGTATAACTGGCTCCTCAATTCCTCTTTTTATTCATTAGAGGAATTTTTGCTTCAAATATATAATTTTAATCCATCTCGCTTATCAACAATTTTCATGTTTTTCTGACTAAAGTCTAATTATTGTTAAATTGTTGTTGTTTTTGTCTAAAGTCTATTGATTGTTAAACTGGGATGTTCTGTTTTGTTATTTGTTAGCCTTTATTGTTAAATTAATTGTTATTGTTACTTTTTTTAATTTTACTGATTTTTGACTAGTTTTAATGGAGCTTAAAAACCAAGCTTGTTAAGCAGTTAAAAAAAAACAATGTTAAAACAAAAAAACCGCGAAAAAACAACTACTACCTCTGACTACTAGTAACAAATTACAAAAACAACTACTAGTAAACAAATACTATAAGATCCAACTAGAAAACAAATAATAGTATATATACAACCATCATTTAACATGGGTGCAGCATACTGACCTATCATTTCAACAAAAGCTATCTACGACTAGTCCTCTACACTCGTGCCTTCCCAATCCAACTATATGTCTCGGTACTGCCTTGAGGGTTCCAGTCTTACTTTTGAGTATGGCTTAGGCTTGTAAACGATAAAAGGCAATAATGTTTTTATTGTACAAAGAAAAAAAAAGCATGGCCATCGGCAGTATTCTGACATTGTCAATGCTTGTATAAGTCGTAAGGCAATGAACTTGATTTGATTTGCTATAGTTCTTTATAATGTAAAGCTGAATGTTAAGAAAAGTCATAATATATGTGATTCTTTAGTTACCTCCAAATATTCGTGAGCAATGTGTCCATCGAATTTTGTAGTGTCAAGATATGAAGCTGTAAATGTTCCAGGAGTTTGCTGACATGTCTTGCTTTTAGACTTGTGGTATTGGCGAGGCTCATTTTTCTCTAGAAATATGGAAATAAAACATTAATATAATTTAGGTTTTGACATAATATGTCTTAGCTCTGGGGGAGGTGTGTGGCTCAAGCCAACATGATCGTTAGTTCAACGATAAGAGTTGAAAAGAAAATAGAAAAGAAAAGAAAATAATCACATGTGTTAGTATGCAAATAATTGGAAAGACATATGATTTAATTTAACTATTTGTTGTAAAGAATATCTAATCGTAAAAACACCTTTGTAACTGAGAATAATTTGATTTTTAAAACTAAAAAATAATTCATTTATTAACTTAAAGATCTAACTAGCTAAAACTGAAGTAAAAGAGAAACTTCAAACTAGAATAACATAAAAACTTTAGAATATTAAAAACTCTTTTTACTCATAGGACGGGTATTGAGAATTCAAAATTGTAAACAGAAGTCACGTTATATAGTAGTAGGACAGCTGTTTAGAGGAACTGAAAACATCCTGTACAATATTGTATTGTTGTTGTATTTCTTATGGTTATTTGTCATGTCTGTTATTTTTATATCGCTATAGTTTATAGTGTTATATGTAAAATTATGGTATATGTAAAATTAATACCTGTTATATCTCTATGAACTTAAAATATAATTATCAGCTGTGATACAAAACAATGATGATGTTAATCTTTATTATGTTTACTTTCAGTTCAGCTATTTTCCCAGTTTCAAAATGTACCTAATTTATGTTTTTAATTTATAATAAAGTTGTATATTCAAAATATCATGCGTGCATTATATTTGCAAGTCACAACAATAGTCAATAGTCTTTCTGTCAATAGATCCTGGTATAGTTTTTCGACTACACCAGGATCCATTGACAGAAAGGTATTTTAAACCATAATTTTGCTTTTCAAAGATCCACAGGCTGTCCACAATGTTATATGTAGTATTATAAGATTGAAAATACAGATGAAAAAGCCTGATGGAAAGTTTTATGATGGAGAAGTGATAATCCATATAGGAGATTTCTCTTTATGGTCAAATTGTTTGGGATCAAGATTGACAACAACAGTCTTGATGGAGAAGTGATAATGCATAGAGGAAAGTTCTCTCTCTCTCTCTCTCTCTCTCTCTCTCTCTATATATATATATATATATATATATATATATATATATATATATATTCAGACGAACATATATAAACTTACCTTGTGAAATTAACAACATTAAAATTATTAAAACAAGTTTATGCAGGTCTTAACCGTAATGTATTCTGGTTTATTTCATTGATACATCAAATTAATATGTATTACATTGTGTAGTTTACTTATGTTGAGAGAATACAACTGATTTGCACGACTATTATTTTTATGAGGTTAATATACTAGGTGAGTGAGGGTAATGAAGAATTATCAACTATGGAGCCGCTTGTTCTTTGTATACATCTTGATAATTCCCCTCCATCTTCCTCACTTTTCCCATTACGTCAAAGTGGTGAAATTGTGACGTCACCTCTAACTTCGCTGACTTCTTGACAGCTGATAAATTAAAGTGAGCCAGCACCCCTACCTTTTCTCTACTGAAATTAAAAGTTATTTTCAAACAATATTTGCTTACCACAGTTCTCTTTTCTTTTCACATCCTCCATCTTGTCGCAGCTTTTTCTTAATGGAAAATTATTAACTATCAGGTCTACCGAACCTGTATCAAAAAGTATTGTGAACTCTTGTCTCTGTTCCCCATCTTTTGGAGTGCCAATCCAGATTTTTCCATAATAGTTTAACTAAAAAAACAACAAAAATAAATGTAATATAAAAACATTGTATTGAGAATTAACCTTTGGATGTAATCAGTAAAAAATAAGCTGCTGGCTAAATTTCACTAAATGAGCATGGTGGCGTTCAAATACCATGTTTTCTTATGATGTTTCCTGAAAATTAAGGTTTTTAAGGTTTCTGTATCTTTATCTCAGGAGGAATCTACAAAATATTTTTTGTGTTATCTTATAAAATATAGGTTGTGTCTCAATATAGCGAACTTGGCACTGTTAAAACATTTGTATTGTTATATCTTCCATGTATTAAAGCCTATTGAAACATTGATCCGGAATAAAACTCTGTAAAACATCTAATCTAATCCAACACAAATGTTGATTGGTCTCAAGAGAAAAGGTAGAGTTATGTAAACTTTTTATCCTATGCTAGCAGCACATAGGATGCTCTAATAAAACCAAATGCTGCATAATAAATTAGAGCTTTGACGAAAACAATTCTATCTAGTTTTAATATTGTGTAAGTGAAATGAAGTGAAAAAATATGTCATAATAACACTTACATTATGATAATTATATAAATGTGAGATTGCAGCAGGATGAGGTCCTGTCATTTTTCCAACCACTGGAACCCCAACGCCTCCTCTTGAAAAAAAAGATAATGTGAATAGGATTAGCAGAGAAGACTTGTGAAGTTCAGGTAGCAATATTATGTCTATTATAGGATATCAAGACATCCTGATCTTCAACAGTTTCTCACTGTTTATTAGTTATTGTATGTGGTTTTGGCAAAATGGAAATTTGGCTATTTTATATACAGTATCAGCCAAAATAAACAGTACTGAAATTGTAATACTTTATTATACGTATACAGCTTGGAAGTTTGTATCCTGTAGGGAAAACCGTTAGTTGTGGTTGTTGTCGTAATTTGCTAAATCATACATTTTCTTATTTAACTCTTGAGGGAAATGGTGGTTACAATAACATAAAAACACTTTTTTCTTCTATTTCTCAAAAGCCCACAAAAACAAGTGATATTCCATACACCAGACACCCCCCTGTTATGTACCCCATCAAATGACTTTTAACTCTTCCAGTGGTTGTGGAGTTTCTATAATAAACATTTTAAATAACTTACCCGTTGACGGAAACAAACATAAATTGAAGAAAACTAAGCAAAACGACAATTTTTATCATTTTCTGCGAGTAGCAAACAAATTGTGCGGTTTGAATTAAATGGAACTATGTAAAATAAAATTTGCCAACGTCAGGGTAGTGATAAGTTACACCTGTGTTTGCTATTGAGAAATGTCATTTCGAAAACGTGAACATATCGTTGTTCGGTAAAATATATATGACGTGTCTTTAAAAACTATCGTGATAAGACAGACTATTTTTCAACTATACAATTTACTTAATTTTCAAATAAACTGTATCAGTGGACACAAACTTTCTCCCTGGAGTAAATTAAAAACTGCATACCTTTATAATTTATCATATTCATTATGCTTATTTAAATATTATTCAAATATTTTTCAAAATAAATATTTTTAAATAAAAAATTATCAGCAACAACAAATGGCAAGTTAAAAGAATTGTTAGAATTTTTAGAGACATAATTCCCTTAATGGACTAGCAAACTTTTTTGAGTGGGTTTTGTCGCGTGATGTGACCTACACTGCATACAAAGTTTCATGGTAAACAGTTGAGAAATCAGGAAAGATTTATTTTTTAATATTCTCTATGCTTCTGCAGGCATTAAGCGATCATACGTGATGTCTATAATTTCTGCAGAGATCATGTGCTTCTGTGATTGTTCCCACAGGGTATAAAGTGCCAACAGAGCTTGAGAAATGACTAGAGAAAATTTTAAATTGCATAATTGCAAATTTTAAATCTTGTAAAATTTTTTCTTCTCTGTAGGTATTTATATCAGTTTTTTTATCAAAATTGTTTTAGCGAATTTCCCATAGGGAAGAAGCTATTACCGTAGGTCTCATGGTAAGACTTAAGCCCGGGACCATGTTATTTTTTCGTCTTTAGGTGCCCAGAGCCCAAAAACAATAGTCGTTAAAATTTATATATATATATATATATATATGTATATATATATGTGTCTGTTAACACGATAACTCTCGTAAAAATGGTCCGATCAAGACCAAATTTGGTAGAGACGTGTATTCCTACAAATGCTCGGCCGAGTTCGTAAACCAGACATATCGGTCAATGGGAACGGGTAGTTTGGGGGGGTTTTGTACCCCAAAATGGGGTTTTTTGCGTTTTTCACATATAATTTTTAAAAAATTTCTAATTTTATATTTCACCATTGGAATCAGCTTTAAAAACTACACAATTAAGTTCCTTAAAGTTTTTCTCTATCTCCAACGGTTACCGAGATATTAAAAAATCTAAACACAGTACGTTGTATTGTGGGGCTCCAATGTTAATCTTATGGAGGATAGGGAAAAATTAATATTTCCCATATTAATCAATATTTTTGGATAAAACTTGATATTTAGCTTCATGTGGTTGAGATCTATCCATTTATGCTTAACAATCATAGTTTATGTGTTTATCATGGCAGCAAACCTGCATACTCTTTTCCCATATTAATCATATAGGGAATAGGCAAACTCCTTTATTTATGGACAGATGTTGATGAAAGTTGGTATAAATGTTAAGATAAAAATTATTCATGGTAGAAATGACTTCTTTCAGTGTTCCTCACAGCAGCTAACCTGCACACTCTATCCTATGTTAATCTTATGGAGAATAGGCAAATAATTCTCATGTTTATGGACATAGTTTTATAAAACTTGTCATATATTAAATTATTGATTTGGAAATTCGCTGAGTACGCAGGTCTGCTGCGACGGGGGTATTTTAAAACTGCATTCTTTTTAACTGACAAAACATCACCGGATATCTTTCTGCTGAATTTTATACCAGCTACGCACATTTTTTTCAATAAAACTCCAATGAATGTTTAGGTATTGCCATTTGGTTTTTATTGTGAGTGTTATAATGATGGTTTGAACCTATTGCAGAGAACTTGCCACCTGTTTCAACAATATGCACACAGTGTGGACAGTTAAAATACCAAGTTCAGAAAATATTCCTTTGCTGACTGATGGCTCTCTAGATTCATAATTATTCTAATTGCTTTCTTTGAATCTTTCTTTTAAATTGAAATACTTGTGGCCCCATGAAGTGCAAAAGATACATGAGAATGAATGTGTGAAAAATAAGTATTTTTTTATATTGAGGCTGAACAATACCTTGACATAGTTTTTAAAACAAACTAACCGGAAGAGATTTTCTTTTTTACATTCAAAATGTGATTATTCCAAGATAATTTTTTATCCAATATTGATCCTATTGTATATCCTTAATTTGAGAAAATCTAAAATGCCCAACTGTAATATCTCGAATAGATTTATTACTATTTTGTTTTGTGTGAAAATATATAATATTTGTTTTGTCAAAATTTAGTAATAAGTTTTTGTAATCAGTAGTTTATAGTAGTTATAAACTACTGGAAACTAGGAAGTTGAAGAAATTTACACATATTAGATGAGCTTTGCAATTTATTTATAAAATAATTTTAACATTAGGTAGAAATTATAACAAGGACAATTGTTAAAACAGTAATTTATAAAAAGCCAAAAAGATGTACATTGAACATGCCTTAGTATAAAATTTTTAACTCAATTATTAATATTACAATTAAAATATACAAGCGTATAATTTTTCAGGTTTACCCTTATACATTAACATAACAACATTTAATCAGTTATAAAATAATAATTATAAATATAAATATTACTGTATAGAACGACAATAATACATTATATACAAAAAATATACGATAGCTATGTACATATTAATATAATTTGTATTCGAAAAACTATAAAGAATAAAACTTTATATGCAGAAATATCAAGTTTAAATCAAGTTACCAGAAATAGTTATAAATTAACAACGTAACTTTAATTAAGAAAAAGGAAAATTAAAAATCAAAGTTTTAATTTTCTTCAAAGCAGACAAATTATGTTGGCTTTTGATAAAAGAGACACTACGAGGTTTTGGACAGTAAAAACTATTAAGTGATAAAGAATCTGCAAAAAGAATTAATTAAGGTAAAGACAGAGATGTGTAAAACCAATTTGATTGATTTTTTTTAGTTGAACATAAAGAGTATGTTATGAAATACAAAATTTTAAACTATTGGCCATAAGTCTTTTTTCTGATTGGTTGGAGAAGTGTATTTTTAAGTTCTTGTTGCCAGGTGGTTTGCTGACAGTGAGTGGTACCAACATATGCCACTGCCTTTTCAAAGCCTGCTGAAACTAACTAATATGAAATAAATACTGTAATAATGATTTAAATCTTTACATATGACGAAAAAAATTAATAAACGCTTTATAAACTATGTGTTTCAATGAAGCAGGGACACATAGTAAAACTCCGATCACTGGTGCTCGACAATAATATTAAGTACATATAAATTATCATTAAAATATATTTATAACTTATTAAAGCTATTTTTCTATTAGGAATAACATATCTATTAGGTATAAAGTAGTTTGTTTTCATCACAGAATTAGACACATTACTATTCACATATCTACAAAGTAACTGAGCTCGGTAAAAATTCAGTAACTAAAAATGAGGTAGATATAAAAACTATTAACTAATTTAAATACTATAAATATGAGATTTTTTATGTTTGTTTCAATCCTGAAACCAACACTTCACCATTACAACCAACTACCATTGTTAAAATATGGATTGGGAATTTATAAAACTTGTTTATATTAAATTATAAGATACTTGTCTTAGGTTATTTAATTGTAAAAAAGAATATAGTTTTATATTTTAAATCATAACAAAAAATTTAAAAAGTTTAAGCTATGGATGAAAGAATTAAAATTTGGATTGCAAATTATTTAAATCTTAACAGAGAATTATTACACAAAATTTAAAAATAGTATCTTTCGTCACGTTATCATCTGAGGTCGGACAATGAGGAGGAGGAAAAAGACACTTTCGGTCCAAGTGGCAAACTATATTTTCTCGTCTTTCTGTGCATAATATTAAGCTCAATGCTGCAAAAAAACTTTAAAGTGTATTTACTTTACAACTTTGCTAATAATCAGCTTCTTTTTAGTCCTGAAACGGAAAAAACATATTTTTAATCTCTTAATATCAGCTGATATCTTGTTTGTTCTGGGACAGAAAAGACATATTTTTTGAATTCATTGCTTTTATGATTTTTGAATCAGTATGACAAAAAACTATATTGTTAATCTGTCAGAAAAACATTTTTACAGAAGTTACTTAAGTAAAAAAATTGACTAAGAAATATTTTTTTATTTTAACGAATTATCAACAAAACATTTATATAGAATTGTTTGATACCCATTATAGAGTCAGCTCAAACAAATGAATCGATAACACTAAACGGAAGTTTTGAAGTTTGATGAAATCCGTCCTTGGTATGTCCAAGGCTTTCTTATCAAAAACAAATATTTTCAAGAAGACCTGTATTTTTATAAGAAAAACTATTCAAAATAGATCAGTCTGGTTGCTGTTCAAAAGTCAAACATTAAGAGGTATAAAATTATGAGTGATAGTGAAGTTTGTTGCCAACATAGGCAACTTAACTCATTCAGATCTTGTGATTTCGACCAACAGTCTAATACTGTAGTAGATACGGCATTTCTCAAAACCTTTCACGACTACAGTCTAAACATGATTTATAAGAAGGATGGAAGAAAATTACTTTCATCAGAGCCCAAACACTATTCATCGGTATAAACAAACTTATCCATAAAAATGTTTATATTTACTTTCCTGTGAGAAATAGGTTAGATCATGGATATGTCTAAAGGGAATGTTTTCAGTTCATCTAAACAGCAATTCTTATTTTGGTCGTTCAAATTGCTAAACCCCCCTCAGAGCAAAGACATATCCATGTCAAAATGACCAAAATTGATCGCCTAAGGTTTCAGAGATTTTGTGATCAATAATAAGTTTCAAAATTAAATAATTTTTGACTGTGTAAGTGGACAATTATGTAAGATATCACGACAGTAAGAGTGAGGTGCTACTAAGTGAATCTGATCACAACGCCATACAAAGCCCATCTACCCATGACATGTTACATAACCGCTGTCTTTATTCACTAAGCAGGTTAAAGGTAATTATTTTCTTATCGGGGTAAACGTCAATTCAACAATATCAGTTGGTTCATTAAACGATAACACTGGACCAAACTGATTTTAGCATCAGGAACATTTAGATGTGATTATTCTGTTCGAGTTCTGTACGGTTGTAGTATTGTAAAAATTAGGGTTCTGGAGATTGTGTCAAACCAAAAACATGCACGAAATGTTACTATCACTGAGTCTTAAACTGGAAATGGTTTCATACCAATAGAGTTTGTGAGTGATATTATCACACTATTCCAATACTGATTAGTTAGTTTGCACTTTGCAGTACCAAACCAACACCAGTGTTCTGGTTTATACCGAACGGAACCACACCAATACCAGTGTCCTGGTTTACAGCGAGTGGTATCATACCAGCACCGGAGTGTCTTGGTAGTGGTGGTAGTGATGGTGAACGTGCTCATGTACATGATGGTGTTCCGTCCGATGACCAGTTGACTTTTTGAAGTTGTCTCGTGGCGATGAGAACTCCTGCTCCAGCCATCGGACCACTTGCGCCATTGCACGAGCTTGCTCTTGCTCACGATGGCGATGTTTCAGGTGGTGAGGGGATGTTGTTGTAGGTGGGGTTCGGAGAGGGCTGTGAGGCGTGGGCGGCTCCCCCCGGCCTCGACCCCGGCCACCACCTACGCCCCCGCACTTGTCCCAAGAATGAGGCGGTGCTTTGTGCCTGCTCGGATCATGCCCCGGACTAAAATGTTTCCTGGAACAAAATATCAAATTTAATATGAGCTAATTACAAAATTAATAACTTGAACAACTTTCCATCTATGTTGTTCATAAGAGTTTAATTGCTTAACCTACCATCAGTCCAGGCCTACCAGTCCAATCAACCTAGTCAACAAAATTGGTCGAGCATATAGCTGGCATCTAAAACTGTGTTTTCCTTTGATTTTATTTTTTTAATAGCCTATGCCTTTAGTTAGACATATACTACTACCATACATTTAGAATTATATATTTTGTAACCTAAGTGTTAAAATAATTAAATAAATATGTTTTTAAGTTATCTGGGGTAAGATATAAGTCAGAACTAGTGTTTGACTATTTTTAATTCTATAATAAAGATTGGAAATATAAATTGGGTTTCAATTTAGTAATTGTAAATATTTACAACATTATGATTAGGTTTCTTGAGCGCTACAACTGTGGCACAAGAACTTGGTTTCTGCCATTTGTTCTTTGCAAATGGATTTTTCGCACACATTGCATTTGAGCATTGTGAATCAATATTTTCTTGTTGTTCAGAAACAAAACCATCCTATTCCTCTATCCAACTAAGAATTTGTCGTCTACTTTCTTCGACATTTCAAGGAACTGTACAACACTGTTCTAAAAGTTCTGAACGCTATTCTAAACAAGTAACAACAATATACAAAACACAAATTGGTCTAAAACATAATATTTAACACTAAAGCTAACGGAAGATAATCGACACAAGAGAACACTACACCCACCGACCATCGCTCACAACTATCCACAATTTGTGACTTTCAAGTAGCTGGATTATAGGACACGCCACGTTCCCAGTCTATAGCATAATTCACCTACCAAAATGGCAACTTAAACCAGTCTTAAAGAGTAATTTTTTAATACCTGCATCATTCAAAACAAAGTTAATAGCTAACCTGGAGGTTTTGAAACATAAGTTATTCTTCTCCATGTTGGCTTGGATGATCTGCAGCAGTTCCTGTCGTTGCAGCGAGCTAGATCGTTTCTTGCTGCGGTTGTGCAGACCTGAAGGCATTGCGCTCTGGTGGCAGCTGAAACAACCGAAGTCATTAGATTAGAGATTACAAAATACTTAAGGGACATGGACACATGAGGAAGCATCTTGCACGTACGGGATTCTATAGGGGAAACCCTGTCAGGCCACCAATCACCTGCTATACGACTGCATCGGTCTTAGTGGGGTAAGGGCCGCAATTCTTGGTACCATGAAGAGGGACAGACACTTTCCTCAGGAGGTGTTGATCGGGAGGTTATGACACTTCCAGGCTGCTAAGACAGAAAGGACCTTAAAACTCCAAGCAGGGAGTGCGCTAAAGTCTAAATGGCTGACGTGCTTAGGGACACATGTTCCGTTTCTTTGTGTGATTTTATGTAATGTACTGGGGGGTTAGGGGGGTGAGGTCATACAAAATTTGAGAGGTAGACCACCCACACTTGGCAAGGAGGCTTCAGCCATACACCTCAATCCCAAACCACAAAACTTTGTATTTTTGTACAAACCTCTGCTGGTAGGGAACAAACTATATTCACATATAAATCCGATTGTGAGAACATTCTAAAATATACGAAGTATTATTGTTATATAAACTGATAGAGGCTACTTGGAAATTCACAGTGGGATTTCAACAATATCAACAACCACTGGAGTGTTGTCCACAAGAGGATGTTTTGTACAGGTTGATAAAACTGATTTTTCTGGGGTTTCATTGAAAGCTGAGCAATTCTCAGTTATCTTAATTTGACAATGGAATATTTGTGGATAGTATGAGCAGTGATATTCCCTGTTGTGGATTAACGTCCACATTGATTAATACATTCATCCGCAAAAACCATCCTCATAATTGAACCAGTTCGTAATGCAGAGGCAAAAGTGGTTTGGATCCCACGTTAAACTGAAGGTCCCTTAGATGCCATCGGCTGTTGAGCTATTATTTAACAGTCCTGTCTAAGGAACTTGTCAGCCTTAGTTAGTAACAAGACTACAAGATTGCGCCAATCATCTTGCACTTATATCTCATTCATACTTGGCCTAAAGTACCTACCTGGGTAGTTTACCATTTTAAAAGGTAATCTCATCTAATCTAATGGAATAAATAAAACTATTCTTTTTCAAACAATTCATATAACTAGGAGGCATTAGGATGACTAGTTAAGTATGAGTCATTTACTATATACACATTTTTGGTTAATTTAAGTTCAAATGCAACAATATGAAATATACACACGTCCATGGACAACTCTATAATGTTTTGCTCTCCCTACCTGTTGGGGTGAGGAGGGTTGAGTCTGCTGCTCACAGCGGGTTCATCCTCTTCCTCACTCACGTCAGCCTCTCGGTCCTCACTGGCTGCAGAGCTGCTGATGCTGTGTCTCCGTGTGTGACGTCGCCTGCGCTCTCGTATCGTCACGTTCAGGTCCCGCTTGTACCGTCGTGGGTGGGCTGGGGGCGGTCCAGTGCCGGGGGCAGGGGCGCCAGCCGGAGACGGATCAGGGGCCACGGTCAACTTCACCTTGATCGTCTTGCTGCCGTAGTGAGGCACTCGGATTGACGAGCCTAGGGTGTCGTAGATGGTAGTCACCAGACCAGCTATGTCCTGCAATTACATTTATGGAAATTATATCACACAGTATGTTGTTAATTTAAAATTAGAAACTACGAGACAGTAAATCCACTTGATTTGTAAGATGAGTGGCTCGGTGGGTAGTATGACTTTCCTGAGCTCGAGGAAGCAATGTCACTTATTCAGTAATGCATATCAGCATGTATCAGTATTGCTCACCAAAAACTGTATAGGCTTCATACATCCCTGTATGTGCCAGTGGTACAACCAATGAAATAAATAGAGTAAACAATAAATATAACAATGTGAATATTGAACTACCACAACGTTTGCAGTGGTAGTTCTATTTATTGGTCAAATGCCACTGTTTTTGATGTCTTAAAATTATTGTCTTTGAAATCAATTAACTTTACAGACAGTTTTAAGTATTTAGGAGTAAACATAAATAGTAGACACTCAGAAGAGATACTAACTAAGTTGTCAAATGCCAATAAATGCCTAGTAGCCTGCAAGAAGTTACTCTCATCTAAAATATTGTCCCACAGAACCAAGATACAGTTATATAAGACCATAATTCAACCTGTACGTTTGTATGGAAGTGAAACGTGGGTATTGTTCAGGATAAATGAAAACTCATGGTTTTAGAGAACAAAGTGTTAGAAAAATATTTGGACCAGTGAAAGAGGAAGAAGTATGGAGAATAAGGAAAACAGAGAATTGGGATTATTGTACACCGACCTGGACATCATCACAATAATTAAATCAAGAAGGTTAAGCTGAATCGGACATGTAATAATAAGGCAGATGGGAAGCAGGTTGTATGAAGTATGGAAATTCACGCCTAGGGGGAAGCGCGTCGATTGGAAAGGCCAAAATTAAGATGGACTGATCAAGTCATGAAAGACATTAGGACCTTGGGAGCAGATATCAACTTGGTGAAGGACAGAATAGAGTAGAATAGGCTGGTATGTGAGGCTAAGAATCAACTGAGATTTGTGGAGCTACAGCAGTAAGATCATAAATAAGAATTGCATTTCAAAGTAAGGGTATGTTTTCATCCCTGACCAATTCCTAATTTCATATATTTTTATAAAACATATATTTTCATTACTTTTTCACAAAAATGTATTAGAATATTGCTGAAAAAGTATAATGATAAACCACACTCCAAAAGTAACACTTTACAAATAGGCTAATGTACCACAATCTCTACTAGTCAAATAAAACTATTTTAATTCAGTCATGTTCTAACTTATTTTGAGGACGGAAATCTTTCCTCTGCTATCTTCAGCAAAGAAAAACAACATGAATAGGAGACTTAGACACAACCTTTTTCACCCTCAATATCAGTAAAACAGACATTTTACCAAATGTAAACAAAATATGGTTCAACTCTTAAATGAATTAAGTTTTTTTTATTTCATAAAACAGTAATTAATACTATAAGTGATCACATACCAGTACAAAAAAGACTTTTCTCCCCACACAAATAAATGACTGACAGACTTTTAGATCTTGTTAATTAGAAAAGATGCAGTTGCCAAAATCTAATCACTAATACAAAGGAATAACAAAGGACTATTGTCCTAGAATCAGGTAGGGCCTACAGTAACTCTTCTCCCAAACTTCATTAACAGAGTTCTATTTTATAGCTTTCTGAGATCACTAAATCACAAGACAAAAGACAACTCTGTTACCAGTCTCACTCTTACTATAACAGACTTTTAAATTGGAAAAGTAGAGTACTGAATTATTCTACTACTTTTTGACAAAAATTACACTTTGAGTTGGTTCAGCTTGTCCAAAAAAAGGAACAGCTGAGTCAATGACTTGTTTCAAAAATGTCAATTTTGTTTCTTAGTAAATTTAAAAAAATACTTATCAGTAAATTTAACATTAACATTTTTAGTATTTCCTACAAAATCCTTAGTCAATTTCCAAAAAAAATATACTACTTTTCCTTGGAAAAAATACTAAATTATTCTCCTTTTTACAAAAATTATTGAGTTACAACAAAAAAAGGTAGAGAAAACATGTTTTCACTTTTTAAGGGTATCCACATAATACACCACCCTCAGAAATTTAAAAAACACAGTTATAGCATCATTAACATGACAAAACCCAATAATTATCTGTTCCAGGACTACACACTCCCCCCCGGTACTAAAATTAATTTATTTATTTTTCATGAGGACAGGCCGAGAGGAAGTAGGCAGGCTCCCCGGGTAAATCCACAATACCCTCAGAGCTAAGACACACTACTATCCATGTCAAATGCAATAGTAGTAATCTTGCCATGTCCGTCGCAGCACAGCTGTAATTAATTGTTATTCTAGAGACAGGCCGAGAGGAGAGTAGGCAGGCTCCCCTGCAACATGCAGCCCCGCATGCAGACAGCTTACTTACGTCTTTGGTAATCTTGCCATGTCCGTCGAAGTCGTAGAGCGTGAAGGAGAACTCCTGTCTGTTGGACGGGTCTCCGCCCTCCAGTGATACGTCGCACGCGAACCCCTGCAAACACACGCACACTCATTACAACTAAACCACCGTGTGATCAAATACATTAGAACCTCTCTCATTAGAACACATCTACAATTCGTACATGTTGTCTGTTCCCTTGAGAAAACCTCTAATATTGGAAATAGCTATTTGTGTAACAAGAGCGCAAAGGATGTCATATCGCACGAGAGGTTCATATGGCAGCACGAAGCATCAGCTGAGTAGCCTACTGCCAGAAATTCGAGGGCGGCCATGACAGTTTGTACAAAAAGTCATTTAACGAAATCCACTCAAAATGTTTCTGTATTACCTGAGGAGGGATTATACCAAAAAACACAATTATTTTAACTTGTTTTTTAGTTCTGCTAGTTTAAGATATAGGAAAATTATTTAAAAATAAATAAAACTGTATTTAAACATACATTAAAGAATATGACAGGAGAAAGTACGTGAAAGTCCACTGATACCTTTTTTTGTGCCACAGGTATTTTTAAAAGTTGCAGATTTTTCATATTTTCAATGAAATCTTTTCTAGTTACAGGATAATTAATTCGGAAATTTGGCGCTTTTCGTACAAGGAAAAACGGCTTACGTTTTTGAGCAGAAATTTTGGGAATGTGGATGAATAACAAACCTTTTTCACGTAACCTATGTAAAATTTTAAAATAAGAAAAAAATTTCGTTTTCTACAGCAAATTGGTTTTTAAGGCAACACTTTTGATCCGATAATCTTATAAAATATCTCATTTTGGGGGTCTAAAATGTTTAAATATATACAAAAAACAAAATTTTAATCTTAAACGAGTCACTCAGGAAGCCTGCACGAATCAACCACATATGCGTAACGTATAAGCGACACTAGCTCCGACCTAGCGGATTTTAGTTGTCCCTAACGCCGCTCGCACTGCCTTAAAGATACAGAGATATACAAAAACGCTTTTTGGGAAAGCAGCCAGAACTCAAAGGGCATCTCGGAATTTGAACCTCTGGATCTAGGCGACCTTCAGATTATGAAGCGGGTACAATATCCACTGAACCAACCAGCCAGTTGGCATTTTCTCCACAAGTGGACGGCAGGAATAGTTTTGTACGCGGAGGGCAGGCGCGCGGCAGCTGACGCGTTGCTTTGATGTCTGCTGTATATAGACTGCGCGTCACCTCGCGCTTTGACAAAAACATAATTGATTGAGATTACATCGCCTCGTCACCGTTTAACAATTCCGTCTCTGACTTGTTCCTTCTTAAAGTGACACTTTTCGGTATCAGTGGACTGACACATGATTTTACCTAAAACTTTTAATAAAACTATCATGTATTTTAAAGTTTATTTAAAGTACCGGGAGACCGAGCTTTGTTCAGCAAGTACTTTACAAGTATTTTCAAGGATTTTACAGCATTAATGTTTTGCAAGAAAATTCCAAAAATATTATTTTTCTATATTAAAAGCCTAGGCCCCTCCCTATAACTTTTGAACCACTATATCCACAGCTATACATCATATTATTTGGGAGTTAAATAGCTATAAACAAAAAAATTTAACCAAAATCGTTAGAGCCGATTTTAAGGAATTTTTATTTTAGACATTTTTAAGTGTTTTTTGGGATAAATCTTGATAAAAATCGAAGATATAAAATGTTAAAAAATTGCCTGGAGGTATGGCCAAATGAAGGTGCACCCATGTACCGAATTTCATAAAAATCTGACAATTACTATGATCTTGGGGTCTTTGCGTTGACAGACAGACAGACATCAGTCCAAAAACCACTTTTTTGGATTCAGGGAGCTTCAAAACGGGTATATTCAATCTCAACTCAAATTCAAAAATGTTGACGAAAACAATACTTCCTCTATAAGGGGAGAAAATAAAAACTGTGGAGATATGGAGTTGGTTTTGTAGGTAAACAAAAATATTGCTTATGTTTCCGCGAGAGAACGTCCTCCATTTGCAATTTGTATGCCCAGTGGCAGGCGCTCTAATTACAATCAGCACGGCAAGCGGCAGAGCAGATAGGCTACATGAAGAACGGCGAGCCCAGCAACCAGCAGTGTAGTGTGGTCTTTGAATTATTGCAGCCATTCTACCCGAGGGCTCTTGAATAACGGAGAGGCCAGAAACCGCCCCATTCATTCAACCTTTGACGTCCTTGCCTTACTTACATTATGGAGCCGTAATCAAACACCTGTTCCTACAGTTTGTCTCAAGAAGAGGTATTTTTAGCGAATTTCCCATAGGAAAAAGAGTTATACAGTGATCGTCATGACACCAACTAAACCTAGGACTGAGTTTTTTCGTTTTGAGGTTCCCGAAAACCTTTAATACCATTTGATCTGAAGTTTGGCTCAATAATTCACGTTAAAAATAAAAACCTCGATGAAATTTGGTAGACATGTGAATGTGCAATTGTTCGATTATTCAAAATGCATCCAAAGGGAAGTAAGGGGGTTGTACCGAAAATAGTGGGTTTTGTGGTTTCACATATAATTGACTAAAATCTTAAATTTTAATTAATACCATTGTTATTAACTCAAAAAATAATTAATTTAGTAGTTAAAATGTTTGCATTTGAATTCACTTCCTTGCGATTTCTTCGTCTCGCAAATTGACAATACCTACACAAGAGCTTAGACATCCATGTCAAAAACACAACGACTTCCCTATGGAAAACAGCTTAGATGATGGATGTGTTTAAGAGAGGCTGCTCTCAGACCTATCTGTTGCCTGTATAGCAATGAAGGTCAGAATAATTATTATTACTTAGGTAGTTTAAAAATCGTTTTAAGTTTTCAAACACCATGAAAATTGTAATTTCTCTAGTAAACATTACTCACGGAATATAACGCAACAGTTAACCATTTCAGGGATTTTCTTACAAAATATTAAACATATGACTACCAAAAACCAAGCATCCGGTCACATGATTAATGACGTCACTTGCGTTATTTTTTGCCAACACCTTCCCCTTCCCCCTAGTGCTTTATGACCATGTCAAAAATGTAGAGTCAAAATATCACATTCTTTACTTTGACTTGAGTAAAATAATTGGCAAATGGATTAGTGGAATTCGACTCTTTCAATAGGTTAGAATACTGAAATACTGGGACGATAGCGTGTCGTGTAATTCAACTACTTGGAGTTCACGAATTAAGGATAGTTGGTGGATGTGATACGTGTGGACGTTCATCCGCAAAGACCATCATCATAGTTAGACCAGTTCGTAATACCAGGTGAAATAGTGATTCGGAACTCACGTTAAACTGTAGGTCCCTTATAGGCCATTGAGCTATTAATTAACAGTCCTGTCTAAGGAACATGTCAGCCTTATTCAGTAACAAGACTACAAGATCACGACACACTCATCATACACTAATTTATCATTCATACATATGGTGACCCGTCCAGGAAGGTATTTTACCTTCCTAAGTATGTCGCCATTTCAGAAAGAGAATAAAGCGAATTACTATTGGAACTGTGGCGATTATTTCTAGAAACATAGAGTATACTGTTGACGGTTCGTCACCTAGTGTTACTCTATGGCCGAGGCCGGCTGTCGTAGCGGATCCTGTATGAAAGTCGGCCCCATTGAGGCTGGTTGCGCAACCGGGCCGGCGCCAGCCTGAAGGCCGACTTCTTTCTCTCCCTTGATGTCGCCGCCACATCGCGCTCCTCGCGGTGCCATTTCACGAACAAGACAACCGTACAATTTGCTGCTTCTGCCACCGGCGCCGGTTTTGATGTAGCGCCACTATCTATCGGGGTTTCGGGGTTCAGAGGGCTTGAGTTCACTCCGGATGGTTTTTCCTTTCGGGGATAACTCGAGCAGACTTTTCAAGAGACCCATGACTGAACGTATTTCAGATAAAACTTATTTTCTTTCTTGATAGTGTTTCATCAAAAATTTGTTCGTACAAATTTCTCCCCAACCATTAAACATGATGTAATTACTGGATTAGTAATCTATGAGAGTTGAAAGATCAGTCAGTATATCATAAGCATTTTCTAGGTTAGGAGTTGTGCACTTGAATTTAGAACAGAAACTAACACACTGTAGAAAATAGGAATAGGACAAGAAAGGAAGCTTTGTACAAATAATCACAACATATATTTAACGAATAATTAAAATCCTGGCCGGTTATCCCTATTTTGAGTTAGCCAACTCTACAACTAGCCCTCATTAACTGCTCACTTTTCTTTCATCTGCTGCTTTGATGTTTCTAGTCCAGCTCGCTTCGTTTCAAACAACACATTTTATTCAGTCCACTTATTTTGAAAGGTATTAATCTTATTACGTTGGCACCCTTGTTGCGACAAAGAGTGTTCTGCTGTCGGCGCTGTTTGAAAAGGTTCCCAACATCGCTCACAGATAGCAGCTCCGGCGGCGGCGGGCGCGCGGCTGTTGGAAACTATATCAAAGGCCGATGTTTATAAGCGAGTCGACGTACAATTGGTGAGATGATGGCACTCGGCGGCGACTCTTTGAAGTCTGGTGTTAATAATTGGGGTCACAAGCGTGCTATCAGCTGATGCCCTCGCTCTCTCTCTCTCTCTCACTCACTCTCTCCGCTCTTTGTTTATACGCTGTCTCGTCATATACTTGTACAATAGAGTCAAGGATACAACGTAAAACTGTTGAAACTTAACTTAGTTTTAATAGAATTCAAAATTTCTCAGAGGCATACTTTTGCGAGAATACTTTCATATCAGAAGTCTTCATTAAGAGATTAGTGGTTTTTATATTCGGAGTAGATGAATTAATGTAATATGCTGACTTTCGAACTTAGGATTGAAATAACTAGAACAGTTGTAATACTTCAAATATTTGTAATCTGTCGCAAAAACTGGTCAATAGGTCATATCAACGGCCACAATTCATTGTTTGAATAGATCTCTCAAAATTGACGGATTAAAAAAAGGTAATGTTCAATACCTCGAAGTTGAGCTCCCTCTTTGGTTCCTCCGGGGTGGTCTGGGGGTGGTTCTTGGCATGATGCAGTGGTGGGGTGGTGGGAGGAGGGTCGCAGTCTGGCCTCAGCAACTCCTCCGTGTCAGATGGTCGACCGTCCCCACACTCCGTTGGCAACACTGCTACAACAAATTACTACAATCAGCTGTTGGTATTGACTCGTGGTAAGGTTAATCAGCTGATAAGTTGAAAACAAATACTGGCAACCAAATTAATAAGTGCATCTAAAATTTATTTTGAGATTGTACACAATCATTTATCATTCCATAATTTTCTTATGAAATTAGGGTATTTTCGTTGTCCCCGTGGTAACACCAGGACCAGAGCCGATTTGTTTAAAATTTGTAGACTCATGATTATCAAAACACCGTTCGTTCGAAACTGTATACAATATATAATTATATCCTGATTAAATAACAGTTCAGTGCGCCGTTCCCCGTTCAATATAACAGTTCAGTTCGCCGTTCCCTGTTCAATATAACAGTTTAGTATGCCGTTCCTTGTTCAATATAACAGTTTAGTATGCTGTTCCTTGTTCAATATAACAGTTTAGTATGCAGTTCCCTGTTCAATATAACAGTTTAGTATGCCGTTACCTGTTCAATATAACAGTTCAGTTCGCCGTTCCCTGTTCAATATAACAGTTCAGTTCGCCGTTCCCTGTTCAATATAACAGTTTAGAATGCCGTTCCCTGTTCAATATCGCAGTTTAGTATGCCGTTCCCTGTTCAATATAACAGTTCAGTTCGCCGTTCCCTGTTCAATATAACAGTTTAGTATGCCGTTCCTTGTTCAATATCGCAGTTTGGTATGCAGTTTCCTGTTCAATATATCAGTTCAGTTCGCCGTTCTCTGTTCAATATAACAGTTTAGTACAGTAGAACCTCGATGAACCGTCACCCTTTTAACCGTCAGTCTCTATCATCCGCCACTCTGCTGGCGCAAAAAAATATGTTTCCGCGTCAGCGCTCTATGATTAGTATTGACAACTGTACTGCACACCTGCAATGTGCGTGAATCATTGGCGGCAAGGTGAATCACTGTCTTCTGCATTCAACTGCTACTTTTTCATTTCGGTTCAGTATGGTGCTTGGCTACAGTGAACTGAAGTTATTGCCGATTTATAGTGTAATGCCTACTAGTGTTTTACGTGCTTTACCGTTTATTGTTGATAGTGGTAATAGTAGTAAATAATAGTGAATAATAGTAGTTCAGTACGCAGTTCCCCGATCAATATAATAGTTCAGTCCGTTATTCCCCGTTCAGTACAATAGTTCAGTATGCTGTTCCCTGTTTAACAAGACAGTTCAATACGCCGTTATCTGTTTAATACACCAACAGTTCTGAATGCCGTCCCCCGTTCAATGTAACAGTTCAGTACACCGTTCTCTGCTCAACACAACAGTTTAGTATACAGTACCTCGTCCAGTACTATAATTCAGTACGTCATACCTCTCGTACTCCGTTTAACGGTTCCTGAGAAGAAAACATAAATTCCTGTAGAACGCGATTATGCAAACATTAACACGTGAACGATAAAAGTCTATCATGCCACATTTCATCATTATAGCAACAATAATTTGCACAGCTGGTAGCACTGCTAATGGCATTAATACACAACACAGAGCAAAAACACGAAGGTGAACGGGTATAATGTAATGGACGAGCGGACCCGCTAAACGGCCCACATCCATACTGGTAAACGCCGACAAGAAACAATAATTGTTTTGTTTATGTGGACCTACAAAAAGAAATAATTGGCTGGATTCCGAGGAGAGTAAAAAAAGTTGAATGAAGAAGTAGATAACACGGGATTGTGCGAGCGGAGCGAAGAACCGGTCTTTTGAGAGGCCGCCGCCGCCAGCGCGCCAAGCCTACTGTGACGCTGACGCACAGAGTAATGTGACCCGCGACGCGGTGGCATAGAGTATACAAGCAGCAAGGGACAAAGAGTATACAATGGTTGTCATTACGTGTGCTAATCTGGTTAAAATCTGACGTCATGCTGGATGCTAACTTTAATCTTGTACTTGATTCCGTCGTCTGTTGTTTATAAACAAATGCAGTTTCACAAAAACTAAAAAAATATTTATAGTTTTACGGTTTAGTACCTATGTTGGGATTTGTCTAACTCTACAAACAAATGTTTAAATGGATAACGGTTAGGTTAGTTAATTAAGTTTTCTAGGGAACTATTCTGCGGTATTCTTCTAACTAAAAAAACTGGTAACTATTCTTCTCCAGATTCAATCATTACGTTTATCATTTCAGTTGCCGCCTCGGATATCGAAGAGTTAGTGAATAATAATTTAACTTGGTGTTTGAGGGGTGTAAAATTGTTTTCATCACCAAAATCTTGAGAACAAATACGGATAGTAATATCAATAATACAAATGTGGGATTTGATTCATCGATTTTTCAAATTATCATTTTATAGAAATTTGTGAAATCTAATGTTCCTTCCAATCGTTTTCCTGTAGTCGTTTTAGACAGCGTAAGAAGGAATTGCACCTATTTAAATAAAACCCCGTTTGTATTTACTTCACTGTTCTAACCTATGATCTAACCTATTTCCAACAGGAAATGAAATACAAAAGTTTTTGGCACGGATGAGTCTAAGCTCTGGGGGTGTTAGCAGATTTGTGTAACTCGAAGAGTGTTTAGATCCTGTTCCATAGAAACTACCAGAGCTATTGAATTATTTTTGTTATAAGAACAGCTGTTTAGATGAACTGAAAACATTTCCCTCAGACATATCCATGTAGAGAAATAGGTTAACGTTTATAATTCCAAGCTTTTTTAGATAAATCAAGTTAAAGCTAAAAGCATCAGCAGTATTGGGTTTAGACCTTTTAACGTGACAAACTTTTTATGGCACTCCTTTATACATCCTTTGTATAGTTTTTTAATAAAAAGTAACCACAATTCGAGCAGTACAAGGTGAAACTGGATTCCAAATATCGTAAAATAAATATTGGGATACATAAATATTACAGAGGATAACGTACGATAGTATTGTTAGTTTAACAATACGCGAGGGCGAGCTGATGGTCTGGCGGCAGACGACGCGGCCGGACCCGGAAACGTGACGTCACCAGGCAGGCGCGGGAACGCAGGCAGGCGGCGCCACGACTGCGGCAATTAATTGTTTAATTGTCACCAGATGGCGTGGCGGCCAGTCGCTTTATCGCATCGATTCCAGGCCTACTTCCACTCGTGAAATTTTTATTCTCCCCTCCAGAAACCTCTCTGAAATTAAAACTGACAGAAAGACTAATAAGTGGAACAATTTAGCAATTAAAATAAAAGAAATGCAGCAAACCGATCTGTATAGGTGAGTGTAAAATTTTTCGGGGGTGTGTACACACCCCAATAGTTAAAGTAATAATTTCAATGTTTACGATGTAGGCCTATCTATAAAATTACTCACAAATAAAAAAATTGTCTAATGGAAGTAAACAAAATACAACGCATACAAAGCGTAGAAAAGCCAGATAAAATAAACGTGAAAATATTTCACAAACCTAATTAACAATCGACACTCGAGATTGTGTGAGAGAACATGAGCCATCCCTACAAAAAAACGAGACGTATTCCGGTGATAAAAACAACGATCTTGAGAAAGTGATATTGAAACATGAAATAAAGACAGAGGAATAGGATAAATCTAATATCAAATAATTTATAAAAGACAAGTTTTAAAATCTGTCGATAAACATGGTTATTTGCCTATTCTTCATAAGTAAAATAAAGAGTGAGTAGTTTGCTTTAGGAACACTAAAGTACTTACTCATAAAAATTTATTAACATTTTACCAACTTTAAAACACTGTCATAAAATAGGTGTTTGCCTAATCTCCTATGATTAACATGGTTTGCATTTGCTATATAAACACATAAACTATGATTTTTTTAGCACAAATTTGAATTCAACATTGAAGCTAAAAATCAAGTTTCATCCAAAAATTAGATAATAAATGAAAAATTATTTTTTATCCGATAAGATAACATTTATACACGTACTGTGTTAGATTTTTTTTATATCTCGGTAACCGTTGAAGATAGAGAAAAACTTTAAGGAACTTAAAGTGTGAATTCAAAGTTGTTCCAATGTGTGAATTTCGGAATTTTTTTTTTAATTACATGTGAAAAACAAAAAAAAAAAACATTTGTACAAAACAAAACTTTTGACCGATATGTTTTTTACGAACTCGTAGCATTTGTATAAACACGTCTTACCAAATTTTTATCTATTTTTACGAGAGTATCGTGTTCACATGAAAAACACACACACACACACACACAGCTTTATTTTATATATATATATATATAAATTTAACGACTATTGTTTTGGTTTCTCACCTAAAGAAGAAAAATAACATGCGTCTGCTTAATATTGATGAGAAGTAATAGCTTCTTTTGAAATTAATAAAGACATGAGAGATAAACTTTTCTTTTTCAAACGGATTTTTCGAAAGAACCTCAGTGTTATAGTAAAATTACACACCAGTTGGCGTTACCATTATATATGGTACAAGTTGTGAAATATGCCAAATGAATACTAGTAACTAGTCTTTTCTAGTAACTAAGCTAAAACTTACTCATAAAATTCTACCTTCACTCACATTTTCTTCTAAAAACGCAGGTTACGATGGTGTCTTCTAATTAAACCACTCAGTCATACTTTTTATTTGCTATATCCTTAAATTTAAAGAGTTTTAAAATTCAGAATTTACATTGAGTAACCGATTAGAAAAATGTACACTTGACGACGTTTTAATTTATGACAACGAAATTTTCTATCCGATAAGCTATAAACTTTTATTTGTGTTTTTCATAAGAATTTTTGGCTGAAAGAAAAAACAACTTTATAGTGTCCAGGAACTCTTCACTGTTGTGTGCTACATGTGCTGTTTTCGTATTGTTATGCTGTCCTTTAATGTTTAACGAAATTTTAAATATAACTCATCTCAACAACACGTTGTGTAATCGACCAATTTTTAAAGTGAGAAATAATTTTATTTTTTATTTTATCACTACACAGAGTGAGTTTACTTTATATTGTATTTTTTACACATTTCATGTAGTATTTATATTGAGCGCCTTTGTGAAATTAGTATTCCTTTCTTTACATTTAGATACCTAAAGCTTGTACTGTTTCCATGAATAAATTCCATGCCAGCCTACTGGCACTTTATTGGGTCAAATATTTAGTTCGCACCTTGAAAGAAACATGATTTATATATTGGGTTTAAAACTTCAAAATTTCCAGCATGCAGCAGAATGTAGATTTAGGATCTTTTTTGTTAGAAATAGTTTCCTTTTCCTACGAGACCCGTTCAGTAATTGCTTCTGTATAGAAGTTTTTTTAAATACTGTATTGTATTTACTTCCCTGTGGAAA